>OY770007.1:6204040-6528411 GCA_963669245.1 Quercus cerris
AAGACTGTAATTTTGACCTTTTGATCTTCAAATACTTCTTATAAAATGACAATTCATGAGCATTAATCGGACCACCAAATTAAAAGATATCAAAGAAATAAGGTTTAATAATAAAGGACACTTGCATGAAACCAGTCTCGACCATTGGTGATTTGATCTCTTAATTCTAATTGGTCTATTTTTAGTCTAATTTAAGTTAAATGATGTGTCATATTCCTATTGGTTGTGTTGATACCTCATGATTGTCGACCACCCAAAAATAGCAATGCGCACACCCCTCCCTAGCGGGTGGCTTGCGGGCTTGAGTGCGTGCTCTCCTATGACTAATGAGTCATTTTTAAATTGTCACAAGTTTGTGAAGTCACCACCAATGGGTTCATCTGACTATGTTTGATTTTATTACCAATCCTAGGTTATGAAAAAGTCAATTTCTTCCTAATCTAATTGGATGATAAAAAAATTTGATTCTTGGTTCGAAAGTTTGGTAATGTGTAAGGAAGGTATGGCCCCCCACAACACATGTTGTGAGACAGTCTTTTGTTTTGATAAATTCTTAATGTTTGGTCATAGGCATATTAAAGCGAGCTACTAGCATTAGCATTCGTGGCTTTAAAGAAATGGGCTTTGAGGAGTAAATTGGCCAATATAAAAGTTTTGGGGGGTGTTTCGGCCAATGGTTGAAAGTTCAGGGGGTATATGGACATTTTTCCCTAGTGTACAGCGGAACATTTCTTACTCGGAGGATAACTAGGAAGAAGATAATTTCTAGAAACATAATTTCTAAAATTCTGTTTTAGTGCAGAATTCCATAGTTAGGGGCCATTCAGATGTGTCAGTTTATGGAAGAGACCTATAGTAGACTAAATTGCAATCAGTTATTTGATATTGTGCTACTTACACTTGCTTTATGCTACTTTAATCTATACATTGTGTTCATCCAGGTTTAATGATCGGAGTACAAAACCATCTTTGAGTTTGGGCAGAAATCTAACTTTGAACATGGACTATGTCCAATAGGGGGGGAGCTAGGAATTTTGATTTGGGGGGCCAAGGTTAAACTCTCTCATAGTGAGTCACAATTCAAGAAAAACTCAAAATGCTACATATATGATTTTGTGCATTAGTTTAATCAATGTAATTCTTATTAGCACTTAACAAAATTAAATGACCAATTAAGTATCTTAAGTTCATTTTCCCTTCTAAGTTTCTCTTAGTCCTTTTAACAAACCATAAGTTCAAACCATTCAAGAAATTAAATACAAATATAACAACTACATCTATAAGAAGATATAACATTTTTAGAAAATAAAAATAACAAAATCCTTATAAGCCAATATGAAATTATATATAAAAATACAAGATGGCTTTCACATTTGGCTGTTTGAGTAGAATAGAAGCCAAAAATGAAATTTTGAATAAAGCTTATCGATTGGTTTATTAAAAAAAAAAGGGAGAAGAATACTCTAGTACTTCTCAAGATCTTAAAGTCATTTTTGCTAGTTCCAAATAAGCTCAGCACTCTTTTTTGAGACAAAATTATAAATTTTATGCAAAGAAAAGAAAGAATACAAAGCCAAAAGAATGGCCATAGTAAAATAGAGCAGGAAAAATAGCAATAGGTATATTCAGTAATAGAGAGCAACATTTACTAGCAAGTAGCAACAGATGCGGACAACAATATCAGCTTACATCATAGAGCAATATAATAACAATAAAGAGCAATATTAACTCAAACCAAATCAAGAAAAATATATTGAAGCTTGGGAATTGAAAAAGTAAAATTTCTAATCAAGTCAATGGTCTAACATGTGAAGGAGTTTCAATAGTAAAGACTAATAATAAATGAGGGAAAATATTAAAAGATGAAAAGCAAGTTTGGAAGGAAAACTAAACGTGGACAAATGGGGGGGGCCAAATAATTTTTCATGTGGGGCCAGTTCTTAGAAAAATGGTTCAAGTATGCAATTTTACCTGCTCTAATTTTTTTTTTTTTTTTAAACTTTTGGGGGTGGCCATGGCCCCCCCAATCACCAACGTAGCTCCGCCCCTGATGTCCAAGAAGCTTTAGAACAACAGTTGGTAGAGTTTTGGAGAGGATAGGAGTTCCGAGAGGATTAAAAGCTTCAAAAAAACTGAATAGCATCCCTTATGTAGGTGATCAGCCAAAAAAAGTGCCAGCTCCTACTCCTAAGAAGACAATTCTTGATCCTTTGGGTCAATTTCTTCAAACTTGGAACAAAGTATTTGTGCTCTCTTGTGTGATATCTGTGGCCGTTGACCCTTTGTTCTTTTACATCCTAGTGATCCAGGAGAACCATAATAAGGACAAGAATGAAGATTACAAATGCCTTGATGCGGACGAAAAACTAGCAACAATTGCTTGTGTTCTTTGTTCACTCTTTGATGCCTTTTATGTACTTCATATAATCTTTCAGTTCCGTACTGGATTTATTGCCCCTTCTTCTCAAGTCTTCGGAAGGGGTGAGACGATTACTGATCCGATGGCTATAGCAAAAAGATACTTATCCACATTCTTCCTCATTGACATTCTGTCAATTCTTCCATTGCCACAGGTATGCAGGACATTTCATGAAATCTTATTTAGTGCATTTTGATGTAGCTTTTTACTGAAAGCTTATTGGTTGAAAAATGATTAAAGTATAGTAAAAATGAGATTTTAAAAAGTTGTATATAAGCAAAGAAACTAAAAAGTGAATAGAGAAAGCTCTTACCAAACAGACACGTCTTTGTGCATTCATAACGACATTCAGGTCAAACCCCACTGCAATCATAGGTTCACACTTCACAATTTTATAGTAACAGACTTGCTTCCATACATGTTACTTTGCAATTAGTCGAGGAAGTGATTATAATCATACATTTCATTTGGCTTCCATTTTTGTTGCTGTTAATCCAGTTAAGGAAATAATGGAAACCAGTCTCTCAAGGGTGAATTTCCACAGTATGAGTACCATACTTATGCCTTTACAACTATGTGTGTGGAGATATTAAGGTTGGATTTTATATGCCCAACAATTATTATTATTATTTACTTATTGTAATTTGATAGATAGGTCCTAGAAGTCTATTGAAAACATTAAAAAGTGTCAATTAAACTATAAGACTTTTGACAATAACTAATTCAAAGTGATATACTTTGGACACACAAAAACACATAATGCATCTATCAATCTATATGTAAAAGTAAACAATGCCTTATGCTGAAGTTGTGTCAAATTGCTTGATTTAAAAGAATTAACCGTGTAAGGGAATGTCAGTTTTACAGTAATGGATGTGTTCTGCTTACTTTTCAGGTGGTAGTTTGTGTTATCATTTTCTCTAAAAAAACCAAAGCTCCATTAATCATGAAGCAAATGTTGAAGATTGCAATCTTCTCACAATATGTGCCTAGACTCTCTCGGCTCTATCCACTATACATGGAAGTAACAAGAACCTCAGGGATACTGACTAAGACAGCATGGGCTGGAGCTGCATATAATCTTTTTCTATATATGCTAGCCAGTCACGTAAGTTGATTTTGAATTATTAGCAATATTAATTTCAAAGATTTAATGATGATCACAAATAAATGTGACAAATTAAGCAGGTAGTTGGAGCTTTTTGGTACTTGTTTGCCATTGAACAAGAGGGTACATGCTGGGAAGAGCACTGTCAGGATTTTGTTGAGGATCTTTACTGTGGTCAAGGCCGCCGTCAAAGCTTTAAATGTCTAAATGAGAACTGTCGTTATACCAAACCTGATGATATTGAAAATGCAACGGGCTTTGACTTTGGAATATTTACTGACGTTCTCAAGAATGGACTGGTACTACATACTACAGATTTTAAAGTGAAATTGTCTTACTGCTTTTGGTGGGCTTTTCGTAATCTTGGGTGAGTAAATATATAGAATCATCCAAATATATATAAAATTTAATTGTTATAACAAGAGAGGATAAAAGATTTGAACCCTAATGGTAGGCAGCTTTCCAGACTATCTCTATATGTTCATTTTGATAAAAGAGACCACAACAATACCAATTGAACTACAAGACTCTTTGGCAATATTTAGTCTCTTTAATTTTTTTTCTTTTTTTCATGAAAAGGTATACAACTCAATTGCATCACCTCAAATATTATTTCAAATGTCATCTGCATAGGTTTTAATTTCCAAGAGTGAATGTTTTCCTATTAAAATTTGGTTACCTAAGTTCCTATATATAATTCAAGGCTTGTCAACTTATAACAAGATCTAACACATTGTGAGTTACAGTTTAGGAGCTAAATGCATTTCTATATTGAATCAATTTGTTTTTTCTCAGCTCTGCTGGCCAAAACCTTCAAACAAGCACTTATATTTGGGAGATAGTATTTGCTGTCGCAATATCCAGCTTTGGGTTGGTTTTATTCTCGTTACTTATTGGCAATATGCAGGTGACTCTCTGATTCTTATCAGTTCTCTTTCTAACCTAATGTTTAAGCAATATGAGATTATTATGTAAATAGATGGTGTTTGAGTCAGTCTGACTTTTTGTTTTGGTTTTCTTGTTTTTTGTTTTTTCCTTTTTTATACAACATAGAAATTTTAGTTACATGCCAGCATAAAAAATAATAATAACAATAACAATAACAATAAAGAAGTTCACGTAAGTGTTTAGTGCTTGTTTAACTCAGTTTACAACCGAACCTAAAGTCCTACACACAACTACCAGACATTCAAAAACGAGTCTTTCTATTCTCTGGTGGTTTTCAGGTCTTCCATTATGAATGAGCAAATTCAGGGGGCTTTGGCAACTCGGGTTATTATGCCTTGAGCCTCCATGGTCTCTGTTAGAACCATTGTCTTTTGAAATCCCCCCTCCTTTGCTTGGTATAGGTCTTCTCTGATTGCTGCTACTGTGCCATAGACTGTGTTGTAGACCTGTAATGAATGGCATACTTCAAAAACTGGTCTCCCATATCTACTCTTTGCCTGATATGCTATGCCTCCCTGTTTGTGTTTTTGCTTTTATGTCCCTGACCGCCCCCCCGGGTGCGGCCTCCCAACAGTCAGTATTAATTGTTAATACTCTGATTTGTCGTTGTAGAGCTGTGTAAGTCATCCTAGCCATTGCTATCTCCTTCTCCTTCCTTTGATTGAAAGCCATATATCTGTGATATCCAGAAAGTGCATAATATGCTAATTTATCCAATAAACATGCAAACATTATTGTATTAATTTCTCTGTGGTGTATTTATTCTTAAAGATCTGATGTTCTATTTTAGCTTCTTCAATCGAAACTTGATGTTGGTCTGTTCTCACTAGCTCTATCCACTCTTATGGGTAGAAACCTTTCCACAGATAGTCCTAAGATTCAATTAACAAAATTGCTATATTATGAATGTTACAGAGATATCTGCAATCCACAACAATGAGAGTAGAAGAAATGAGAGTGAAAAGGACTGATGCAGAACGGTGGATGTCCCACCGTATGCTCCCTGAGGAATTAAGGGCACGAGTTAGACGATACCAACAGTATAAATGGCAACTAACCAGAGGTGTTGAGGAAGAGAATCTACTTCAAAGCCTTCCTAAGGACCTCCGAAGGGACATAACACGCCATCTTTGCTTAAGTCTTCTCAAGAGCGTGAGAATTTTTCTTTTGATTTTTTTTTTTTTTCCATACATCTTTTTGTCCAACTTCTAGCTATTGTGCTCATCAAATCAATTTTATCTTTTAGGTGCCAATGTTTGAAAAAATGGATAGTCAACTGTTTGATGCACTTTGTGATCGTCTCAAACCAGTTCTTCACACAGAGAAGAGCTGCATTATCCTTGAGGGGGATCCAGTGGATGAGATGCTCTTTATCATGCGAGGAAACCTGACCACTATCACTACTAATGCTGGAGAAAAAGGTAACGCTGGTGATTTGAAGGCCGGTGACTTCTGTGGAGAAGAACTTTTTGCATGGGCCTTGAATCCCCGCTCCTCTTCCAGTCTTCCCATTTCAACAAGAACAGTAATAGCTCAGACAGAGGTTGAAGCCTTTGCACTAAGGGCTGCTGATTTGAAGTTTGTGGCCTCTCAGTTTCGGCGTCTTCATAGCAAGCAGTTCCAGCATATTTTCAGGAAAGTATTTAAGCTAAGCTTATCAACATTTTGGATGATTATTGTCAACATTCTCCAAACAAAGTGAGGCTATACAAAAAAACAAAATATTGTTCAGAAATTGTACAAAAAGATGCGGCCATCAATTCTTCGTTTAATTTTAAATCGAAATACCACGGTTATCCCATCAAAATCTACAATGCCCGTTGCATTGGATTTCTAAACAAAAAATTTTAAAAAGAATATGATATATTTTCCTTGGTTTGTGATACTCTTTCATTATTAGAATTGAATATTCATAGTGACTTTGAAGAAAAATTACATTAGAACTCTGATTACCTTTATTTTTCCAAGTGGAATGATCCCCAAGTGTAATTGTGCAATGATGACTTTCAGGTACTACTCCTTACAATGGAAAACGTGGGCAGCTCATCGCATCCAAGCAGTTTGGCGCGGGTACCATGAGAGAAAGCTTTATAAGTCTTTGCATGAAGCAGAAGACAGATTGCAAGATGGTGTGACAGATGAAGCTGGGAACTCAAAGGTTGACGGTGAAGGCAAAGCACCAAAAAGGTTGCTACTACTGCCACAGAAGCCTGATGAACCCAATTTCATTGGTGATGATTAATAGAAGTATGGTGTTTCAAGTGATTATTATGTAAGTTTTGTTTTAATAAACAAGGTTCACATGCAATAGGTTTCTGTGTATAGCATATGTAACATATACTAAGCAATTAAACTTCAGACATCATAATTTAGAACTACTGTTTCTTTCACTGTGTGTCACTGAGAAGCTTCAAACACATACATGAGGAATGTCTTGTGATAAGCTTTTCTCGTATAATTCCTTCAACCAAAGCAAGGAAGACATTTTCTTGCCACTATGTGCCTAGCTCCTATTAAATACAACATTATTTAGTGGTGCAAGTCAAAAAGGAATAAAATAAAATTTTATTTTTAAACAGTCCACTCACAGAACAAGTAGCAAATTAACATTGATTGATCTCATAAACCACGCTTACAAAATAAATATGATTTCTGGATGATATAAGTATTGGAATATGTAGAAAATAAATGAGAAGCAAGAACCAAATCAAGTAGTGCAGCCACAAATTCAGGAGTGTGATCGTTAATTCTTTGGCGACATTGGTGCGAGTGCGAGGAACCATATCAAGGTCAGTGTGACTTCAGACTGAAATTTAAAGGAAATGGGCAAAAACGATTCGTATCGGGAGACGGGTTAACGGGTTCAGTCCCAGATGTGGAGGCCCAATTGCAATTTTCGATTTTTATTATACCCAAAATAATGGAAATTGGATTTAGCTTTAACTGTGATGACTCTTGCTTTTTTTCTTTTTTTTTGGTTGATAATTCAATAGTTTCCAGAGCATTTGAGATCAAGATATTTCTATTAAAAATAGCAGAAAGTATCAAACTCATTATTAAACTTTAGAAAATGGGGGTTTGATCTTGATCAATTTGAATATGGCGGCAAAGTTTTAATGAGAGACTGTCACATCACCCGTTAACTAAATAAAAGGTAAAGATTATAACTCACTATCACCTGCTATTGTATATTTAAAATAAAAAGACATGTCTAGTTAAAAAAGTACTAAAAGTAAGCCACACTCAAATTTTGAATGGCTGAAATTCTCTTTATTCTAATCCAAATTCGGTGTTATTTAAGGTGATATTAGAACTAAGTAGTAGTATAGCCAAGTCAACACCACCAGAGTAAAACAAGCAATTGAATTTTTTGCTATGCGGGTGTTTTTTCCCCGGATCAAACAGGTACAATTTATATTTATTCTATTTTTCATATATATTATTGTTTATAATAGTTTTCGGTTTTTTATCAATTTAAGGTACACTATTTCACTTTTTTAATTTCATATTCTGCTTTCAATCAACAATCATATCTTTCTCTTGCTTAGATTTTTTGCTTTATTGGTATTGATAATCTTATTCTTTTGCTGAATTCAATTTTAAATTTGATTGAAGGTTGAATTTGTACATACCCCATTTTGCATCTCACATTTAACCCCACTTGCATTACATTGCATATTATCACCATTTAATGTCTCCAAGGCAAGACTGTAATTTTGATCATTTGATCTCCAAATACCTCTGATAAAAAAATCTTAAGGTCATAACGATCAAAATAATAGTTCATGAGCATTTATCGGACCACTAGATTAAAAGATACCAAAGACATAAGGTTTAATAGTAAAGGAAACTTGCATGAAACCAATCTCGTCCATAGGTCATTATGATCTCTTAATTCTAATTGGTCTATTTTTAGTATAATTTAAATTAAATGACGTGTCATATTCCTATTGGCTGTGTTGATACCTCGCAGTTGTCGACCACCCAGAAACAGTGACACGCACACCTAGTGGCGGCGCCATGTTAAGCTCAGAATGTTCTCAGGAATACCTAACCTAAAATATATATATATATATATATATACAATAATTTAAAATTTTTTATTTATTTACCCTTTAAAAAAAATTAGGAACACCCTCAAATAAAAAAAAAATATATTTATTCTACTTTCAAGAAAAAAAAAAAACCCCTCAAAAAAGATTTTGAAATAAAATCTAAAAAAAAAAAAAAAATTGTAACAGACTAAGCCCACAAAAATGCCCAACATCAATCTTAAACAATAGATGGTAAAGCAAATCCAATCTAAAGAAAAAAAAAAAACATCCCAATAGATGGTAAATAGGTAAAGCAAACCCACGAATTCTCAAAAAAAAAAAAAAAAAAGCCAAAAAAAAACAAAACCCAATATACGCGTTCGTCGATTCATCAACTAAAGCAAAAATTGAAATCTCAAATCACTAAATTAGAAACCTAACCTAAAGAAAAAAACCTCATCAGTCAACAGAGCAACGCTATAAGCCTGTAACACAACAGCCAACAGACAGATCGAGCATCGGATCGGAGATCGGTCAACTAACACAACTCGAGCTCTAGTCTAGAGCACATCGCATTGGGCACGAGGCATTGGAGATTGGTCCGATCCATCGGTCACACTCGCAGTGGCGTTGCCCCTCAAGCCTCCTTACAAACGGATTGGTCATCGGATTAGAGATTAGTCAGCCAACACAACTTGAGCTTTAGTCCAGAGCGCATCGCATCAGGCACGAGGCATCGAAGATCGGTCCAATCCATCGGTCATGCTCGCAATGGCGCTGCCCCTCAGGCCTCCCTGCTCCCTCAAGGTATTTCATCTTTACACTTCTCTCTCTTTTTCTCTCTTACACGATTGGGATAATGAGTTTGGGGTTTGCTCACTCACTTTGCTTGCTTTTGCTATGGAGTGTGGATTCTCTAAGACTCTTTGTCTCTTTGTCTCTTTAGTCTTTATCTGAAGACTGAAAAATGAAAATGAATTAATGAAATGACTCTCTCTCTCTCTCTCTCTCTCTCTCTCTCTTTATACGATTCTCTCTCTTTTCTCTTTGATATTTGAACTGTAATTGGTTAGCTTTACTTTAGTCTTTATAACTTAATTAATATTTGCCCCTGCTGTTTGTTTTGGCTTTATCCGTTGGTGTTGGACCTGTTGGTGTTGGTGTTTGTTTGGGTGAGTTACTGAGTTTGTCTTATAGTGTATTGTGATGTATAATTCATCTGATTGTCTTTTGTGATTGGGGCTATGGGGCTTTTCTATTGGGGGGGGGGGGGGGGGGGGGGAAGTAAAGGCATCTAAAGTAGAGGCAATAACTTACCAATAAAAGACAAAATTAAATTATGGGGTGTGTGCTAATAGTTAGTAAAGAAAAATAATGAAGCAACTAATAAATAATAATTAATAATTTAACTAACCAATACATTATAAAATACAAACAAATTAACTTATGTTAGGCTAAACAACAATTAATAATTTTGTAATTAATAAAATAATAATGTAACAAATTATAGTTTATAAAAGACAAACAAATTAATGAAACAACTAAATAACAATAATGAATAATTTTATTAATATTTCAAACGAACTTCTTAAAGAATACCCTGAGAAAAATTCCTAGAGCCGCCACTGTGCACGCCCCTCCCTAGAGGGTGGTGCATGGGCTTGGGTGCATGCTCTCCTATGACTAATGATTCAATTTTACATTGTCACGAGTTTGTGAAATCACCACCAATCATTAAGTTTTTGCTAAGGTGTGATTGGTCATCTGATTCTATTTGATTTTATTACCAATCCTAGGTTATGAAAAATTGGTTTTTTTCCTAATCTAATTGGAATATAAAAAAAATCTTGATTCTTGGTTCCGAAGTTTGGTAACGGGTGGAAAAGGTGTTAGGCAATCCACAATACTTGTCGTGAGACAGTCATTTCTTTTGATAAACTCTTAATATTTGGTCATAGGCAGATGAAAGCGAGCTACTAGCATTAGTTTTCATGGCTTTAAAGAAATGGGCTTTGAGGAATAAATTGGCCAATATAAAAGTTTAAGGGGTGTTTTGGCCAATGGTTGAAAGTTCAGGGGGTATATGGACATTTTTCCCTAGTGTACAGAGGAACATTACTTACTCAGAGGATAACTGGGAAGAAGATAATTTCTAGAAGCATATGTTAAGTGTTGAGTGTCACCCTAAGGATGTTGCTGATGAATTGATGTGCAAAAGGCTTGAAGTGATTGGCAAAAAAAAAAAAAAAAGCCACAAATAAAAACAATAGTATTCTGTTTTTGGCCCACAAAAATCCGTGTTACTATACTTTCCAATATCATTCTTTTTTCAAGAAGTGTTATGTACAGAACATTTTCACAATAAATCATAGGTAGTTATTTATTATTGGTTTTAATTTGCACCTACTACCGAAACTACTTTTTTGCCTCACCAAACACAGCTCATAATAAACTATCATATAAGTTTATTGGTAGTCAGTTGTTATTGGATTTTTAAGTGTTTTGAAAATATTATAGACATAGCATTTCTCTTCATTTTTTTAGCATTTATGAGCTCTTTGTATTTTGTTGTATTTTTTTTACACAATTCTATTTTTTGGGGTTTAAGTTACTAGTTGTAGTGCTTATCTCTCTCTGTTGCTTGCACGTATACTTGGTAACCTTAGTTATCATGGTTCAATATATTCTTCTGTGCCACATTCTCACATTCTCTCTGTCTTAAGAATGAGTGCTACAAGAGTTAATGCTCTATGCATACATGTCTATTAGATTCAAAATCTATCTGCCAACTTGTCAAATAGCTAATGGATACTTTTTCTAAAAATTAAAATTTCATTTATAGTATTAATATTGATGCTCTAAATTGGGTTAGATCGACTTGGGAAAACAATCTTCCTATGGCTTGACCAATGGCACCCAGTTGGAACACTTCTGCTTAAATTTGGAAATATATAGGATTATATATGATGCAACAATCTATGAGGCTTTGGTGGATTCAGTCTTAAAAAATAGAACTTGGTTTAGTCATACTCCAAAGCCAATAAGTCTTGTAGATCCAAAGTAAAGGATAAGGCTGCATGGACCAAAACTAAGTCAGGATGCTTCTCTTGTGTCGCCACATATACAGAGCTTTATATGCTTTAGGGAGGTCCTAGACTATTTGCTGTGTGTCATATCTGATTCATCAAATATTGGGCAATGATGGGTGATTGGTCCTTTGTTCGTTTAAAGTCTTATATAATAAATTGAAACTTAGATTGATTGTTTTATTCTCTACAACCACAAGCTACTATAATCTAAAACTTTGAGTTTAAATGGAAATTAAACAAAACATCCATTTTTATTTGTATACTAAAATAATGTTGCATAAAGCATCTAAATTTCTAAACTAACATGGCATCTTTGATACATTCCCTTCCTATAAAGACTTTTAGGAATTGAATTGATTATTAGTACAAACACATAATCACACATTACAGTAGTAGAATCCAACATAGTAAATGAAGACGACTCCAACACAGAAGAGAAAGAAAATCATGATTCCTACACCAGAAGAGAAAGAAAATCATTCATTGATCATTTCAACAAGGGATATTAAACTAGCTTGAAATTAAGATCATGACTCCTAATCCCTTGCATAATCCAAGCATTATTAAGGACATTTAATCTCTTCTAGTTGTTCCAAGCCTCTGCAATTCACAAAAAAGTTCATTAGCTCACCATTTTATACCTCGATAACATAAAAAAACAATAACTATTACATGGTTACAAGGTCGTGGGTATTAATAAGATGAAAATTTCTGTTTAGCAATTTGACCATGAGTGAGAAATGAAAATCTAATTTTAAAATAAGCTATGACAATCTACTCAAGATTAATAAAAAGGTAAACATAAAATCTCCATGCCCTTTTAAAAGTAGTATTTGGAAACTGAATGAAATCAACGTAAATGACTAGGACACACTACTTAGAGTAACCTTATAGTAATTAAAATGAAATGCCTCTTACTTGAGCTCTACTTGGTCTACTTCTACGAATTCCCAAACCAACAAAAGTACTTTTTATCAATTGTAGTTCCTTAATGACTTCCTCCATATTGATTCTCTCTTTTGGAGATTCCAGTGAGCATAAGATTCCAATGTTAAGGATTGAGAGTAAGCATTTTTGCATATCCACATCAATATGCCTAAAGTCCTCAGTATTATTAGCTTCTTCTACTTCAATTTCATTGTCATTGTCATTGTCATCTTCTTTTGTTGCCATCATTACTGCAGTTGCTACTCCCATTTCTTCAACTTCGCTTGCCAAAAGCATTGGGTCGACAACTTGAATGAGCCTTTTCGGTAAGGACATCTTAACAAAGTTATGGAGATTGAGACCATCTTTAAACATATCATCAGTGGGTCGCCTTCCTGTAAACATTTCCAACACAAGGACTCCATAACTATATACATCCCCCTCAGTTGATGCTTCACCACCAATGCCATACTCTACAACTCATGGAATGGAGAGAAATTAAGCAATATCCTATCTATTACAAAAATATGGATTTAGGGCTTACAGAATGCAAAGTCAAGAAAATAAAACAAATCTATATTAAAAAAATAGTGACATATGCTTTTACTTTTGAAATTAAAGGAAACAGTAATAACTTTATCTCAAGGGTACAAATCATTTTTTCCCCCTCCTGTTAATTTATTTTGATTAATAAAATATATCTGTACAAAGAAGGAACAAATTTTAGTCAAAGAATATCAAATTTAACATTTCTCAAAGTTTAAATCATATTTAAATGTTATTTTTGAATTAAAATTTGCAGTTTTATTAAAAAAAAAAAATTAATTATATGCTTGCATGGTACAAACATAAACGTGTTTTAACTTCTAAAAGAAAAACAAATACTAAGCGAGAGTTACTTAACAAATAAATAAATAAAAATTACTAAATGAGAGTTTGTGTTAATATGCTAATTATGTGTACACCCATGCGAATATGTTGATGATACAAAAATTAAAAAGCATATATGACAAGAAAATCAAGGAGTTAAAAATCCTATCATTTGATAAATGACAAAAAGAAAATAAATACATAAGAATAGTTAAGGATTTAAAACAAAAGAAGAAAGATAATACCTGGAGCAGCATAACCAATAGATCCCTTTAATCCAATTGTGCTAGTACACTTTTGGGAAGAATCATTTGAAGTTGTGAGGAGCCTTGATAAGCCAAAATCACTTACATGAGCAATCATATTATTATCAAGAAGAATATTGCTTGGCTTTAAATCACAATGAATGATTTTTTGCTCACAATGATTGTGAAGATAGTTTAAAGCAAAAGCCACATCAATTGCAATAATTAGTCTTTGAAGAACGCTCAAATTTTTTGATTGATTGTCGCTATCTGTCATCGGATGCAGCCACATTTCCAAGCTCCCATTCGTCATGAATTCAAAAACTAGAGCTTTGAAATCATCACCATTATAATTTATACTAGAGCAACATGTCAAGATCTTTATAAGATTTCGATGCCGAATATTTCTTAATATTTTGCATTCTGCTATAAAACTCTTCGAAGCATCTTTGTTTTGAAGGTTAAGAACCTTTATAGCAACTAATCTTTCCTCTTGATCAAGAACTCCTTTATATACTGATCCAAAACTACCAGATCCAATCAAATTGTCGGGAGAAAATCCATTAGTTGCTTGATGGAGCATTTTGTATGAAACCGTTGGAAGGAGATCCATCTTTGAGACTATTGAAGATGGTTTCTTTTTTGATCTTTTCTTCCAATAAAGTGCAAGAAAGGATGAAACTAGAAGGATACATACAACCACACAAATAATTGTGATTGTTACTCTGGAAGTAAAGGACTTTGTCGATTTTGTAATGACGGGGCATGTTGTCAATTGCAATTGTGGAATACCCCCACAAAGCTTATTGTTTCCAATAATTGATATTGCATTTACATTTTTGAAAACTCCACCTGTTGGTACCTCACCCTCAATATTGTTGAATGAAATGTTCAAATACTTTAAAAATAAAAGTTTCTCCAGACCCTTTGGAATTAATCCTGATAAGTTGTTTCGTGAAACATCTAAATATTCAAGGCCTTTCACGGAAGCCATAGATGAAGGTATGGTCCCATTGAATGAATTCCCTTGCAAGCCTAGGTACACTAAGCTCAAGCAATTTCCAATTGTTGTAGGAATTTCACCAGAAAATTTGTTTTTAGAGACATCCATTGAATTAATATTCTTTAAACTGCCTACTTCAACAGGTAATTTGCCACTAAATGAGTTGTGGGATAAATTGAGTAAAAGTGACAAAGAAAAAATTTGAAAAACCTGTTGGGGTATGACTCCACTAAGGTAATTTTCTGCAACATCCAACTGTTGTAAACTTTGACAAGCTCCAATGCTTGAAGGAATGCTTCCTTCTAAATCGTTTTGAGCCAAAATCAAGTTAGCCAATTGAGTGAGGTTGCCAATAGAACTTGGGATCTTCCCTGACAATTTGTTTCCCCATAAACTCAGTACTTGCATCTTCTGAAACTTCTCAAAAGAAGTAGGTATCATACCTGTGAGAAGAGTATCATCCATACCTAAGGCAATTAAGTTGATGAGATTCTGCATTGCTACAGGAATAGTTCCAGATATTTTATTGCTTCCCAAAAGTAATATTGTGAGTTTTGTTGACAAGTTGCCTATAGAACTAGGTAAAACACCTTCAAATCGGTTTTCTACAAATTCTAGATCGTTCATTTTGCTACAATTTCTTAGAGACGTTAAAAAGTCCAAATCCTTTCCTAATTTATTATCAGCTAGATTCAGTAATTCAAGATCTTGTAGATTACCCAAATTAGTTGGAACTGATCCCACAAAGCTATTCTCGGAAAGTTCAAGTATTCGAAGTTTAGATGCATTGCATAAAGAACTAGGGATTGACCCAAAGAATTTGTTACCACCTATTCCAAAAGCTTGGAGATTAGGTAGAGTATGGCCTATATTTTCTGGAAGGGTACCACTAAGTTGGTTTCGTGAAAATGAAAACATTTCAATAGATGATATATTGTAGAGAGAGGAGGGGACCATACCGTTCAGTTTATTGATTGCAATTTGGAAATATGATAAGCTTTTCAAACGGCCTACGCTTTCTGGAATATTTCCCTCTAAATCATTATAGGCTGCCGAAAAAAATACAAGTGATGAAAGATTTCCCAAGAAACCTGGGATTCCTCCTATGAAATTGTTTCTGGCGACCCCAAGAGAAATAAGCTTGGTCAAAGAGCCAAGCTCCTTGGGAATTTTCCCAATAAGTTTGTTGTTCCTGACACTTATATGCCTAAGTTCAGAGCAGCTGGACAAGTTGGTTGGAATTTCTCCTCCCAACGTGTTATTTGTAAGATTGAGTTCTCGCAATCGGAACAACTGACCAACTTCCTTTGGAATTTCACCATAGAAGCTATTGTTTTGAAGGTTGATGGCCCTAAGAAAGGTGAGGTTGCCAATGTAAGGGGGAATGGTTCCACGCAAGTTATGACCTTGTAGTTCTAAGGTTGTGTGACTCTTTGATGACGGCGGCCGCATGTAATTCCATGCCAGTTGCAGAAGTGGATAGAATCATTCCATGAGCTCAAGATTCCATATGGATCATAATCAATGGATTCCTTGAATTTGAGCAAAGCCAAACGGTCAGTCTCATTTGTTGGAGTGGCAGAAGAGGTGACAGGTTTCAAGCATAGAAGGGTTACAGTAAAGAGTAGAATGATATGAAGGAGTGTAGAGCATAATAATGCAGGAAAATTGGGGTTGTGATGCTTCATTGGTTTGGACAAGCAGGAAACTGGTGAAATTTTAGTGTGCGGTAGAGGAAGATACACAAGTTTGTATTATATATAGGCTGTTTCAGTCAGTTATGACGTAAAAAATCATTTGCGTACCCTGTAGTGCGTTAATGCTATTTGTCAAATACCTCCAAAATATAAAATCCATGGGATCTTTAATTGATAAAATTTTCTATGATTTAGTATTAATAAATTGAGATTGCGCTTCCAAAAGCAGTCCTGTCTAAGAAAAATAAAAAGTGAAAGCGAACAAACAAAGAAATTACTTTGTTAACGTGCATGGGCCGTTGAGCAGACCCTACCAGAAATTCATAGGAACTGTAAAATGATGAATTTTCAATAGAAAATAGAATGAACTGAAATTGCTTTGATTAGACAGTAGGGTGAGCTCGGAATACGCTAGAGACATGAAAGGAACCATTAATGTAATTGACTTCTGAATCATGAGTCATAAAGAATCCACGGCTCCACGCCAGTGTTGTTAGACCGTATTCTCCGCTGAAAATTCCCTGATGATCTTCTAATCTTTGATGCAAGTAAAGACAGCGAACTTTCTTAAATGAAGGGCCCACGTGGGGTAGTTTGGAAATTGGATTAGAAATATTTTATTACAACCCAAAGTTCAGGATTCTCTTTTAACCTTTTCCTTTGGGTAATTGGATTAGTTGCAGAGAGCTACTTTTTCTTTTTATTTCTTTGACTTTTAACCCTTTCTTTTTTATTCTTTTTTTTTTCTTTTTGGGCTAAATCTTTGACTTTTAACTTGACTATCATGTAACTGTAAGCCGTGTTATTAGCGGTACTTTTATTTTTATTTTTGTTATCATCAATAATGGACCACTTTCCTAAAAACAAAGGGCTTAAGATTTGTATTGGTGCATAGTACATGAGTTTGAACTTTGAACTATATATCTTCATTCTAAATTAGGCCCTATTAGCAGGTCTAGGAATATTAATCTCTTTCCCAAGAGGTCCTACCTTGGAGATGGTCTTTCCAGAATGAGATATATGGCAAGTCAAGTCTAGCACTAGATTCATATTGTTGCTCTGTCAAAAGTGTCATCTTCTCTCTTGCAAAATAAAAAATGTTGAATTATATCAACTAATAAAACATTGTTTATCTCAATTTCCTCAAATCAGAATTTGGTTTCATAACTAAACTTTTCATATTCCAATTAATATGTCTTAATATAAGAAGGATAACACATATATACTTAGATTAAGCTAAAATAAAATTCTTTTTCGGATAAAAAAATAATAATAAACAAACAAAAACATAATGAAATAGCAAAAATGGATTAATTAATAAGAATGCTAAGATGTGAGTGATAAAGTTAGAAAGTTTGATCTTGATGATAGAAAAAATAAAACAGGAGAGAGAGAGAGAGAGAGAGAGGGTGAGAGAGAGGCAATAAGCCATGGATGATCACTGTTGAGATTGCAAGTCAAGCTACCGAAGAGGGCAAAGTTGCTGCAACTACAACTGCAACTATAAAGCCTAGGAGAGCTCATTGCCATAGTATCTCTTTTAGTATCTTTTTTAAGGAAAAATGAAATTGTAAATTATTTTTATGGAATGGATTGAATGAGTTATGAATTTAAATAATAAGTTTTTTTTTTTTTTGAATGAGCTTTTTGTTTAATATTTTTTTCATTTGTTCTGTTTAGTCTAATAAGTAGGCAATTTGTGTATATTAAAATTTCTAAAGATAATAATTTTCTCTTCAAAATTATACACACACGCACGTGTGTAAATGTACGTATTTGTTTTTAATTTCTTTTTACTAACTTATCAATATGTTGCTCGGCCCCCCAAATAAAATTTTTTGGCTCCACCCCTGTTCACATTATTTTTTATTTATGGACATCTAGGCAATCCAATAAAAAAGAGGTGATATAACGTAAAAGAATGTTGGAATATTCATGTGTGAATAAGGCGGTTAGTAAGTGTTGAAGTCCAATGTGGGATAATAAGCACAAGATTAATTGGTTAATATTACACAACTAGACCTAAATCTAAAGGCGAAAAAATGCAGTCTTAACAACCTAAAGAAGCAAATGTCAAACTTAAGACACAAAAACGAATTAAATCCAAGATAACTAAGGGAGCCTCCTCCAACTACTTGAATTATATCAACTAATAAAACAATGTTTATCTCAATTTCCTCAATGATAATTTGGTTCCATAACTTCAATTTTCTTATACGAATTAATATGCCTGAACACTGCGCTGAAAAGAGGTTAACATCTATGATTTTCACAACATCCAGATGGGCGTATGCACTATTTGACAAAAAGACAACTAAAATGGGACAAAATTCATATTAAACAAAATTGGCCCCTGAAATTTATATTAACGTCTTAACATACCTTCCAAGATTATTGGACAAAATTGGGAAATGCCCCATTTGGGTAAAAATAGCAGCATAATGCCCTTTTCTCCAAACTATATAGGGAAATGCCCCTCTTTTGTAACTCGATTTTCTCAAAATCGAGTTATAAAAAAAAAAATTCTGGAGCCCTATAGCGGCGTTTTTAAGGACCTATAGTGACATTTTTAGGATCTATAGTGACGTTTTGTAACTCGATTTCCATAAAATCGAGTTATAGGCAATTTTTTTAATTTTTTTTACCTATAACTCGATTTCTTATAAATCGAGTTAAAAAACGCCACTATAGGTCCTAAAAACGTCACTATAGGCTCCTAAAAAACGCCGCTATAGGGCCTAACTCGATTTTGAGAAAATCGAGTTACAAAAGAGGGGCATTTTCCTATATAGTTTGGAGAAAAGGGCATTATGCTGCTATTTTTACCAAAACGGGGCATTTCCCAATTTTGTCCCAAGATTATTTACTTTCCATGATTTGTAAATATTATTTAAGATATTATATTTTGAAGACTAAACTCAAATTAAACTTATAGAGAAATTGTTAAAGACTTGCTTGCCTTGGAAGTTAAAACATAAAAGGCTCTAGTATTTCCTAGAAGATTCAAATTAACTGTTTTTTTGACTTCTTGAACAACGTAATCAACAACTTCAAATATCACAACAAAGTATGGATCATTATCTTATGGATCTAATGACTGAAACTGGTGGTGGTTGTTGAAATAGGATTGATGAGGTTTGTTTCGTGAATTTGGATTTCGAAAGGATGAGGTTTTTGATAAATGGTTGTGATGGCAGTGCGAATAAACCGCATTGAGGTGTATTTTGGGTTGTGGGATGTCGACAAATTTTGGAGCACTTCATGATTTGGAATTTTGGCCAAATGGGTTTCTTTTGGGGGTGTTGGTTGCATTTCTCAAGAACACAATACTTTCTGGATTCTTACAAGAAAGATAACTTGATAAAAGTTATAATGCTTCAATGGAGTGTAACCTTGTAAAACAAGTAAACAACATAGGATGGCACTAGTTGTTAGGTTATTACAAGCCAAGGAAATAAGCTTAAGATAAGGTATTTGATAGGGATAAATCCCAAGGCAGACGGATTCAATCAACATAGTTAGTCATAAGCAACGGTGTTGCCAAAAGAGACGATCTAGACAGCCTAACAGTCAAAGAACTGGTAGAGGGAATCGTGTCTTGGACAGAAAGGCAGAAAGATGGACGGACTCAAGTAAGATAGATGGACTCTTTGTAGTGGACGGATTCCAATGAGACGAACGGACACAAGGGAGATGGGTAGCAAAGCCACGTGGCACCTATGTGGCCTAAGTATTCTCCAAGAAACCTAATATGGAAATGTCTTGCATCTCACACTCAACCGTAATTAGAGGAATCCCTACGTGGAAAAAATCCCACGATATTTGAGCATTGAAGAGGATCTTCTCTACAAGGAAATACCTTCTCCATCAAGAAATGGAAGTCAGCTCTATACCACTATAAAAACGCCAAATCCCTCACAAACCAAGATACATGTAATTTTTCCTAGCTCTGGCACTCTAGAGTTGTAGAAAATCTCTCTAACTTAACTTTTGGAAGGTATTTGGCCGGTACCACACCTCTAAAGCACGAGAGGGCTGTGCAACTCACTAAAGATTTTTGTCATCATCAATATTAATCAAGATTATTGTTTCCAATCATTAATATTGCACCAACATTTATGAAAACTCCTATTAGTAGCTCACCCTCAATATCATTAAATGAAAGGTTTAATTAATTTTTAAATTATTTTCTTTCTAGACCCTTTAGAATCAATCTAGTGAAGCTGTTTCCTGAAACATCTAAATATTCAAGACTTTTCAAGGCAGCCATGAATGAAGGCATGATCCCTTTAAAGTAATTCCCTTGCAAGTATAGGGACTTTAAATTCAATCGATTTCAAATTTTTGTTAAAATTTCACCATACAAATAATTTTCTAAGACAGATAATTAATATTCTTGAATTTTCCTACTTCAACATGTAATTTTTCCACTAAATGAGTTGTATAATAAATTGAGTAATAGCGATAAGAAAAAAAAGATCCAAAAACCTATCAGGGTATGCATCCACTAAGGTAATTTTGTGAACTTTGTGTAGAAATGTGAAGAGAAAATATGAACACAAAAATGAGTAACATTTTGGACATAACAATCCTTGTGCAACATTGTTTTTTTTCTTCCTCTTTCATTGTTTGTCTTTTAGACTGTATTTTGCAACAAGTCGGTCCTAAATAGGTAAACCCTTTGAAATCCTATTAGTCTATTTGGATTGAGGAGGAGAGGGGGGAGTAGAGTAGAATTGGCCCAAAATTTTTCTATTTTCAGCCAATTTTATTCTACTTCCATCCGCTCTCCATCCTTCTTCCCTCAATTTAAACGGACCATAAACGACAGTAGAGGCTTATTCTTAAAAAATAAAATAAAAATATTCTCCCTAGAATCAAATTGACTTTACCAATTTTATTCCTTAGCCACTATCACTTAAAATTTCAATCAACCTTGCAATAGATTTTGAGGTTATTCAGATAAAAAAAATTCCCTAAGATCTTCTAATCTTAGGGAATTTTTCAATCTGGCCAAAAAAAACGTGTGTAAATACATTATAGCAGCTCCGAGCAAAAAAAATCCACATTCAATTGAACTCGCGAGGCCATGGCAGCAAGTCAAGCAGTGACATTTGCAAAGGAACTGCATTTGTAAGGGTCCATGTGGGGTAGTTTGGAAATTGAACTAGGAATATTGACAATAAGACCCAAAGTTCAAAGTCTCTCTAACCCTTTCCCTGGGTAATTGAATTAGGTGCCGTGTAGAGCTACTTTTTCTTCTTATTTCTTTAACTTTTAACTTGTCTATCATATAAGCCGTGTTATTAACGGTATATTTATTTTATTTTATTTTATTTCGTTGGGTTTCTTTTTTAATTTGACTAGCCTGTAATCCTCCCATGTGATGCAAGAGACTTTAAGTGACATTTGCAAAGGAACTGCGTATGTAAGGGTCCACGTGGGGTAGTTTCGAAATTGGATTTAGAATATTTTATTATGACCCAAACTTCACGAGTCTCTTTAACCCTTTCCCTGGGTAATTGGATTTGGTACAAAGCTACTTTTTCTTCTTTTTCTTCTCATTTCTTTTACTTTTAACTTGACTATCATGTAAGCCGTGTTATTAACAGTATTATTGTTTTTGTTTTTGTTAGATTTCTTTTTTAATTTTGACTAGCCTGTAATCCTCCCACGTGATGCAAGAGACTTTAAGTGCCAAAGGTATCTAAGGGATTAAATTTAAGGGTCATATTAATAGATGCCCTTAGAACAATGGTTAGTAAACCATTTTAGAAAAGTTTTTACAACGCTTTTATGGAAAATTGAAAAAGTTGCTAAAAAGTTTTAAAAAATTTCTTTTCTTATAAAAACTTTATTAAAATAATTCATTAACAAATGCCCTTATTTCTAACCCTTTCTCTAGCTAATTGGATTTTGTACAGAGCTACTTTTTCTTATTCTTCTTTTTTCTTTTACTTTTAACTTGACTATCATGTAAGCCGTGTTATTAACGGTATTTTTATTTTTATTTTTGTTGGGTTTCTTTTTTAATTTTGACTAGCCAGTAATCCTACCATGTGATCCAAGAGACTTTCAAGTGCCAAAGGTCTCTAAGAGATTAAATTTACTGTTCATGTTAATGGATACCCTTAGAGCAATTGTTAATAAATTATTTTAAAAAAGTTTTTACAATACTTTTATGGGAAATTAAAAAGTTATCAAAAAATTAATTCTTTTCTTTTCTTTTCTTATAAAAACTTTATTAAAATAGTTCATTAACAAATGCGCTTATTTCTAACCCTTTCTTTGTGTAATTGGATTTGGTACAAAGCTACTTTTTCTTATTCTTCTTATTTCTTTTACTTTTAACTTGACTATCTGTAAGCCGTGTTATTAACGGTATTTTTACTTTTGTTTTTGTTGGGTTTCTTTTTTAATTTTGACTAGCCTGTAATCCTCCCATGTGATCCAAGAGAATTTCAAGTGCCAAAGGTCTCTAAGAGATTAAATTTACGGGTTATGTTAATGAGTGTCTTTAGAGCAATTGTTAGTAAACCATTTTAGGAGAAAGTTTTCACAACAATTTTATGAGAAGAGTAATGCTACAAGCACAAACTATTTTACAATATTTTTACAAACTGCTAATGTGGCTTTAGTAATTTTTAAATAATTATTGATAAACATAAATGTGATGTTAATGGTGGACCCATATTAGAACTAATAAGAATTTGTCACATCAATAGTTTGTAAAAATGTTGTAAAATAGTTTGTGACAGTATCATTACTCTTTATGAGAAATAGAAAAAGTAGTCAAAAAATTAATTTTTTTTCTTTACAAATAAAAACTTTCTTAAAATGGTTCATTAAGGAATGCCCTTAGAACATCCGTTAACATTTTTCTAAATTTATATTTCATTTTAAACCATATAATATTACTAATATTATAAGAATAAACAGCTGACCCATGTGGGTAGTTTGAAAATTGGATTAGGAATATTTTATTACGACCCAATAAAGTTCATTAGAGTCTCTTTAACCCCTTCCCTGGCTAATTGAATTAGGTGCAGAGCTTCTTTTTCTTCTTATTCCTTTGACTTCTAACTTAGACTATCATTCCTTTGACTTCTAACTTAGACTATCATGCAAGCCGTGTTATGAATGATGTATTTTTATTCTTATTTTTGTCTTTGTTGAGTTTCTTTTTCTTATTTGACTAGCCTGTAATCGTCCCATGTGATGCAAGAGACTTTTATTTGTATCAAAATATTAAATTCAACTGTAAGTATATATGTTTTTAGTTTAAACAATAAATAAACAAATAAATAATGATGTAATAATATATGATGTGACTGACAAAGTTCATGAACTTACTGACGATTCCATCATCACGGACGATTCCATGCCCAGGCCAGGTGAGTCAATCACACTCTTTACTGACGAACATATCCGGACCATTCAATGCAGACAAAACGGTTCAAGAGACAACTGTACAATCCGTTGAAAGGTAATAATGGCACACTAAAGGGCCTCAGGCGTTACGAAAAAGAGCATTAAAGACCTCCATAACTACCCAACGGCTAGAGGCCAGGAAAGGGTATATAAGCCTCCCACATTGCTGAAGAAAAGGTAGATACAGACAAGAAACTCACTAAAACTTTTTCTTGAATTCTTTTCAATTGCATTGTTTAAATATTCTTTCACTAACTTTGCCATCGGAGGCGTCGTGGCAGGCACCACACCGGTGTTCATCTCTAAAGGCTGGAAGGTTGTCTCCGTCCATCGAACAAGCACTGACGAGTTCACACTCATCAGTTTGGCGCCGTCTGTGGGGAAGGAACTATTCTTCGTGTTCAAACTCGAAATAGCTGTTTCTTATCCTTGTTCGTTTCAGGATGGAGTCCAATCAAGATTCCGCAGCCCTAGTTCAACAAGTCCAGGCGCTTACGGCCACGGTAGAAGAGCTGACTAAGCAAAACCAGGAGATGAAGCAACGACTTCAGCAGGAGGAAAATCGCTTGAGAGGAAATCAAGAAGGTGAAGGGGAAAGTTGCAGAAGAAGCGACCATCGAAGGCCAAATACTCCTGTCGAGCAAAATTCGGACATTCTTCAGGAAATGAGGAGGGAGATGGACGAATTAAGGAATGCCATCAAAGAAAAAACAGATCGAAGCGTGGATCGACTGGTTCGAGCGACGGATTCACCATTCACAACAGCAGTCCTCGACTGCCCAGTGCCTTCAAAGTTCCGGCTACCTCAACTCGAGCCCTTTGATGGGTTGAAAGACCCCCAAGATCACCTGAATACTTTCAAAACAACCCTGGGGCTTCAACAGCCCCCAGACGAAATACTGTGTCGCTCCTTCCCAACAACACTCAAGGGAGCTGCCCGGGAATGGTTCACGAAATTGCCGAGGTCTTCAATCGACACATTCGAGCAGCTGAGCAATGCTTTCCTGCGACATTTCATTGGAGGGCAACGACCAAAGAGGACCGCGGATCACCTGCTCACCATTAGGCAAGGAGAAAAGGAAACATTGAGGTCGTATGTGAAGCGCTTCACCAGGGAGACATTGGAGGTAGACGAGGCTGACGATATGGTACAGTTGACAACTTTCAAAGCAGGATTGAAGTCTAGGGATCTCGTCAGTTCGCTCGCGAAGAACCCCCCAAGGACGATGGCTGAAATGCTCCTTAAAGCACAGAAATACATGAACGCCGAGGACGCGTTGGCTGCTATCAGGGACAAGGAGATAACGGAAGACAAAGAGAAAAGGGAGGACGACCGTAGAGGACAGAAGCGAGATCGTCCGGATCGTCGAAACAATGACGGGGTCAGAAGGAAAAATGATAAAAGTTCACGGACGGTAAAGTTCACTCCCCTAGTTATGCCTGTTGACAAAATTCTGACACAGATTCAAGATGAACATTACCTCAAATGGCCGCGGCCATTACACTCGTCCCCTAACGTCCGTGACAGAAGTAAGTATTGTCGATTCCACAAGGATCATGGCCATTACACTGAAGACTGTAGGGATCTCAAAGAACAAATAGAGGAGTTGATCCGGAAAGGAAAGTTGCAGAAGTTTGTAAAGAAGGGAGAATACAGCAAAATCCGAGGTGAAAACAAGGGCCAACATGAGTCCTCGTCAAAAAGCGGGAGTCGTCAGTCCCAACCTCCCCAGAATGTGATCGGGGAAATACAGACGATCTCAGGTGGACCTGTCTCGGGATGTTCGTTCAAATCACTCAAGAAAGCGCACCAACGACAAGTGAATAGCGTCCACATGGAGCCCCCACCAAAACATAGACGAAGTGATCAAGACATGACCTTTAACGAGAACGATGCTAGGGGGGTGAAACAGCCTCACAATGACCCTTTGGTCGTCATGCTAACTATAGAGGGGTTTAACACAAAAAGGGTCCTCGTGGACAACGGCAGTTCCGCTGACATCATCTACTTTCCTGCATTTCAACAATTGAAACTGGACCCAGGAAGATTGCGTCCATTTGACTCCCCCCTCGTCAGCTTCAGCGGCGACAGAGTGTACCCAAAAGGCATAGTAACATTGGCCGTCACGGTGGGAACATACCCGAGACAATTGACTCGTCATATAGACTTCCTGGTGGTAGATTGTCCTTCGTCGTATAACGTCATAATTGGGAGGCCAGCACTCAATAAGTGGAAAGCGTCCACATCTACCTATTGCCTGAAGGTAAAATTCCCAACAGAAAATAGCGTCGGGGAAGTTAGAGGAGATCAGTTATTAGCCCGGGAGTGTTACCATGCTGTGTTTGCGGCCAGGGAAAACCAAATGTTGACGATAGAAGAAAAACAGGAACCAAAGACAGAAGCACTGGAGACAGTAGAGCTGATTGAAGGGGAAGCAGCAAAGACAACCAGGATAGGGACGACCCTCAGTCCTGAGATGAAAGCAAAGCTCATACAGTTCCTTCGGGAGAACTTGGACGTCTTTGCTTGGAGCCATGACGATATGCCAGGCATATCTCCCGAAATCATCCAACACAGGTTAAATGTGGACCCAGAAAGAAAACCCATCAAGCAACGACGAAGAACCTTTGCACCCGAGAGAGACCAAGCTGTCGCTGACGAAGTGAGTAAGTTGTTGGCGGCAGGATTCATCAGAGAGGTATATTATCCAGACTGGCTTGCAAACGTCGTCCTAGTAAAGAAGGCCAATGGGAAATGGAGGATGTGCGTGGACTTCACAGACCTAAACAAGGCCTGCCCGAAAGATAGTTTTCCTCTCCCCAGGATAGACCAACTCGTGGACTCTACAGCCGGACACAAGTTACTGACTTTCATGGACGCGTTCTCAGGATACAACCAGATAAAAATGGCTGACGAGGACCAAGAGAAAACCGCCTTCAGTACGAGTCAAGGGCTCTACTGTTACAAAGTGATGCCGTTTGGACTAAAGAACGCTGGAGCAACTTACCAGAGATTGGTAAACAAAATGTTCGTCAAGCAGATAGGCAGGAACATGGAGGTGTATGTCGACGATATGCTTGTCAAGAGCAAACAAGAACTTGCACATCTGGACGATCTGAGGGAAACGTTCAAAACACTCAAACAATACCAGATGAAGCTGAACCCTGGTAAATGCGTTTTTGGTGTTGCCTCAGGAAAATTCCTGGGGTTCATGGTGTCCCAAAGAGGAATAGAAGCAAACCCCGAGAAAGTAGAGGCGATAATCAAAATGGCATCACCTAAAACCGTCAAGGAGGTCCAGAAGCTCACAGGCCGAGTTGCTGCACTCAACAGATTCGTCTCAAGGGCAACGGACAAATGCCTGCCTTTCTTTAAGACCTTGAAGCATGCTTTCGAATGGACTGACGAATGTGAAGCGGCGTTCCAGGAGTTGAAGCTCTACCTCAGCAACCCGCCACTCCTGAGCCCGTCAAAGGAAGGAGAGAACTTGTATTTGTATTTAGCAGTGTCATCTACAGCCGTCAGTACAGCCCTAATCCGAGAAGAAGATAGGAAACAGCTCCCAGTTTACTACGTCAGCCAAGCCTTCCAAGGGGCTGAGTTCAGATATCCAAAGATCGAGAAAATCACATTCGCCTTGATAGTAGCCTCGCGCAAACTCAGACAATATTTCCAGGCAAATCCGATCTTAGTAATGACGGATCAACCCATTAGAAAGTCAATGAGCAAGCCCGAAGCGGCGGGGAGGATGGTCCAATGGGCAATTGAACTCAGTCAGTTCGACGTGGAATACCATCCCAGGACGGCCATTAAAGCACAAGCGCTGGCAGACTTCATCGCCGAGTTTACTTATCCAGACGATTTCAACCATGCCAGCGAAGACGAGGTATGGATAATACAGACTGACGGCTCATCAGCCCAGAAGAGAGGAGGAGTAGGGGTAGTCATAACAACCCCCGACGGAGAAGTATTGAAGTATGGGGTGCGGCTAAAATTCCCTGCCACCAATAACGAGGCTGAATACGAAGGAATACTGACGGGCTTGAGGCTAGGGAAGGAGCTAGGGGCCAGGAACCTGCAAGTCCAGAACGACTCAAAGCTAGTGATCGGGCAGGTAAAAGGAGAATACGAAGCAAAAGAAGAACGAATGCAGAAATATCTCAAATTGACGAACCACTTGGCAAAAGAGTTTGAAAAGGTGGAATTCGTCCAAATTCCGAGAAGCCAGAACAGGGCCGCAGACGAAGTCTCGAAAATAGCCTCATCGGATGAAGCAGAGTCGAGGATAGACCTAATGATGGAGACACAGAGAAACCCCAGCATAGAAGAAGTCTTGACATTCGTAGTCCGGAGCAAAAGTAGCTGGATGACGCCAATCTTGTCCTTTCTCCTGGAAGGACGTTTGCCCCAGGACGCGTATGAAGCCAGGAAGATCAAGAAGAGAGCCGCCAGGTTCACGATTCTCAATGACACCTTATACAAGAGAGGTTTCTCCATGCCTTACTTGAGATGCGTGGACGAAGGAGATGCGGAATACATCCTGAGGGAAGTGCACGAAGGAATTTGTGGGGACCATGCAGGATCGAGATCCTTGGTGAGAAAGATCGTGCAAACAGGATACTTCTGGCCAACCATGCAAGACGACGCAACAAAGTTTGTCAGAAAATGCGACAAATGCCAAAGGTTCGGGAATGTTCAAAACTTGCCATCAGAAAAGCTGACGACGATAACATCTCCATGGCCGTTTGCACAATGGGGAATCGACATTGTTGGCCCCCTGCCCCAAGGAAAAGGTCAGGTAAGATTCCTACTGGTTGCTATTGATTATTTTACTAAATGGGTTGAAGCAGAGGCATTGGCGACCATCACCGAGGCCAGAATTCAGAGTTTCGTCTGGAAGAACATAGTCTGCAGATTCGGGATTCCGAGGACGATCATATCTGACAACGGACGACAGTTCGATTGCCAAGGTTTCAGAGACTTCTGCTCAGGACTAGGCATCAAAAACCAGTTTTCATCACCGGGCCACCCACAGGCGAATGGGCAGACGGAAGTGACGAACCGCACTCTACTCAAGATCATAAAGACCAAGCTAGATGATGCGAAGGGTACCTGGCCAGAAGAACTGCCCAACGTCCTGTGGGCCTACAGAACCATGGTAAGAACCCCAACGGGAGAAACCCCCTTCAGGCTTACATATGGTACAGAAGCAGTGATCCCGGTCGAAGTCGGAGTAACCAGCACCCGGAGGGAAATGTATAACGAAGAAGAAAATGACGATTTATTGCGAGCTGATCTAGATGGCCTTGACGAAGTAAGAGACAAAGCCTTCGGCAGAATGACGGAATACCAGAAGAAAATGACAGAATACTACAACAAAAGGGTGAAGCTTAGACGACTCGATATAGGAGACCTCGTCCTGCGCAGAGTAACCCAGGCAACCAAAAATCCAACTCAAGGAAAGCTTGGCCCTACCTGGGAAGGACCATACAAAGTTGTCCACTACTCCAGACAAGGCAGCTATCATCTGGAGACTTTAGACAGACAAAAGCTCCCGAGGCCGTGGAACATTGAGCATTTGAAGAAATACCATCAGTAGATGTAATTGTAAGGCATATTCGTCAAATAACTCTCAATAAACAAGTTATTCAGTCAATATTTATGTTCACAGGCCAGCCCAAAGAATTTGCCAAAAGCCAACAAGAAATTGGCCAAGTAGTAAGATTCCGCATCGACGGATGTAAACTACTGACGATAAAAATTTATTGAAAAGCCAAAAAGTTGGTTAAGTAGTAAAATTCCGCATCGACGGATGTAAACTACTGACGATAAAAACCTATTGAAATGCCAAAAAATTGGTTAAGTAGTAAGATTCCGCATTGACGGATGTAAACTACTGACGATATAAATCTATTGAAAAGCCAAAAAATTGGATAAGTAGTAAGATTCCGCATTGACGGATGTAAACTACTGACGACTACAAACTATGTTATTGAAAAACCAAAATTAGTCCGATTGTACTGACGTTTGGAAAAGTGGCAGCAGTCCACGTCGACGGATGATAGTTATAAACGGAGTGAATCAAACCGGCAGTAATCGGACGACGAAATAAGCGCCCAGCTCATTTGCCTGGACCTAAAGAATCTAAGTCCCGATAGAATAACTGCTGACGAGAAAGAGGAGCAAGAAACTTTCACTAAACAGAGCAGGTGGAACCAGACAAAACTCAGCAAACACATTGACATTCATACAAATAGGTGATCAATTTATGTGAATATATGACAAAGTGCAGTTAAAATCCCCAAACCGAGGGTGATTCTCATCATTTTCACAAAAAACCCATAAACACTGGGTCACCAATAGATTGTTCAAAAGATCAGCCCACAAACATAATGGGCACCAAAAAAAAAAAAAAAAAAAAAAAGGGAATATTCCTGACTTAAATTTACAAAAGAGCTACCACGGCAAAATAATTTTTTTGTCAAGTAACAGGCTCAGGCGTCGGGGGCGTCAGTAACAATGTCGTCTTCAGCAGGGGCATCTCCTGGGACATCATCAGCAGTGGTCACGGATGCAGCAGCTTCGTCAGATGCCATTTCCTTGTCCACCTCCTCCAGATCTAGGTTTCCCATGTCGACACCAGTTGGGTGCTTGACCAGGTATCTCCGCAGGAGCTCAAAGCCTTTGAAGTACCAGCTAAAGAGCACAGTATTGTACTCTTCAGTGGTCTGGAAGGCCTCAACTGACCGTGCAGCAATGGTCTTCATCATCTCTTTGGAATTCTGGAGCTGCTCATCTTTCTCCAGGTTCAGTTGGCGCTCCACCCTGAGATCGTCACCTAAGGCCTTGGCCTTCTCCTTCAAAGTATTGGCCTCGTCCATAGAATCAATGAGATTCTTCTTCAGCTGAGAATTCTCATTCTCCAGAGCTTGCACCTTTGACACGAGGGATGCAAACTTAGCCTCTTGAGTAAGATACTCTGAAGCAATGTGCAAACTTTCTCCCAGTGCCTAAAAAAAAAAAAAAAAAAGAGAGAGATAAAAAAAAAAAAAAAAAAAAAAAAAAAAAAAAAGGAAGAGTAAACGAAAGAAGTACTCTTCACCTGTACTAATTTATGGACGTGGCCACTAGCGACCGTATTGAAAGGAACGCCAGAGAAGACCCTAAGGTCGTCGGCAGTCATTAAAGTATGAGCCCTGTCAACTGCCAACTTCTCGTCGCTCCAAACCGACGAGCGCCCAGCGTCCCCTACTTCCTTCTCTTTCTCCTTCTCCCTCCCCGTCAGGCGTGGCCTTTTGGCAATAGGCGTGGGAAGCTCCTCCACCGAAGTGGACGGAGAAGCAGTCCTCGTCGTCTCCGTACCGGACAAAAGGGGAGTAGCAGAAGACGGCGGAGTTGCCGACAAACCCTTTCCCACTACGCGAACCGTTTTTTTGCCTATGTTAGATAAAGGCTCGCCCTTCTTCGCCCTCATCTTGGCGTACATGTCCTTGTTAAATTTGGACGTCATCTCTGCCAAAAGAAAAACGTTAGCCACGAAGAAAAGCATAAGGACAGGAAAGGTCAGTACTGACGAAGATGCAACTTACTCTTCTTTCCTTCAATGTCTAGATTCTTCAGAAAAAAAGCGGAAGGCTCAGGCCCGATACAAAAGAACGCAAGAGTTCTGGGATTGACGAGGTCGTCCCAGTTCTCGATCGTCTGCGCGTACTTAATGGACTTCTGTACTCGCTCTCTGTACCTGCTCTTGAGCTTCGGTCGTCTCTTAACTACAAAAAGAAAGAATGACGATGTCAACAGCCGTAAACAAGAATGCGACAAAACTCAAAGAAACGAAGTAGAAATGTTGACGCACCTAAAGTCGGGGTTTCCCACCGACGACGTAACACCGAGAGATCACCCCAAACCTCCCCCGAAGGCGTCTCAAAATCGTCCCCAGATACATAAAAGAATCTGGATTTCCAGTACCTGAATGACGAAGGTAATTTCTTGACGATCCTAGTCCCCCTCTCCCAAGGCACTAGTTCATAATACCCATACTCCTTCGACGCCTTCAAACGGTACAAGTATACCAGTTCGTCTACCTTAATCATATCCCCGTCATTGGCTGCCAGCCATATCCCCATACAGCTGACCAGAATTCTCCAGGAGTTGGGCATAAGCTGCCCCGGAGCAATACCAAAATAATGCAATAACTCCATCAGGAAGGGGTGGACGGGGAACCTCAACCCACAAATAAAGGCCGCCTCGTAAAAGCAAACCTCACCGGGGAAGAAGTGACACGCCCGATCTTCCACACCGGGAAGACGAACCCTAACTCTATCAGGAAACTGAAATCTATCCTTAAATCTTGCCAACGTATCGGCATCTAACCCACACTCCTCACCCTGGGCATAAAAAGCCCTAACCTCTCGAGAGCCCGAAGCGGCTGTATCTTCGTCCACCGGACCACCGCTGGACGACAATCCGGTCTCAAGCTCACTCGATCTAACCTCCGACATATCCACTCGCACCCCAACCTCGTCCCTAAACCAATCCAAAGACCGACGAAGCAAAGGCACCAGATCGGCCAAAACAACACTTAAACAGTTACCCTCAAAAACAAAGTCCTCAATGTTCGAGGAAACCCCTAGAAACCCACCTAGCCGAGCAAAAAGAAACGAAATTGAGGGAGAAACTACCCTAACCTCTGAACTACTGAGCATGAAAAACCCAGAAAACACAACAGCAAACTAAACCCCCATAAAAAACACACAACCACAACAAAACAAAAAGAAGAAGAAAAGAATCAGAGCCAAGGCAGTAACAAAACAGGAAAGCAAAACACTGAAAAATAAACGTACCTTGAGGAGGCAAGCACTACCAAAGGAGGAAGAACCACCACGCCGGTTGCTAGTTCGCAGAAAGAAGGCAGAAAGAGTTCACCGGAGAAGAAGAGCAAATGATTAGAAAACTTTTTGAAAAAAGAAAGAATGTGAGCAAAGGGAGATTTTAAACTTAGACCTTGGAAAACTGAAAAATCAGCGGGAAGTCCAATAGTCCCACCAAATCAGAGCATTAACTGCACCTACCAGCACGCGCCACGTGTGCCACGATTTGCGAAGCGCCGCCACTTTGCATTTACTACGGATCGAAATCCCAAATGACACCCAGACTCTTCGCATTCTATGATCGTCATTTCAATGACGAACATAGAATCGGGGGGCAACTGATGTGACTGACGAAGTTCATGAACTTACTGACGATTCCATCATCACGGACGATTCCATGCCCAGGCCAGGTGAGTCAATCACACTCTTTACTGACGAACATATCCGGACCATTCAATGCAGATAAAACGGTTCAAAAGACAACTGTACAATCCGTTGAAAGGTAATAATGGCACACTAAAGGGCCTCAGGCGTTACGAAAAAGAGCATTAAAGACCTCCATAACTACCCAACGGCTAGAGGCCAGGAAAGGGTATATAAGCCTCCCACATTGCTGAAGAAAAGGTAGATACAGACAAGAAACTCACTAAAACTTTTTCTTGAATTCTTTTTAATTGCATTGTTTAAATATTCTTTCACTAACTTTGCCATCGGAGGCGTCGTGGCAGGCACCACACCGGTGTTCATCTCTAAAGGCTGGAAGGTTGTCTCCGTCCATCGAACAAGCACTGACGAGTTCACACTCATCAATATAATTTTTTTTAAACGAAATTTTTATACATAATAAAGAATAATGAAGTACGTGTGAAAAATATTAATATCCAAATTATTTTAAGATACCAATGTAGAGAAAATAATCTCTTTTTTAAAATATAATATGTTTATAACTACTATAATCAAATTTATAAATTATAAAAAAAAAATAACATTTAATATGAATCATAAATCAAATAGATATATAGGTATTCAATTGACACATGGCAAAAATTTAGACCTTTTAACATAGTTGTGCGGTAGACTTTAGACCATTCTCGAATTTTTAATGTTAAGTTAAACTTTCTATAAACTCTAGCTTTTATCTATTAAATGTAGAAATTTATATGTAGATAATATCATAATATATATTGACATGAAGAAGAAAAATCCATGACTAGGACAACCCAATTTTAATCTAATGAGATTTGGATTGTTTCTTTTTTTTCTTCTTCTTCTTTTTAAAAATTTTTTAGAGAGATAATTACAAAATGTTGCTAACTCCGCAGCTCGAACCTTTTCCCCCCTAGACCCCTAAGCACTTTGTGCATGAGGAGGTGCATGGGGAGGTGCCAATTTAGCTACAATGCCTTTGGCCATTTTTTTAAGATAGACAGTAGTATTTCATTAATTTGAAATATTTACATCATTGATGAATTGGTGGGTCACACAGATTGTAATCTCTTCCATCTAGACGTGTATCATTGATGATTTCAACAAATTTTGCAATAAACTCATTTATCTTGTTGGAAAAAACCCAAAAAGCCCAACAAATACATTATGCCCAAACCTATTTACCTTGTTGGCGAAACCCAAGACCCCAACAAACACATTAAAAACCAATTGCTACATGGCACCATCAAAATTCAAAAATCCATTGCTACATGGCACTATTAAGAATCCATTACTACATGGCACTATCAGAAGCCTATTTATACATGGCACCATCAAAAGCTAATTGCTACATGACACCATCTATTATAGCCCAAGGAAATACCTAGCAATATCTATCAAAGCCCAGGCCCACACTTGGCAATATCTATAAAATCCCAAATACTATTCTTGAGTTAGCTCACCATTTTATACATGGATAATTGGAACACGATGATAGGAAGGTCATGCGTTTAAATAAGGTGACTATTTCTGTTTAGCATTTTGACCTTGAATGAGAAATGAAAATCTAATTGCACAATTAGTTAGAATAATCTACTCAAAATTAATAAGTAAGTAGACAAAAAGGATTCACGTTTTTTTAAAAAGCATTTTTAAGGATGTGAATGAAATTAAAGTAAATGACTATGATACACTACTAATGATAGTTATTAATCAAAACTATAAATACCTCTAATTATCTTGGGCGCTACTTGGTCTGCCTCTGTGAATTCCCAACCCAACAAAAGTATTTTTTATCAATACTAGTTCCTTAATGACTTCCTCCATACCCATTCTCTCTTTTGGGGACTCCAAACATAAGATTCCAATGTTAAGGATTGAGAGTATGCACTTTTGCATGTTAGTATCAATATGCCAAGAGTCCATGACGTAATTAACTTCATCTACTTCAATTTCATTGCCATTTTTTTCATCTTGTTCTATTGTCATCATTGTTGAAGTTTTTGCCCCCATTTCTACAGCACCTCTGGGCAAAAGCATCGGGCCGACAACTTGAGCAAGTCCTTTTGGCAATGTCATCTTAACGAAATTATGGAGATTGAGACCATCTTTAAACATATCATTGGTGGGCATTCTTCCTGTAAAAATTTCCAACACAAGGACTCCATAGCTATATACATCCCCCTCAGTTGACGCCTCACCACCCATGTCATACTCTACAACTCATGGAATGGAAGGATATTAAGCAATTTTCTGTCTATAATGAAAATATGGATTAAGGGCTACAAAATGCAAAGTCCAGAAAATGAAACGAATCTATATTGAAAAATAATATGACAGGTGCTATTTTTTTTTTTTTTTTTGATAAGAACAGGTGCTATTACTTCGATAATGGAAGGAAGGTGTATGAAACTTTACCTGAGGGGCCAAATTACAATTGTTTTTGCATGCTCAATTTGATTAAGGAAATATATGCGTAAAAATAAGATATGAAGCTTAGTCAAAGGATAAATGTCCATCACCAAATTAACTTTGGCATTTCTCAAAGTATAAATCTTTTTTTTGCTATTAATTATTTTATTTTAAATTTAATGTAAAATTAATTCCATGCTTGTATGTATTCACGTGAATATATGTTTTGAGATGTGAGGAATTTCACAATTCGCTCCAATACCAATGGGCTTGGTCTATGATTGAATGATATGAAAGATTTGTGCCCTCTCATCCTTCACCAATTGGTCATTGGATGGATCGGTAAGGCACACGGTTCAACATGAGAGATAGAAATAGTAAGCAAGAGAGTGTGTTAATATGTTTATATTGATTGTATGAATATTAAAAAGCTTATATGCTCCAAAATTCAAGGAGTTAAATCTTATCTTTTGATAAAGTGACAAATTGAAAAGAAAAATGCTTGCGTCATTAAGGATTTGAAACTAAATAGGAGAGGTAATGCCTGGAGCAACATAGCCAATAGATCCTCTCAACCTGATTGTGCTAGTATGCTTTTGGGAAGAATCACTGGTGGTTGTAAGGAGTCTTGCTAAACCGAAGTTGCTTGCATGAACAATCATCTCACTATCGAGAAGAATATCGTTTGGCTTTAAATCACAATGAATGATTTGTTTCTGACAATGATTGTGCAGATAATTTAATGCAGAAGCCACATCAATTGCAATAATTATTCTTTGAAGAAAGCTCAAATATTTTGATTGACTTTTGCAATCTTTCATTGGATGAGTGGATGTAGCCACATATCTAAGCTCCCATTTGTCATGAATTCAAATACTAGAGCTTTGAATTCATCGCCATTATAATTGATACTAGAACAACATGTTAAGATCTTCACAAGATTTTGATGTCGAACATTTCTTAAGATATTGCATTCCGCCACAAAACTCTTGGTAGCTCCTTTAGTTTGAAGGTTTAGGACCTTTACTGCAACTAACATTTTTTCTTGATTAAGAACTCCTTTGTAAACTGATCCAAAACTACCAAATCCAATCAAATTGTTGAGAGAAAATCCATTAATTGCTCGATGAAGCATTTTGTATGAAATTGTTGGAAGGAGATCCATCTTTGAGACTATAGAAGATGGTTTCTTTTTATATTTTCCTCCAATAAAGAACAAGAAAGGATGAAACTAGAAGGAGATATGCAACCGCACAAAAAGTTGTGATTATTGATCTAGAAGCAAGGGACTTTCTTGATTTTGTAACTTTGGGGCATGCAGGTAGTGGCAACTGTGGAATACCCCCACAAAGCTTATTGTTTCCAATAATTGATATTGCATCTACATTTTTGAAAACTCCAACTGTTGGTAGTGTGCCCTCAATATCATTGAATGAAATGTTCAAATATTTTAAAAATAAAAGTTTCTCTAGACCCTTTGGAATAAATCCTGATAAGTTGTTTCGCAAAACATCCAAATGTTCAAGGCCTTTCAAAGAAGCCATGGAAGAAGGTATGATTTCTTCAAAGGAATTCCCTTGCAGGTATAGGTTTTCTAAATTCAAGAAATTTTCAATTGTTGGGGAAATTTCACCGGACAAGTTGTTTTCAGAGACATCTAAAGAGTTAATATTTTGCAAACTGCCTAGTTCAACAGGTAATTTTCCACTAAATGAGTTGTACAATAAGTTAAGCGATAGCGACAAAGAGAAAAGAGAAAAAAACATCCTAAGGTATGACTCCACTGAGGTAATTTTGTGAAACAATCAATTGTTGCAAACTTTGGCAATTACCAATAGTTAGAGGTATGCTTCCTTCTAAATTGTTTTGAGCAAAGTACGATACAACCAATTGAGTGAGGTTGCCAGTGGAGCTTGAGATTTTCCCTGACAATTTGTTCTTTGATAAAAACAATCCTTGCAATTTCTGAAACTTCCCAAAATAAGTAGGTATCACACCTATGAAAAGATTCTCATCCATTTCCAAGATAATTAGGTTGATAAGATTTTGCAACGCTTAAGGAATCGATCCAGATATTTGGTTGTCTCCTGAATACAATACATTAAGTTGTGTTGACAAGTTGCCAATAGAATTGGGCAAAACACCTTCTAATTAGTTTGCATCAATTCCTAGCTCTTCCATTTTTGTACAGTTTCTTAAAGTCCTTAAGAAGTCCAAATCCCTTCCTAAGTTATTACTAGTTAGACGTAGGAGTTCAAGATCTAGTAGATATCCTAAATTAGTTGGAACTTATCCCACAAAGCTATTATTGCCTAGATCAAGTTTTTGAAGCTGAGATGCATTGCATAAAGAACTAGGGATTGAACCAAAGAATTTATTATTACGAAGTTCGAATAATTTGAGATTAGGGAGAGTGAGGCCCATGTTTGCTGGAAGAGTTCCAGTAAGTTGGTTTTGTGTAAATGAGAAAACACTAATAGATGATATATTGTAGAGAGAGGAAGGGATCATACTGTTCAAGTTATTGTCTCCAACCCCAAAAATGATAAAGTTTTCAAATGGCCTATGTGATAGGCCAAAAACGTATTGACCCATTGTGATTAAATTAATTAATTAATTAGTCAAGTTATTAATTAATCAATTTAACATGCAAATGCGTAGTAGCACAAAAAAGTCACCAATAAACTAATTATGCATCAGAAAATAAATAACACAGTAATTTGTTTACGAATGGGGAAAACCTGACGGCAAAAACCCCACCGGGTGATTTTCAGGTCACCACTCCCGAAACTCCACTATTATCACAACAAGCGGTTACAAGTAAAGAAATCCCAAGTACCTTACCAACCTACAGTTGAACCCTTACCCCAATACCCAATAGAATTTGTTCTGTAGTGACAATTTTCCCTTTTGATGCATGGCTCCCAAGTACGTGACTAACCAATGTGCGAATCCTAGTATGCGACTTCAATCACCAACTAGAAAGAGTTGTTGGCTGCAAAGTTCTTCAGTTCATCCACGATGAAGATCAAGAAGATGCTTGGTCACAAAACCCTTTGGTGCAAATACACAGCAACTTTTTCAGAAGAGTTGAACTAGGGCAAAACTTTGTCTCCGGTCACAATTTGCTTGAATAGAGTTTTCTCAATGCTTGTGCAACTTGTGAACACTTTGACGGCCCTTAAAACAATCATTTTATATGTCTAGAGTTAGGAGAAAAGAAGGCCCAAAGACACATCCATGGATCCCAAGAAATCAAATCATAAATTCTGATTTTGTAAACCTGAACAGATAGAAGCTGTTGAGCATTTGTCGAGATAGCTGTAGAGTCACGGGTAGAATAGCTTCCTTAAACCTTGTCACATGCTAGCTGTCGAGCTAGCTGTCGAGATTTAGTAACTTTGCACTTTCAGCTTGTTTTCTTGAACAGACTTGAAGGCTTCAACACTTGATCTTGAAACATGGTTTCTTGAAGTATTTCAACACATCCTAGATCTACCCAAATACAAGTAAAATGCGTTTTGTTAAAGGATTAACCAATTACATAAAAGAATGACATATGTTCATAACAAGTGAACCACATATGTCTTAACACTATGCTTTTTGGAATATTTCCCTCTAAATTATTATAAGCTACTGGAAAATATATGAGCAATGAAAGATTTCCCAGGGAAGGTGGGATTCCTCCAGTCAATGTGTTTGCTTGAACTGGAAGAGAAAATAGCTTAGTCATAGAGCCAAGCTCCGGGATTTTCCCAATAAGCTTGTTCCATGCTAAGACCATTACCTTGAGTTTGGTGCAATTGTCCAAACTGACTGGAATTTCTCCTTCCAACGTGTTATTTGAAAGATTGATATGTCACAATCGAAACAATTGACCAACTTCTTTTGGAATTTCACCATAAAAGTTGTTCTTTCGTAGGTTGATGGCCCTAAGAAATGTGAGGTTTCCAATGTAAGGTGTAATGATTCCACGCAGCTTATGGCCTTTTAGTTTCAAGGCTGTGACTCTTTGATGGTGGCGGCCACATATAATCTCATACTAGTTGCAAAACTGAATAGAATCATTCCATGAGTTCAAGACTCCATTTGGGTCATTAGCAATGGATTGTTTGAGTTTAAGCAAAGCCAAACGATCAGTCTTGTTTGTTGTGAAGATTTTCTTAAAGGATTGAAAATACAATCTCAGTGTTCAAAAGCGATTGAACTGAGATCAAGACCTGTTTGTGTGAAGAGAAAATTTTGGAGAAAAGAAAAGAGTACCAGAGAGAGAGAGAGAGAGAGAGAGAGAGAGAGAGAGAGAGAGAGAGAGAGAGAGAGAGAGAGAGAGAGAGAGAGAGAGAGATAGAGAAACTGAATTTTCTTACTTAATGAATAAACTGAGATTACAATCATATATATAATGCAACCTGCCTAAAAGATTGAATAACAGAATTTCTCCAAACTATACGGATCAATTCCGTGAAATTAGGAAAGCTAACTAACTCCCTAACTGACAGAAACTTCGTGCCAATACATCTGAATTCAGCCCAACTCTAGACAACGTCGTTCTACCTTTGAAGCTTAAATACCAAATACATAAAACGGTGCGTTCTTGCTTTAGTGAAACGGTTCATTGCACCTATATTCAAAACCAACGGTCATCCCTAATTTCAGTCATCTTCAACCTTGCGCCTACTGTGCAATCAAACCAGGACTGAGTGCAAATCAACCGTTTGCAATTTGTTTTAACTTCTTTGAAGTAGAAACACCATGATCACTAACATCCCCCTTCAAACTTTTGGGGGAGGTATCCAACAAAAGTTTGTGCCATTGAAGAAGAAACGAGGGAGAAGGCAATGGCTTGGTGAAAATATCAGCAAGGTTGTCCTTGCCAGAAACAAAACGCACACACAAGTCATTACGCAACACCTTCTCACGAACATAGTGGTAGTCTACTTCTATGTATTTTGTTCGAGAATGGAACACAGGGTTGGTAGAGAGAGCAATGGTAGAAGCATTGTCACACCAAAGGACAGGGACATGAGAGAGAAAAATCCTCAATTCCTTGAAAAGAATACGCAACCAAGACACCTTTGCAGCAGTAGTGGCCAAGGCACAATACTCTGCCTCTGTGGAAGAACGAGCAACCGTGGTCTGTTTCTTGGAAAACCAAGAAATGGGAGAAGGACCAAGAAATACCAGAAAGCCTGTGGTAGAACGACAGTCAAAAGGATCTCTAGTGCAATCTGTGTCAGAAAAGGCTGTGAGAGTCAAAGGACCAGGGGAGAAGGAGATGCCATGATAAAGGGTGCTGTTGTGAAATTTTAAAGTACTCGCAAGTGTACGAACCGTACCGAAGTATAGTTTGACAAGAACGAGGTCGAACCCACAGGGACTTGAATGAATGTAGGAAAATTAAATCAAATCTTAACCAAATTAATCCTAATCTAGTTTAATTAAAAAAATTGGTTGTTTTTAAATTAAATAAACTAAGCAAATAATAAAATTAAGCAAATAGTTAAACTAAGCAAAAGATATAAAGCAATAAAAAGATGTAAATAATCAAGGGAAAGGAATTAAGGTTTTGGAATCCGCCTTGTAAGTCATACTAGCATATATTTATGATCATTAATTTTTCCCAACTCACTACATGATAATCTAGAAATCAATCTTGTTATCATGGAAAATATCCTCATTAAAATCCTTATTTTAAAAATCAAAGGCATGTTCTTCTTCGCTTCTTAAGTATAAAACCAAATCATCAATTGTATCCGTAGCCAAACAAATCACAAGATATATCCAATTCTAAAAATCAAATCATAAATTGTATCCATTGACAGACAAATCACAAACGATATCCAATTTTATAATCAAGAATTAATAAACCAAGCATTCAATTAATTAAGACAAATCCTAAATCATGAGAAAAACATGATTGAACTCATATCTAGAATCTCATCTTAGTCAATTGATATGAAGCAAGAACAATTTAAATCATTAAAGAACAACTATTGTGGGAAAAATTAAATCACATAAATATTACTAGTAATCCTTAACAAGGTTTCATCCTCAACCCTAATTATAAATTTAGCTACTCATGGTAATTGAAATAAACAAAAGAATAAAATATTAAACATTAAACTAGACAAATAAAATAGAGAAAGAAATAGTCACAATGCTATCATGGAGAAAAGCTACAGAGAAGCCACATGCGGCACTGCCTCTTGCTCCAATTTTCTGTTTTGCATGTCAGCCCTAGCACTAGCCTCAGTCCCTGAATTTTGCCCTAAAAAGCCTTTAAATAGGTCAAGGAATCCTATTACAAGTTGAATTCCCGTTTGGAGAAAATCCCAGATTTTTAGGCTTCACTTAACCGACTATTTTGGCCCACTTAACGTCAGAATTAGGGCTTCTGGTAAACTACAAAGTTGTAGTCCTTTAAGTTAACTTTCCAGCCCAACTTGAATCATTTCGATTAGACATCTGAGCCGAAAGTTATGCTGAAAATACTAATTGATGTGCAGGCTGGAATCCTAATCCGAATTGGACTTGAATTTGGTGCAAATTTCCTTTGATTTCTTACTCCAATTGGACTTAAATTTAATATTCATGCCTGGCTGAATGTAAGTTGGCTTGGTTCAATTGGCCTAGCCCCACTTTGCATGTAAAGCCCTTGTTATCTACAACACAAAGATATTATATAATCAGTCACAAAATAACATAAAAGTAAGGTCAAATATGTAGATATGTGAGTACTTTATCGTATATATTTCATGCACATCAGGTGCCATGAAGATATCTAAGAACTCTCTTAGCAGCTTCAAGATGAACAGTTGTAGGATTGCTCTTGAACTGACATAGTTGATGCACATTAAAGGCAAGGTTTGGACGTGTGAAAGTCAAATATTGGAGAGCCCCAACCATGCTTCTATACTTAGTAGGGTCAGAAAGAGCAACACCATCATGAGGAAGCAAACGTGTAGAAGGGCAGCAAGGAGTCTTGGTTGGTTTAGAATTTTCCATGTGAAAACGATGGAGTACATCTAAAGCATACTTAGAATGTGTAAGAGTAAGTCCAAATGGAGTTCTGGAAATCTGGACACCCAAGAAATAATTGAGATCCCCAAGATCCTTAAGTTCAAACACAGAACTAAGAGCAACAACAAGAAAAGAAACATGCTTGGAATTGTTCCCTGTGAGAATAATATCATCTACATAAAGAAGGAGATAGATGATAGTACCTTTACTGAAAAATGAACAAGGAACTATCAGCAAATGAAGCTTGAAATCCCAGATGAATCAAGTGAAAAGTGAATCTCTCAAACCAAGCCCTTGGTGCTTGTTTGAGAACATAAAGGGATTTGTGCAACTTGCAAACATAGTTAGGGTGAGCTGCATCAACATAGCCTGGAGGTTGTTGCATGTAGACTTCCTCCTTGAGGTAGCCATGAAGAAAAGCATTTGACACATCCAGCTGTTTTAATGGCCAATTACAACTGACAGCAATGGCAAGGACTAGTCTAACAGTAGCTAGCTTGAACACTAGACTGAAGGTTTCTAAGTAATCAATGCCAACTTGTTGGTGAAATCCTTTTGCAACAAGTCTGGCCTTATAACGAGCAATAGTACCATCACTGTGAAGTTTGACCTTAAACATTCATTTACAACCAACCTGATTAGCATGAGGAGGAGCAGGGACCAAGGACCAGGTTTGTTGTCTCTGTAAGGCTTGAAATTCTGCATCCATAGCTTCACACCACACTAGATACTTGGAAGCAATCTTGTAAGAAGGTGGTTCAGTGTGTGTGTAATCCAACACAGCCTTATAACAAAGCTTAGGATTGGGTTTAACAATGCCACTTTTGGATCTTGTCTGCATTGGATGTTGGACAGGAACAGTTGGAGCAGGAGGTAAAGGTGAGACAGTAGATGGAATAGGAGAGGTAGAGGATATAGATATAGAGACATTTGGATTAGTGGAGGAAGGAATGGAGTTGAAAGTATTAGGCAGGGTAGGTTCAGATTGTGGTGTGACTATAGGAGCAAAAGATTGGGAGAGGAGAACATCAGTTGCATCAGAACTAAGATTAGCATGTGGTGAGAGAGTAGTATGAGAATTATATGGTCCTAATAGTGAAGGTTGATTAGGAGCATGAAGATAGAGGAGATTGGACAACCAGAGAGCATTTGACATATCAGAAACTGGTGAAGAAGACTGACTAACAGAAGATAGAGGAGTAGATGAAGGAAACTTTGCTTCATTAAACAGAACATGCCTAGAGGTATATATGTAGTGAGAAGAAGGATCAAGACACAAATACCCTTTAGAACTAGTGGAGTAACCTAAGAAAATACACTCCTTGGTTCTGTGATCAAGCTTATGACTAGAGTAAGGTCTAAGATGAGGGTAGCATGCACAACCAAAGACCTTGAGTTGGGATAGGTCTGGGAGTGCAGAATACAATTTAGACCAGGGAGAAACAAAATTAAGAACTGAAGTGGGAAGCAAGTTGATTAAGAAAGTTGCAGTAAGAAGAGCATAGGACCAAAAGGAAATGGACATAGAAGCTTGAGACAGAAAAGTGATAGTGGTTTCAATGAGGTGCCTGTGTTTCCTTTCAACAAGGCCATTTTGTTGGGGTGTATATGGACAAGAGATCTGATGGATAATGCCATGTTGGGATAAAAAAGACTTAAAAATAGTAGAAGTATACTCTCCACCTCCATTAGATCTGAAGGTTTTTATTTTGGTAGAGAATTGAGTTTCAACCAAGGCTTTGAACAAGATAAACTTGGAAAACACTTCAGATTTGTATTTGAGAGGGTATAACCAAGTAAACCTTGTAAAATGATCAACAAAGATAACATAATAACGAAAACCATTGATAGATGTGACAGGTGCAGGACCCCATACATCAGAGTGCACAAGTTCAAAGGGAGATGATGCAACAAATTGAGATTTAGGAAAAGGTAAATTGTGCATTTTGCCATACAAACAATGAGTAAAAGCTTGAACCTGATTTGTACACTTATTCATGACGGACCTATCATTAGGAAACACATATTTGAGAACTTGATCATGTGGATGACCAAGTCTCATGTGCCACAGTGTCTTATTGAAACTAACAGTCCTAGACACATTGTTACAAACTTTAGAAACATGATTACAGACTTTGGAAGACAAATGAAGCTGTGAAGCTTTATGAGGATAGATAGGGTAAACTCCATCTTCACTCTTGCCTTGGTATAGGACCTTCCCCGTGGCCAATGCCTGAATGGATAGAATATTTTTGTCAAAATAACACCAACAATTGTTATCTTGATAGATTTTATGGATAGAAGCAAGATTGGAAGAAATGGATGGAACTCTAAGGACATTATGTAATTGAAGAGTGGAAGAAGATGAAGGAATGAGAGAATTACCTATGTGAGTAATTGCTAAGTTTTGTCCATTTCCCACTGTGAGGTGATCCTGACCTCCATATGGCTAAGCAAAACTAAGTTGATTAAGGTTAGCAGTCACATGATTAGTGGCTGCACTGTCTGCAAGACAAGGCTGCTCCTGTGCAAGGCAAACATTGGATGCCGTGGCCATGGCAGCAAATTTGGTTGGTGGATGCTTGCCTTGATAGGCATAGTCCATCCTATAATAACAGTCTATAGCTGTATGACCAAGTTTGTTACAGATTTGGCACATAGGCCTGTTTGATCTTGGAGCAGATGAGCTTGAACTTGACTGATGTGATTGGAAGGGAGTGAACTGATTATAATGAGGTGAGTGATTACTAGCACCTCTTCCTCTTCTTCCACCTCTATTATTATAACTTCCTCTACCTCTCCCTCTATTATTCTGATTGAAATTACCACCTGACCTTGGAGTAGCAGTAGCTGCCATTGTAAAGATTCAATCTTTAGCATCCAACCCTTCATTTAAGGATTCTTCTTCACCATTAACCATAGTTGACAACTCATCAAAGCTTAATGGTGTGCTTCTAGTCCTTATTGCTGACCTAAAAGCATTGTAGTCCTTTGGCAAACCCTTGAGTGTTATATGGAGCAACTCCTCATCATCTAAAATTACTCCAACTGCTAGTAGCTTATCCCTCACAACTTTGATTTTCCTCAGATAAGCATCAACAGAATCTGCACCCTTCTTAAGATTATGAAGCTCTCCTTTTAGGTTCATCACATGAGACCTAGAGATTGAGGAGAACCTATTCTCCAAAACCGTCCAAACTTCCAATGCAGTAGTACATCCAACAGTGAGAGACAAAATTGATGGCGAGAAAGTGGAGCTGATGAAGGTTAGTAAGGCCTTCTCCTTAGACCTCCAGAGTGTATATTCTGGATTCACAACTGTAGTGTAAGCTCCACTAAGATCCTTAAGAAATTTCTTTGGAACCATTTGTGGTTCTTCAAGCAATTCATACAGAGAATAAGTTTCTAGAATCATTGTAATTTGATGTTTCCACATGTTATAGTTGGTATTATCCAACTTGACTGTCATCATGTTTGACATGTTTGACAGAAGAAGAAGTGGTTGATTCATCACATTCATTGAAGAATTAGTAAATGTTGATGAGCTTGCACCTGTGGAAGAAGACGATGCAGCTGTTGAATTTGTGGCTGCCATTGTTGAATTCTGTACAGGAATCTCAGGCTCTGATACCATGAAGATTTTCTTAAAGGATTGAAAATACAATCTCAGTGTTCAAAAGCGATTGAATTGAGATCAATATCTGTTTGTGTGAAGAGAAAATTTGAGAGAAAAGAAAAGAGTAATAGAGAGAGAGGAAAAGAGAGAGAGGGGGGGAGAGAGTGAGAGAAACTGAATTTTCTTACTTAATGAATAAACTAAGATTACATCATATATATAATGCAACGTGCCTAAGAGATTGAATAACAGAATTTCTCCAAACTATACAAATCAATTCCGTGAAATTAGGAAAGATAACTAACTCCCTAACTGACAGAAGCTTCGCGCCAATACATCTGAATTCAGCCCAACTCTAGACAACATCGTTCTACCTTTGAAGCTTAAATACCGAATACATAAAACGGTGCATTCTTGCTTTAGTGAAATGGTGCGTTGCACCTATATTCAAAACCAACGGTCATCCCTAATTTTAGCCATCTTCAACCTTGCACCTATTGTGCAATCAAACCAAGACTAAGTGCAAATCAACCATTTGCAATTTGTTTTAACTTCTCTGAAGTAAAAACACAATGATCACTAACATGTTGGAGTGGCAAAAGTAGTGGTAGGATGCAAGCATTGTAGGGTTATGATAAAGGGTAGAATCATATGAAGGTACGTAGAGCATAATGTAGGAAAACTGGGGTTGTGAAGCTTCATTGGCCTGGACAAGCAAGAAATTGTTGAAATTTTAGTGCGAGGCAGAGCTAGATACACAAGTTCGTATTATATAGTGGTTAAATTGTACACTTTAATTTAAAATGATGACATGTACAAACATTTTCCTGCCGTGGTTAATAGTCAAGGAAGTAAAAGTTTGGCTGCTCTAGATTCTTGTAGTGCATTAATGCTATTTGTCAAATGCTTCCAAAAATGAAAAAATACGTGGCATCTTCAATTGGTAAATTTTTCAAGGATTTAGTATTAATTGAAAGTTCAAAATGGGTATGAAACACCCTTGAACGTTTAGACCCCAAAATACAAATTATCAATTCAAGCTTATAATCAAATAATTAATGTGCGGAACATGATAACAAGCTTATAACAGAATTGATAAACAATCTAAGCCAAATATAAACACATCTACAGCAGTAAATATAAGGCAAAGATAAAGGGAAGGAAGATGCAAACACATGGACAACACACGACGTGTTATTGAAGAGGAAACCGAAGTCCTTGACGTAAAACCTCTCCGCCGCCCTCCAAGCGGTCAAATAATCCACTAAAGAATGTAGTTGGAATACATGAACAGCAGAAGATTCTCCAAGCCTAATCTACCCAAGTACCTAAGCCCTCCAGCTTCTTGCTCCAACGAGGTTGTGCCGAACCTATTTCCTCTTTAGCTTCCTGGATTCTGCTACTAGACCATAGCATCAACCAATGTATATTGGTTCCTTCCAAACTGCTTCCCTTAGTACCAAATGAACCTTCTCACAGACGTAGGTGTGGTGAGAAAAGGATTTGGTTAATCACCTCTCAAGGGTATGACAATGGAGAGGAAGAGAGTAGAGGAATTTGTAGAGTCTCTTAGATGAAGATTGGAGATGAGGTAATCTTGTTTTTCTCTAAGTTTTTCTCTCACAAAACTCTCTCTAGAAGCTCTCTCAATTTAGTGGGTATAAGGGTCTATATATAGTGAGGTGAGAAAAGAATACGAAGAGACAGTATTTTGCCAAACAGGGTAAATTGACGGCTTGGTCTCGCGGCTTGTCCAAGTCGCGAAATCAAGTCACGACGTAACGGCCTGGCCAGCGTGGGACTTTTGTCCTGTAGTGTGACAGCTGGCGCGACCCTTCAGCTTCCCTATGTGCAACTCACGTGCCTGAAGTTGGCAACTTGTAGCCACGAGCCACCTGCGAGTCCTAGCCGTGAAGCTCTGCTTCTTTGCACATACTTGAGCTTTTCTTCACATCTTCTCACACACAACCCTTACAAAAATCCCACCTAAATACAGGGTTACTAGATGCTTAAATTACAAGCAAATTGGCACGGAATAAAGCCAACAAGCTGGTTGATAAATTTCAACCTTACATTAATAATTTGATAATGTGCTCTTGAGAAAGTGAAAGCAGAATAATTAATCATAATAGAAATTAAGAAAACAAGCCTCTGTTGGAGCATCCACTACCGTTAAAAATAATAATAATAATAATAAAAGAAAAAAGATCCCGGAGCCAACACTACTATCCGATTTGTGATTAGTGCTGCCACTACCAACCTTAACAGTGTTTTTCTATCTGTTTATTTATTTATTTATTATTAGCGTTGGTGCGTTTAGTAAAAATTGTTTAAAGGGTACATTGATAGTGTCTAGGCCATTAATTAATTCACCCTTCCATGCGTAAAAGATAAAAGAAAAAAGTATTCAATCCCTCTCCTCTTCTTACCTTCCTTTCTTTCGTTTTGTTATTATTCACTTATATTAATTAACTTTGGTATATATTGCAGTGTTTTTAGAGAAATCTTTATGTCTCTATTCGAATAGAGTAACCAAACTTGATCTACTTAAACACAGTAAGGCGACGAATTACTCACATTCATAGAAATAAACTTTATGTCGCTTTTCGAATAAATCAACCATCACATACAGTTGAAATTAGTAATGCGTATAACATAACACCATATGTTTTTCCTCCTTTGAGGCTGAGGAAATGGAACGCGTATAAACCCTGTTACTGATGATTGCAAAGCATTATGTTAAATGAAAAGGTAAATATAACTTGCTATAGACCCTGTGTAATTTTAGTGGGCATCCTTCTTGTGAACATTTCCACCATAATTAAAAAGATCATCCATGTGTAATTTTAGTCATCTAACTTTCTTAATGAGTCATATAACTTGTTTAAACTAAATAATACACATAGATACTCATATAATTTGTTAAGTAATGAGTTGAAAAAGATAACTTCAAACATGTTTATAGCTAAACTTTGTATCTTTAAGAGCATTTGCAGCAGTTGAGCTAAATAGTTATATTGCTATTTTAGCTCAACCAAAACACCAAAAAGAGCATGCAGCAGTGGAGCAATACTTATAATTTTTAGCTCAATTACTACAGTGCACATCTATCTATAGATGTGCACTGTAGCTGAGAGCTAAACAAAAAAAAAAAACAATTTTTTACTCCTCAGTCAGATTAAAATATTATTTTTTCTTTCTTTTAATCTGCTTCGAATTGCAAATGAGCCCGGCTTCCCTTCTTTCTTCCTCCACTTTCCTCATCTTCTCTCTTCTTCCTCTACCACTAGCCCGATCTCACAGCCTAGCTTCGACCTATCACCGGCGCCGACCCATCTCGCCTATCTCCCCACCCATTCCGCCAACAAACCTATCTTGCCGATCAGACCCACTTCTCTTCCGCCGATCAGACCCATCCGTCGATCAGACCAAGCCGACCCAAGCCTCAAGCCGCCGGTCCACGCCTGGGTTTCTCTGGATTTCATGGGTTTCATTTGTCGATCCAAGCTCTGGGTTTCATCATAGAAGCCGCCGCTGCCTTCCTCTGCCCATTGCTTTGGTTTTCTGTTGATCTAAGCTTTGGGTTTTTTTTTTTTTTTTTTTTTTTTGGCGTGAATTTGATTGCCGTGGTGTGGGTGTTGCCTAGTGGGTCGGGTGGATGTGGGCTTGGTTGATTTTTTTTTTTCTTTGTTAAAGGCTGTGGTGGTGATGGTGGTGGTGGTGGTTGTGTGTGGTTGTTATTGATGTTTATTGTAGAGTATATATTATTTTATTGTTGTGGAAATATTATTTTAATGTAGTGTTTATATTATTTTATTGGGTTAAAAGCTAAAATAGATCCACTATTGTAACATGTGTATATGTAAAATAGATAAAGTGACTTTTTGTGTAGCTAAATAGATAAAATTTTAGATTCACTGCTGTGAATGCTCTAATAAGTGTTTATTTTTGTGTTTGTGGCCATCCAACCTTTGTCATCTACAAGTGTACCTAACTTACTTTGTGAGACCCAAGTTTGTGTTCATGAACAAGTCCAAAAAGGCCTATTCTTTTTCCTCTAAACCAAACTCATTCAATTACGCATTAAAAGATACATGGGCTTTGGCCATGTATGAAATAAAATGCTTTAAAAATAGAGATATTAGGCCCAAAAAGAATTTGGGTTTTACTTCATATGAGTTGGTAGGATATTCGCAAAATGGCCATCAACAATGTTAACATGCTATCTAATCTAACCTAATACACTAATTTTTGAAGTTGAGAGAAACTTTGTGAAGAGAGCATGTTAGCTACATAGCATGTGGACAACAATCATTCATGGTTATTTATTTATTTATTTATTTTTAATAATTTGATAATTACAATGTATGAGGAGAAAATTGAACTTTGAATGTCTTCATTATTAGACACACTAAGATGTGTCAACTGAGTTACAATACTTTTAGCCATTTGTGTAATGATTTTAAACTAGTGCTTGTAATGACTTAATAAAGGTGAATTTTTTTCTTTTGCAAATAATTTGTAGTATTATTTTTTATACATATGATTTATAAAATAATTTGTAGTGTGTGTGGAGGTATTTTGAACCTTCTTATTCAATTTCGATCTTTACTTTCTTTCAAAGGATATGTTACTTATATTTGGATTTAAGCTTAAAAAGAACCCAAAATAAAAAGTTATTAAATATAGAATTTTTTAATCATAATTATAATTACAATAAATTATAACTAGATGGTATAGTGTAGAAAAATATGAGCTTTCAAAAACTTATGTGACAACATTAAAAATTAAAAATAAAAATAAATCTTAGAGTTCATGACTACATTCATAATCATAATCATAATCATATTAGAACCATATTACTCAATAATTTATTTTAATTTGAATAAGAATCAAATTTTAAAATAGGACAAAACACATTTTCCTCCCTTTATGTCTAGGATAATTCACTATTCCCCCATTTATCTTTATTATCAACTAATTTCTCCCTCTATGTTTTGAAAGATGAGCAAATATCTCTAATTTCTTACTTTCTCAGTTAATCTAACGAAAATTTTTAAAGAAATTATTAATTGTCCACCACATGAAAGAGAAAGTCGAAAATTGCATTATTGTTTTCTTAGATTGCATTTATTATCATTGTAATTTCATTGAATTTAATTGAAAAAGTAACAGATTGAAAATATTTACTCATTTACCAAATATAGAAGAAAAAATTGGTTGGTTTCAAAATAATGGAGGAAATTATGAATTACCTCAAATATAGATGAAAAATAAAAAAATAAAAAACTTCTTCACCCCTTTATGCTTAATTTATTAGCTAAATAAGCCAATATAGACAAACACTTTTTCTTAAAAAAAATATATATATATATATATATTAAAAAAAAAAAAAAATCTTAATGAAGCTAAAGTCGAAAAGCCCAAAAACTAGCATCCAAAATAAGAAAAAGAAACCCGTATCTGATTCTGACCAAACTTTTCTTTTCTTCCCTCACATTGCCCCACCGTAGCTGTGTCTTTTCCTTGTCTTTGAAGTGTTGAAGGGAGAAACAAGGAGCTCTCCTGAACTGGCTGTGCGTTTCTCCAGGTGCCAAATCTCTTCTTTCATTTCCTTTTGTTTGGATGCTTAGAAAATGAGGAAGCTTAGCCACGAAAAAAAAATTCACACAAAAAATTGGTAACTGGGTGTTTAAGAGTAAGGCCTTTTAATTAATGAATGAATGAAACATAAAAACTCGAATTTCAATCCTAAAAGCCCAGTGAAGGTTTGTTGGGTTCATGTTTCGACTTAACTTCTCTGCTTCCAGAATTCTGTTAAGTTTAGACAATGGTGGTCTCCCTGCCTTCAGCTTTTCATTATTGTGAGAAGCCAATTTATTGAGTAGACTTTGAGCTAGGAGAGTGGTGGAGAATAGAGAAATTTCAATGCTGGGGATGAAATTCTTGCTTTGGTCATAGTGTTTATAGGAACTGGAAGATTTGCACTTGCTATTGGAATCGGAATTGCAACTGATTTAAGCGCTGTCGCGCGTTACGTGATAGTTTTTAATATGCAGAAGTATGGTCTGCAGACTGCAGGTTAGTGAATTTATCGTTGTAATATTATGATAGTGTTCATCACACAATCCATATATTGTACAATGTGACATGTTGAAATGAAATGTTCGAAGTTTCTAATTTGCGTCTAGTAAATCATTTATTCAACAGAGAAGTGAAAGTTAGTCTCCAAATTTTTTTTTGTTTTTTTGATAAGTTAAGATAGTTTCCAATTTTAGATTATCTATTATTCAACATACAAGTGGATCCTTTTGTAATAGAGTGGCTATATTTTAGCTTAGCCATCAACCTACTGCAACCCTCCTTTTTCCGGGCGTGGGATTGGCTATGAAAATACATGAGGCCAACCTTGACTAGTCCGTTGAGTATGTATAGCTGACCCCGAAGTTTTGGGCTGAAGGTCTGATTGTTGTTGTTGTTATTTAACATACAAGTCCTCAATTTTAGCTTGTAAAGGTACTGCTACTATATCTAATGAAATTTCCTGAAAGATTATGTTTAATTCTTTTAAAAAAAATTATTATGTTTAGTAAGTTGGCCATGCCTTTAACAGCATTCTTGATTTCCTTTTTAACCAAATCCTAACCACTAATACGCGCCTCCTATAATAAACCATAGCCCCATTTATCATGCTGTAGTAATTGTGTCCTGTGTTGTTGTGGTATTAGTTTTACGTTCTCCCGTGCTATGCCATATGGTTTATGACAAAGTATTTCGTACTCCTTTACATTACCTGTGTTTTTGAACTTATTAAGCATAATTTATTTTTTGTCCCTACTTTGGATTTCTCTTTTTGTTAAGTAATGTCAATTTAGTGAAAACAGAGAGCGTGTGCCGGAAGTATACAGTAAAAAAAATGAAAAACACCAATGAAAAGTAGAAACAAAGAGGAGAGAAAGATACTGTAGACAGGGAAAATTCTCGACCTATCACAAGCTGACACGTTACACTACCAAGTCCACAAAATACAGCCAATTACAAAGCGCCACATATTGCTGCTAGGTTTTGCTATCACTATTCAGAAACCAACAGAAATTTGCCAAGTGTCATGCAAAGACCAATCACACATCATCGCACGTGTAAGTGATGACATAAGCAGTCTCGCACGTGTAAGCGATGACACAATCAGTCAGCACGTGCAGGCGATGACATAAGCGGACCAATCAAGCTCTGCCACGTGTCACCAATCAAGCTCCGCCACGTGTCACTTACCTACCCCTAAACTCCTATAAATAGAAGCCTTCCTTAGGCATTTGAGAGAGATCTGAGCTGAGGAGATCAAGGGATTTGGAGACGACCAGGCCATTGGAAGCACTCAGAAGTCCAGAAGCTCTGCCGGAACTAAGCTCTAAAGCCTCCAAGAACTTCAAGAACTTCAACTTCGAATACAAAGAACATTCGAAGGAAAATCATCCAAATCATCCGCCTAGATCCAAAAGTTTACTGGAATCAAGCTCAAAAGCCTCCAGAAACATCAACAAATCACAAATCAGTGAAGCTCTACGGATCAAGCCTCTAAAGCCCCGAAGAACTTCCACCACAAACCTTCGAATACAAAGAACATTCGAAGAGGAATCATCCAAATCATATTCCTAAATCTCAAAGTTCACTGGAATCAAGCTCAAAAGCCTCCAGAAACCTTAACAAATCATAAATCAGCGAAGCTCTAAGGATTCAAGCCTCTAAAGCACCAAAGAACTTCCACCACAAACCTTCGAAGACGAAGAACGCACCAAGAACACGAAGAACACACGAAGAACCCGAAGAACGTGAAGAACAAAGGATTTCTAACAAGCTCATAGCCAGAGATTCATTGTAATTCCGTTTCAACAATCTTTGATCCATCCTTCAACCAAATTGAAGGATACTTTGTGTTCAAGTGAAAATCACATTACCACAAATCCAATTAACAAATCTTTCAAGGAGATCGAATCAGAGGATAACTCTTTTGTAATTACAGAGAATTGTACCACACATTCATCAATACAAATTCATATTTGTGACACTATTTTACTTGTTTGACTTATTTCGAACCGAGAAATTTAGTCGTCCACATATTCTGGCACGCCCGGTGGGACGTCTCTGCCTCTCATCTCATTCTCCTTCAAAGAAAGAAATTTTCATCATCTTGCTACCAGCTTAAATGGCGTCCAGCAAGAACATCCAAGCTTCAACGGCTACTTCAACTAAACTTGGTACGACTACCACCAACAACTACATTGGTGCAATCAATTGTAGCCAACCCAAAGCAAACAATCAACTTCAATCTCAATCAACCAAGGAAGCCAAGGTCCAGACAATCATCTCCTTAGACCCTCTTGCAAGAAACAAGGTCATCAACAAGGACGTCTCCACCTTGGAACACCTCGAGTATGGGGGCAAATCCCCTTCTTCCTTCACAAGAAGTTGGTCGCATGATTTCTCTCCCATCAAAGGGAACCCAAAAGATGATATTTCACATGCCCACTTCAATTCACTTCCTTCTCCATCATCTTGGGAAGTTGTGTCAGTCATGATGACTAACACCTCTACCATGGAAGAAAAGATGGTTGAAATGGAACAAAGGGTCGTCCTTCTCACAAAAGCACTTGAAGATAAGGACCTCCAAATTGCAACTTTAATGAACAAACTCGAAGTACAAGATCTTGGTGAATCAAGCCATGGTCATAAATTCGCATCTGCAAAGGATGACGAAGGGAGAGAAATTGAAAACACTCCCCGACGAGAACAATCTACTTCGGTCGCTTCGTTATCAGTCCAACAATTACAAGACATGATAACAAATACCATCCGAGCACAATATGGAGGTTCTTCTACAAGTTCTCTCACATATTCAAAACCCTACACAAAGCGCATCGACAACATGAGGATGCCAAATGGGTATCAACCCCCCAAGTTCTTGCAATTTGATGGCAATGGAAATCCTAAGCAACACATTGCTCACTTTGTAGAAACTTGTGAGAACGCAGGGACTCAAGGAGGCCTCCTTGTAAAGCAATTTGTCCGTTCGCTCAAAGGGAATGCGTTTGACTGGTATACAGACTTAGAACCCGAGTCAATCGACAGTTGGCAACAACTCGAAAGAGAATTTCTTGACCGATTCTATAGCACATGTCGCACGGTGAGCATGATGGAGCTTACTAATGCCAAGCAATGGGAAGATGAGCCGGTGGTCGATTATATCAATCGATGGCGTTCTTTGAGTCTAGATTGTAAGGATAGACTTTCTGAAATTTCTGCTATAGAGATGTGCATCCAAGGCATGCATTGGGGACTTCTTTACATCCTTCAAGGGATAAAGCCTCGAACATTTGAAGAGTTAGCAACTCGTGCACACGACATGGAGTTGAGTATTGCTAGCCATGGGAGTACAAACCCTCCCATACCTGAGGAAAGCAAAAGGGAAGTAAGGAGGAATGATAGGAATGCAAAAGTCAGCCTCAAAGACCCAATGATTGTTAACACTGTCGAAGTCAAGGTTCCAAGAAGAGGAGCGAAGGCAAATGAAAAACAGCTTGAAGGATGGCAAAAGAACGAAGTGCGTCGCCTGACTTTTAAGGAACGTGAGCAAAAAGCATATCCGTTCCCTGATGAAGATGTGCCAAACATCTTAGAACAATTATTGCAATTGAAGCTGATTGAATTGCCAGAATGCAGGCGACCACAAGACATAGGGAAAGTTGATGACCCTAACTACTGCAAATATCATCGCATCATTGGCCACCCAATCCAAAAATGCTTCGTCTTCAAAGAACAAGTCATGAAACTTGCCAGAGAAAACAAGATTGATCTAGACTTTAATGAAGTTGTCGGGTCAAACCATGTGACTGTTGCTTGTGATGTGCTTCCAACTCTCAAGCAGGGGGCAAACACCAACGAAGCTTACAAATTGATTGACAATGATGGCGTAAGGATCGGCCCCATCAATGGGAAGTTCCTTAAACACTTCTACACTTAAACATCGAGGATTGCTCCTTGGCAAGAGCTTAAACTGCCCACTGTAATGCTGCAAGGGTACATGATGTCTTCCCATTACCTTTGAAAGCATACCAATAAAGAGAAACTAATCCCACTCTATGTCACCAATTGCTAGTGTGGCGTAGTTGTTGGATGCCCAAGTCGCCCTTGAGAGGTCTCGGGTTCGATCAGTGGTGATACCCACTATTACACACTGAGCCCTCCTTTTTTGCAAAAAAAAAAAACCAAAAAAAAAAAAAAAACAACAACAAACAAACAAAAAAAAAAAAAAACCATTTTGAACTACGTAATGACTTGATCCCTTTCCGGGGTACATAGGCAACTTGGTATCATTTACTAAGTTCAGTCACATGAAAAGAAGAAGGATTGCCAGTCTAGCTTAAGGAATTTTTCAAAAGTCATCAATATGCTTTTGAGATCCTTTTAATTGGCAGGCGTTGCTTAGGATCAGTCAATTCCTTACTACATAGATCATTGTGGTAGAAAATGACAGCTGCAAAGAATTGATGTTACTCGGCTTTCCTTGAACTAATGATAAACATAAGTTAGTTCTTGGTTGTGGAGTAAAATAAAATCTTCAACCTCTTTTGCAAAGAATGAAGTCTTCATGGCATTGCCCCTCTTCTGTGGACATCCTGCCATGTCTCTAAAGTATGTTTTACATCACTGGGGGCATCTTCTTGTGCCTTGCAAGTCTAAGCTACATCGTCTCTCTTCTAGGTTGTGCCACTTCACAACTCTGAAATTTGAACCACATCATCTCCCTTCTGAGTGGTGCCGTTTCACATCATGTCTCTGAAATTTGGACAACGTCACCTTCCTCCAGCATCTAAAGTTGGTGTTGAAGTTGGTGTTGCGTCATCTCTCCTCTAAGGGCATGTTCGTGCAATATCAAAGTCTTGGCGGCATTCTTCTCACATCTTCAAGGTTTTATTGGCATCTCCTTGCATCTTCAAAATCTTAATGAGAGCTCCTTTCATCTTCAAAGTTTTGGTGGCAATCTTCTTGAAACTTCAAGGGTTCGTTGGCATCTTCAAAGTCTTAATGAGCTCCTTGCATCTTCAAAATCTTGATGACATCTTTAAAATCTTGATGTCTAGCGATAGTACTATGTACCCTTGATGTTTGAACTTTGTCGCCTCTAAAAATTGGCGCTAATGCAACTTCAAAGGCCAATGTTGGTGTGACTTCAATGCAGATGAGGTGTTGACGCGATGTCATGGTGAAGACGAATATTGGCATGGCTTCAGTGCAAATAAAGTGTTGACGTGACTCCATGGTAAAGATGAATGTTGGCGCGGCTTTAGTGTAAATGAAGTGTTGACATGGCTTCATGTTGAAAATGCTTCATTATAAAGAACAAGTGCAAACATTGCTTCAATAGACAAAGTAATTGTGATGCTTCAAATGCAAATGAAAGAGTTGGCGCAGCTTCATGACAAAGATGAGCGTTCGCACAGCTTCAGTGCAAATGGTGGTGCGACTTCATGACATATGTAAGTGCAAATATTGCTTCATGGCAAAGACAAATATTGGCATGGCTGCGGTGAAAGTGAAGTGTTGACGTGGCTTCATGTTGAAAAGGCTTCATTAAAAAAGACGAGTGTAAATATTGCTTCAGTCAACAAGTAATGGTGATGCTTCAAAGCAAATGCAAGAGTTGGCCCAACTTCATGACAAAGACAAGTGTGGATCACCTTCATACAAAAACAAGTGCTAGCATTACTTCATTGCCTACATCAGAGCCAGTACGATTTCAAAGACAAGTATTGGCGATAGCATTGTTGCCTGGCTGAATATCCTCACAGAAACGTTGTTGCAAAGACCCTTGAGATGGCTGCGTTGAAAAGACAAGTGTTGGTGCGGCTTAATTGCTAAAGAAAACTGTGCTGCAAAACAAAAACAAGCAACAAAAAAATTTTGTCAGGAAAAGGTCTCAAAGCACGTAAAAAAAAAAAAAAAAAAAAAAAATTTCTTGAAAGCAGGGGAAGAAAGCTGAATGTTCAGCATGTGTCTCAGTGATAAAGGAAGGCAATAACATGCCTTTATATAGAAAACTTCTGAGATAGCAAGCAAGAAAAATGAAGAAAGTCAGCAAACCAATAAATGGTTCCACCAACCAGCCAGTGAAAAAAAAAAAACTATTTTCACATTTCAGAAATGCGAAAACAATTGGAACTCAAAGTGAGATTTTGCACATTCACAGCACTTGAAGTCAAAGAATACTGCACCGAACCTTGAAAGAAAGAAAAGATGGTGAATGTCCATACAAAGGTCATAGTGTCAGAAAGAAATTGCTACACTAGGCCTGACAAGAAGCTATTGGCCAACAAAGAGCAATATATTGTTCCAAAAAGAACTGTGCCACCAACCTTGAGAACAGTAGAGATGCTCAGTGATGACTCTGAAACCACTCTCTGCGTAAGTTGTCAAACATTGTCAGGATAGCCACCACAAAAGTAGACCAAAGGCTATAGGTCCAACAATGCCAGCAGACTTCTCCTTCAGATTTGCGGAAAATCCAAATCTCATTTCACAAAACTGACCCCACAAGGATCTCAAACGGACTTCAATCTCCAAAACCCAGAGAGATCATCATCAACGGAGCCACCACGCGCCTCCACGCGCCGCCACAAGTTCGCGGTAACCAACGGCTTAATTCTCAAAATCTGTGCAAATCGGGCCACCATCTCAGAAAACAGATAATACCAACAGATTCTACGGCCGCAGATCGGCCAAACCCCAAAATTTCAGGCCCAAAAACGCTGCCACGCGCTGCCACGCGCCGCCAGCAGTTCCGATGATCATCATCGTCCTTTCACGCGCTCACACGCGCCGACGCGGATTGCAACGCGTTGCACGCGCCACACGCGTACACTCGCCACACGCGTCACACGCGCCACACGCGGTACACGCTCCTGGCCTATGACGTCATGGATGAGGTCATCATCCACTGACTTGACCCGTTTGACCAGACCGACCCGGTTCGACCCGAAAATCTGACCCGGTCCGAACCGAAAAAAAAAAAAAAAAAAAAAAAAAAAAGGCTTTGACCAAGTTCACCCTTTGGCTTTGAGCAAAAAGTCAAAATTTTCAAGACCGGCCTGTCCCACTCAGTTTTTCGAGTACATTCCGATTTTGGGATCCGTTTCTTCATTCAAGACTCGGAAATTGTGCAAACGACCAATTTCTAAAAAGTTGACTGTTGCGTAAATGTTGACCAAAAGTCAAAATTTTTAAGATAGACCTATCTTGCTCAATTTTTCGCGTACATTCCAATTCTGGAGTCCGTTCCATCATTTGAGACTCGGAAATTGCACAAATAACTCAATTCCAAGCTAGTTGATTTTTGTGTTGAATTTGACCAAAGTCAAGATTTTCAAGCCAGACCTGTCTTGCTCAGTTTTTCGCAACTTAGAAGTCGTCAATCTGACCCACATCACCGAAGTACTGACAATGTCCAAAACTAAAACTCTCAATATCAAAATTTGAGATTCATCCATTTAGTTTGGATCCCCTCAGGGTTATTCTTCGGACTTCATCAAAGCTTCTCTTTCAAAGTACAGATGAACTCTCACAAGTGTGTCTTGAACTTGAAATCACATCGGGTCACCCTTCCAAACTACCATCCCCCTTTCGGTGCCGAACATTCCAACCTACCATTCCCTTTTCAATGCCAAACATTCCCACCTACCATTCGGCATCTACCGGTCGGGAATCTACCATTCTCACCAAAAATTCTCAACCACCATTCTTAACTACCAACCTACCATTCTTCATCTCTCTGCTATAAATAGAAGGGCCGGATTCATGAAGAACTCATTCAAAAAAATACACTGAGTCATAAATGAAGATTCGCTTCTTTCAAATTTTCAAGTCCTCCTTCTCACAGCCATTTCTCACTATGGCTTCATCATTCTCAACACTCAGCAACCAATATCACTTCACAATCAGTTTGAAATCAACCCTCTCATGGTCCGGTAGAAACCCTCTTCACAGCATTATTGTAGTTTTGAGATCCAAACAAATTTTGTTTCTCCACCTAACAACCACCTTTGTCCATAAAGTTATTCATAACAAGGCCTGCATTGTGGTTCCATGCTTCCTCAAATTTGGTTGGCCAGGACATCCAAGTCCAGCAGAGACACCAGTTCCTAATCTCAGGTCTCCCGTAGTCTCCTTCCAATTATTTGGCCTTCCAGCAGAAGCAGCAGTTCGAAACAAACAGCAACTTGGCTGGTTTTTAAGACCAGAATCACAAGTTAGCTCCATCTTCCACTTTGTTGTGCTTTCCCAACAAGCGTCAATAGGTGAAGATGGTAAAAAGTGTTGGGGTATCCTACAAATTGTCTTCCATCCAACACTTGAAACGACCTCCGGGGCACCAGCTCATCAGAGTTCAACCTTTGGGGCTGGTAAAGGGTTGCCAAAACCATATTCCATGTTCCCATCGACATGGGATCCAGAGGTCATCGTTGTTGGTACCTCAAAACACACTTTCTGAAATTACTCCAACTTAAATTCAACTTGAAGTATTTCAGAATGAACTTTTCTGAAATTACTTCAACATAACGTCTGTCAGTATGGTCCCATTACGCACGCACATTCAATGACTCACTGTCAGACCACATGCAAACATACAGTCAGTCCCATATTCAAAGGTGTATCTCCTAGAAACACCAACACCAGAGGGGCCCTAACATACAGGACCAGTACCATGGTGGCGTATGTTTCACCCATTCGCTTTGCTTCATCCCCATCTTCTTCACCCCCAACATCATCATCACCAACAATCCAAAAACACTCTTCTGAAGTTACTTCAACTTAACCTCTGCTGAGAAGGTTCGGTCATGTAAGTACATTCAAATGCAGGCAGACCCCTTTTCGGTCTTACCAAATCCTTTCATATGGGTGGGTCTACTCCTCGGAAATTATCTCATCCTGCTGAAAGCTCCGCCACCTTCAATCATTTCATTTGAAGAGCCAGGAGTAAAAGTCTGTTTTCGAAACTCATTCCCACACCACGCTCTGAAACTGTGTGTGTGAACGAGTCTCGAGGGGGCATTTGTAGACAGGGAAAATTCTCGACCTATCACAAGCTGACACGTTACACTACCAAGTCCACAAAATACAGCCAATTACAAAGCGCCACATATTGCTGCTAGGTTTTGCTATCACTATTCAGAAACCAACAGAAATTTGCCAAGTGTCATGCAAAGACCAATCACACATCATCGCACGTGTAAGCGATGACATAAGCAGTCTTGCACGTGTAAGCGATGACACAATCAGTCAGCACGTGCAGGCGATGACATAAGCAGACCAATCAAGCTCTGCCACGTGTCACCAATCAAGCTCCGCCACGTGTCACTTACCTACCCCTAAACTCCTATAAATAGAAGCCTTCCTTAGGCATTTGAGAGAGATCTGAGCTGAGGAGATCAAGGGATTTGGAGAGGACCAGGCCATTGGAAGCACTCAGAAGTCCAGAAGCTCTGCCGGAACTAAGCTCTAAAGCCTCCAAGAACTTCAAGAACTTCAACTTTGAATGCAAAGAACATTCGAAGGAAAATCATCCAAATCATCCGCCTAGATCCAAAAGTTTACTGGAATCAAGCTCAAAAGCCTCCAGAAACATCAACAAATCACAAATCAGTGAAGCTCTACGGATCAAGCCTCTAAAGCCCCGAAGAACTTCCACCACAAACCTTCGAATACAAAGAACATTCGAAGAGGAATCATCCAAATCATATTCCTAAATCTCAAAGTTCACTGGAATCAAGCTCAAAAGCCTCCAGAAACCTCAACAAATCATAAATCAGCGAAGCTCTAAGGATTCAAGCCTCTAAAGCACCAAAGAACTTCCACCACAAACCTTCGAAGACGAAGAACGCACCAAGAACACGAAGAACACACGAAGAACCCGAAGAACGTGAAGAACAAAGGATTTCTAACAAGCTCATAGCCAGAGATTCATTGTAATTCCGTTTCAACAATCTTTGATCCATCCTTCAACCAAATTGAAGGATACTTTGTGTTCAAGTGAAAATCACATTACCACAAATCCAATTAACAAATCTTTCAAGGAGATCGAATCAGAGGATAACTCTTTTGTAATTACAGAGAATTGTACCACACATTCATCAATACAAATTCATATTTGTGACACTATTTTACTTGTTTGACTTATTTCGAACCGAGAAATTTAGTCGTCCACAGATACAAGCGTAGAAATTATTGGCAAATAAGAAAAGAATCCAAGAACTCCATCAAAGAATACACCTAGAAAGTATAGGATTTCAAACTTCATTCATAAAGGATCTTCAAAAACATGAACTTGGAATTAGGCAAAGTTAACTGCTTTCCCTTAAATGGAGGTTGATTCTTCTCCATCCAAATGCACAACATAAGACAATCGGGAATGGAACCCCACACTTTCTTGAATCTACGGAATCCCTAGGCTCCTTTCCAAAGCTCCAACATAGCCATAACGTAACTTGGTGTGACCCAAGTGATCCAAACTAGGCAAAATAGAAAAATCCCACCGGTCACAAGCAATGGGACAATGTAACAGGAGATGACTCGCTGACTCACCGTCAGATTTTCACAGGCAGCACCAGTCTGCCATGATAAAAGCCCTCTTTCAAAGATTATCCATCACCTATATATTCCCAAGAGCCATCTCCCAAACAAAGAATGCAACACTAGGCAGGGTTAGCGTTTTCCGTATGCATTTCCAAGGAAATTGTATAGGATTTACAGCCCTTAACCTGTAATCCAGTCTTAGGTGATGCAAGCGGAACCCATCTATCAGGACCTGTAGGGGTTACCTTTGCTGCATACAGATCATCCAAAAAATTGGGCCGCAGAATCTAACTCTCAGTCTTGTGCTTCTAAGATGAAGACAGGTTTCCAATGCACCTGACCGTTGACCCATTCAAAATAGTCTGAAACCAATGCCTCTTTGTCTCCGTCAAACCTAAACAACTCAGGGTATCTATCCTTGAAAGTCCCATTGCTATCCCATGATACTTCCAAAACAAAACTTGGGAACCAACCCCACCTCAAAATGAGTGTATGAAGCAAACTTCTCCCAACCCTTACTGATATTTTTCCATGGGCCTACCCCATAAGGACCTTTTACGATTCCAGAGTACCTCTGACATCAAGCAGTACCGTACAATGACGACTTCTGTTCCAACCCATACCTACATAGCCATTTCCCAAGTAAAGCTTGGTTAAAATTCAGTAGCTTTCAAATGCCCGCTACCCCTTGGATTGGATTGCACATAGTAGACCAATAAACCAAATGGAATTTATGCTCCCCATGAAGCTCACCCCACAGGAAGTCTGTAATTTTTTCCAGCTTGTTGGCTACACTAACAGGAATGGGGAAGAAGAACAAGGAATAGGAATAGGTAGGGAGACTTGAAAGCGTACTCTTGATTAAAGTTAGGCTAATAGGCTTCCTCTAAAGTTAGGCTAATAGGCTTCCTCTAGATTATTTCTTCTCATTTCGTTTACACTTGGTTTCACTCTTTCCTTCAATGGGTGGAATATGAAATGATAGTAGAATGTATTAACTTTATATACTCTTATTATTCTCATAGTATCATTTAGTACTTACAAATACATATTGAATAGATAAAAAAATGTCTTATAGACATTACTTATAAAAATAATAATAATAAATGTCTTATAGTGTCATATGCGGAATAAACTTCTACCCGGTACAGTTTTGACAACAATGATTAATAGGAAATTCTTAAATTAAATTCTATGTGTAAAAAAACAGGGCATACCATGGATGCTCATAAAAAAGGCCTAGCTTCTAACATGAAAAAATGGTGTACCTAGTGCACAAGACTCATTTTTTGGTCTAGGAGAGGTAGTTGGTAGGTATATCTTATCTTCAATTTCAAAGAGGTTAATTCCTCTACTCAAACTTATGATACATCGCTTGGTGTAGATGGCAACTACCATTGCACCACGGTTTGACATATCTTGCTTCTAATCATGAAATGAGCTATAAGTCACGCCATGTTTAATAAAATAACCAACTGTTTTGCTATGATAATTCTTTCAAGTAGGACGAGTAAATGAAAAAGCAAAAACTTTGATACGAAGTTAATTTGCTTTCTTTTTTCTTTTCTTTTTTTTCTTTTTTTGGTCTTGTTCTCTTCCTTTGAGTCAGCAAACTTGACGTGTGTTTTATCATAGATTTCCATATAATGCACATAATTCATTCCGTTGCCTTTTCCTATGAATTATGCAGGCATAGAATTAATAAAGAATTTGAAGTATAGATTGTCATGAGGAAAGAATACAGTTCCTCCATTTCAACTTCCCCTCCCCCCCAACCCCTAAACATTGTACAAGCAGAAATGTTTTCTCATTGTCAATATGAACTCTTAAATATTTAGTTGGAGATGATTAACACTGTAATGAACATTTTACAATGTTACCCTTTTTTGCATGTGTGTATATATATACATAACTCATACCTGTAATATGGTTGTGACTTAACCCTCCACCCTTATTTCTGAGGAAAGACGCCATTTGATCCAAAGATCATTGGTACTGCATCCTTATAATTATTTCATTACATTATGTTAGGTTCTAAGTACTTAGGAACCAATGTATTAGAACTCTAATTTGTATTGTTGGCAAACCATAATCAAAACAGGTATTTAGTCTTGCTTTAGACTTGCTCAAAGTATGCTGTGTTATGTAAAGTTGGAATCGAGTTAACTGCAGAATTGAGTGTGCAATTCTGACTGGCTCGATCGATCGAGAATTAGACTCGATCGATCGAAAGTCGGGCAGAATGTTTTTTCTGCAGAATTTTCAACTCAGCCCTAAGCCCATATGACGTGTAGGGTTTTATTTTTTACCCTAGGTATAAAAGGGAAACCCTAGCCATGTTTTTGAGGTTGCTCTATTTTTTGCCATGTGTGTGAATCTCTTGTGAGATCTGAAAGGTGGTTGCCTTCACACATGCTTAGGATTATCAAGAAGGAGATTTCATTGAGAGTTTGATGATCATTCAGTTGCTGCATTAAATAGCTTAAAAAAACACAAGCGGGAGTGCTTATACTTGCTGGAGAATCTAAGAAAGAAGGAGTCCGTGGTCTCAGAGCTTGCACGTAGTCGTGTCAGTAAGTTTTCTACTGGTAGGTAGTAATAGGATGTTAGTGGTCTTAGTCGCTATTGTATAAATTTTGATTCTTTCATAGTGGATTCAGTTTTACCTTGAGGATAGCTAGGTTAAATCCTCTCCAGGTTTTTTATCAATTTGGTTTTCTTGAGTGATTATATCGTGTGTTCTTTATTTTCCGCACTTTGCATGATATGATTGTTTTGTGTTAACTTAGAACTGTTTAATTTGACTAAGTATTCACTTGGCTAATTAACTAGATTAATCTGATTGTGTTTTAAGGGGTCTAAAAACAAATAAGTGGTATCAGAGCAGGTTACTCTCTTGTTGTAGATCTTTTGATCTTTAAGCTAATCATTGACCCCTGTTGTCATGGATTTTTGGACGTTCTTTTTGCTAATCTGTCATCTTGTCTACTTGATATGTTTGTCTCTTTTTTCTTTAGTTAAATCTTTCCTCGAGCATCTTGGTATAATTACATGTAATGATAATTATTTGTGTTATACTGCTTTAACCGCCTTAAAGGCACGTGATTCTTGTCTTTGGTATTTGGATAGTGGTTATTCCAGGCATATGGCAGGAAATAAAGTTTTGTTCAAGACAATCTTTGAAGGAAAGATTGGTACAGTCACGTTTGGAGATGGAAGCAAATTTGTGATCAGAGGCATTGGAACTGTAGACATTCCATGGTTGCCGTTTTTTGAAGATGTCTGGGATGTTGACAGGTTAAAGGCTAACTTACTTAGCATCAGTCAGATTTGTGATAATGGTCTGAGTGTCCTCTTCACCAAGCATGAATGTGAGATACTTGATGGAGGAGATGACTGTAGGTGTATTGGTGTGAGGACAGCTGACTTATGGCAACAAGTGTTTTAGTGCAAAGATCAATCAAGTTGACTTATGGCATCAAAGGTTGGGACATGCAAGTCCCAAGCAATTAGAGAAGATTTCCAAGAATGATGCAGTTATTGGTTTGCCTAAGTTTGAGAAAATAGAAAAGTGTATATGTGGACCATGTCAGATGGGAAAACAAGTGAAGTCCAAACATCCGTTTGTAACTGATGTTCAAACTTCAAGACCTCTAGAGTTGTTACACATTGATCTTATGGGTCCTGCTAGAGTTCAGAGTTTAGGTGGAAAGAAGTATATTCTAGTTGTTGTGGATGACTTTACTAGATATACTTAGGTTATGCTTTTGAAAGATAAAGTTGAGGCTCCTGAAAAGATGATTCATTTATGCAAGAAATTGCAAGTTGAAAAAGGTACTGTGATAGCCAGAATCCAAAGTGATCATGGAAGGGAATTTGAGAACACCAAGCTGGCTACCTTCTGCAATGATCAAGGCACACGTCAAGAGTTCTCTTTACCCAAGACACCACAATAGAATGGAATAGTGGAACGGAAGAATAGGGTTGTTCAAGAGATGGCACGAGTCATGCTACACAATAAGAAGTTTCCCAAATCCTTCTGGGGAGAAGCAGTTAACACTCCTTGCCATACACTTAATCGGGTGTATTTCAGACCTGATTCCAAGCAAATTCCTTATGAACTCTGGAGAGGAAAGAAGCCTGTTGTCAAATATTTCAAGATATTTGGTAGTGACTGTTACATTCTGCGTGATATAGAGAACCTAGAAAAGTTTGATGCAAAGAGTGATAAATGATACTTTCTAGGATACTCTTTCACTAGTAGAGCTTATAGAGTATACAATTTGAGAACCAAAACAGTTATGGAGTCTTCCAATGTTGTGATCAATGATGAATTAAGTTCAAAAAGAAATTCAGAAACCATTTCTCCAGTCCAAGAAAAGATCATGGAGGTTGATAATTCGCTACTTGATGATTATGTGGTGAAATGTACTAAAGAAGCGTTTTTGTTGTTGAATGATGCAATCTCAGTACCATCAAGTTCAGAACCATCCATATCAGTTCATGAAAATCAACATGCACAAAGTGAGCTTAGGCCTCTATCTGAATAGAAAGGTACCTCCACATCTTTAGTTAAAGGTACATCTTTTAGAGTCAAGTTGAATCACCCTGCCACAAATATTCTGGGTAGTCTAAATGATAACATAAGATTGAGATCCAAGGCCTTGAATGTAATTACTCACTTATGCTATCTATCCCAATTTGAATTGAAAAAGGTGGATGAAGCACTTCAAGATGCTGATTGGGTTAATTCTATGCATGAAGAACTTCATCAATTTGATAGTGAGAGGTTTCTGAGTGCGAAAAATGAGGAGACTTATGAGACACTGAACCTTAAGAGAAAGATTTGGACTGAGAGAAAGGTGTTGTTAGATGAGCTTGATCCAACCATTAGGGCTAATTTTGAGTGTAGGGGCTGGTTGCCACTTTTGGATATTGCTTATCCTCCTCTAGCTGCCCTGATTAGAGAGTTCTACTCGAATCTCTCTATCCACATCTATGATTCTAACACTTTAGTAAAGATTTGGATACGAGGTGTAGAGTTTACCATTACTCCTACGGTAGTGGCTGATGCTCTTGGGGTACCATTTGTCCAGCATCCTGTTTATCCCTATGATGAGTCTCCTCCTTTGGACGACGTCATATCTTACATCACTGGGTCTTATATCCAGTAGGGTTCTAATCCTTGGATCACTATTGCTGAGCTCCCTGTGTTACACTATCTTTTCTTTAGGATTGTGTGTCATTCTTTGTGGCCTATCACTCATCTTCACACCATCCCTATTGAGCGATGTATATTTTTGTACGCTCTTGTTATTGATGCTCTTATCAGTTTTCCTCATCTGTTTATTCGTTATTTGAATGAAGTTCATAGGAGTTCTTCTACCGTTCATGCTCTTTTTCATCCTATTTTTATTCATAGGATTTTGTTGTCTCTTGGTTTAGTTGACTTCCCCGCTTCTAAGCCCATACACATTATTGCCCCAATAAGTACCTCATTTTTTAAGTAGAGGGCTGCTCATATAAGAGCTAGCTCTAAACATCCTAGGGCTGAGCCTTTTGGTGCCGTACCCCTTCCTCCTTCTGCTACAGGTCGTACTTCTAGTGAAGCGTCTGCTAATCCTGTTGGTGGTGCTGCTGCTCCTCCACCTACTTCGGATGACTTTGACATTTGTCATACCTTGGAGACTGTCATGACCGTTCTAACGTCTCATGATCAAATTCTGGTGGACATGCTTGATAAGCTCCATGCTTTACGAGCAGATTTGGTTCATCTTTGATGTTCGCCTTCGCCACCTCCTTTTGATGATGGATTTTGATTGCCATTCTGTCAAAAAAAGGGAGAGTACATTTGGACACTTGTGGAGGAGTTTTTGTAGTTAGGGGGAGATTTTTTGTTTTTATGGAGCTTCTGGAGTTTAGATTGTATCTAGGTGCTTCACTGTGTATGTATTTTTTTTGGCTCTTAATGTACTATTTTTTGGGCTATTCATGTTAGGGGGAGATGTATTGTTATATATGTTTCTTGTTTCACTACCCAGTGATTTATATTTATGAGTTATTCATGATATATGTCTTTGTTTTGTGTTTTGTGAAGACGAGGATTTATTTTTATTTTACTTGTATTTTTCACACATGTGTTTATGCGTTTGTTGAGCATTGTGTTTGTGTTTTGTCATGGATTGCCAAAGGGAGAATTTGTTAGGTTTTAAGTACTTATGAACTAATGTATTAAAACTTTAATTTGTATTATTGGCAAACCATGATCAAAACAGGTGTTTAGTCTTGCTCTAGACTTGCTTAAAGTATGTTGTGTTATGTAAAGTTGGAATCGAGTTAACTGTAGAATTGAGTGTGCAATTCTAACTGGCTCGATCGATCGAGAATTAGACTCGATCGATTGAAAGTTAGGCAGAATGTTTTTTCTGCAGAATTTCCAACTCAGCCCTAAGCCCATATGATGTGTAGGGTTTTATGTTTTACCCTAGGTATAAAAGGGAAACCCAAGCCACGTTTTTGAGGTTGCTCTATTTTTTGCTGTGTGTGTGAATCTCTTGTGAGATCTGAGAGGTGGTTGCCTTCACACATGCTTAGGATTATCAAGAAGGAGATTTCATTGAAAGTTTGATGATCATTTAGTTGCTGTAGTAAAAAGCTTAAAGAAACACAAGCGGGAGTGCTTGTACTTGCTAGAGAATCCAAGAAAGAAGGAGTCCATGGTCTCGGAGTTTGGACGTGGTTGTGTCAGTAAGTTTTCTACTAGTGGGTAGCAATAGAATGTTAGTGGTCTAAGTCGCTATTGTATAAATTTCGATTCTTTCATTGTGGATTCAGTTTTACCTTGAGGATAGCTAGGTTAAATCCTCCCCAGGTTTTTTACCGATTTGGTTTTCCTGGATGATTATATCGTGTGTTCTTTATTTTTTGCACTATGCATGATATGATTGTTTTGTGTTAACCTACAACTGTTTAATCTGACTAAGTATTCACTTGGCTAATTAACTAGGTTAATCTGGTTGTGTTTTAAGGGGTCTAAAACAAACACATTAATATCTTATGCGAAGCTAGATGTGACACTTTTTTCCTGGATTCTTGACTTATTTTTCCCTACTCAATATCAGTTATTTTCTAGGCTTTTAACCCCAACATAATTAAATCAGATGTGAACTCACCAATTTTTAACTTAATGCTTGCTCTTAGAAGTGCTTTGCTATGGATTCGTGTTTTAAAAATTCATGGTTGGTTATTCTTGATGTAATCTATTACTTGTATTTATTTACATTCTTTCCCATCTCTGTAGACTAATGGTGAGAAGCAGTGCAAGTGTCTTGCAAAATACATTGAAAATGACATTAGAGGGCGCTTCCACAGTTTAGACATAGTGCCGGTTTGGATAACACTGAAAGTTGCGTTGCATTTTCAGAATTCACGTTTCGGAACTTTTTTTTTTTTTTTTTTCCAGTGCATGAACAGTAAAATCACTGTGCAGGAGACAATTATTACTGTTCACGCAATGTAGCGCATTGTTCACACACTGTAGCAACACTATTCACGCATTAAAAAATATTAAAAATGAGTCTCACGGTACTATTTATATATTTAAAAATTATTTTGCTACAGTGTTTTCAGCAACAATAAGTTGTATCCAAACGGACCCATAGTATTTGCTTCTGTTGGCATTCAAAGATTTCTAACTGGATTTTGCCAATGACCAATTTGATTTGTGCATAATCTTGTATTTTAGCCATCAACTAAGAAATAAGGAGAGAAGGAAAGAAATTCTGGAAGCTTTACCATTGATTTTTGACTAGGTGTTTAAGGCTTCTTTTTTTTTTTTTTTTGGACCGGGGGGGGGGGGGGGGGGGTTGAGAGGCGCGGGTGGGGGATGTTTTTTGTTGAAACTCTATCAAGTGACCAAAAAAAAGGAAAACATAAATTTTGTATCCTTAGGCATTGACTTGGGTGGTATAGAGGTAGGTAAATATGCTTTGTTTATTAGCAATGTGATATCATGTTTTAGTTTCTTGATCTTCTTGAGGCATTTTTATGTGAAGTATGTTGATGAACTACATTCTAGGAGAAATATGATTCAGTTAAGCCTGTTGGACTTATGTTTATGCTACATTTCTATTGTCCAAGTAAAACCATCCATGTAGGAATGCATGAGGATTAGATTGGGTTGTACCAACCAAATGTATGATATGCTCTACCATTTCTCTAAATGATCATCCTAGTTATGAGGCCTTGGTTGGAGACAAAAAGAGATGGCCACTTACAAAGCTGGCTGCCATTGCAATATTTGTCCACTGTTACTGGTCATCCTGATTATTCATAATTTTAGTAAATTTTAAAAGATTCCAAGCATATTCAATATTTTGAAGATTGTGTACGAAGTTTTTGACAATGGAAAATTTGGTTTTGGCCCTTGTGCATGTTTGAGATGTTGGTTGTTTATGCTAATTGCTAAGTGAATGATTGAAGAAGAATAAATAATTCCCTACTCTTATTTGCAATGAAGGCCTCGGATAAAATATTGCAGACAAGTATTCATCTTGCTTATCGATCTTAAATGATTTGTCCTTCTTTGACATTTTTGTCCCCTCCTTTATATCATTTCAGAATGAGATTGATCCTTAATTAATGTAATTCAAGCACTTCAATAATCCATAACTCCTTATGAACTTAATGTTGTGATTATGTCTTCATAGTCGCTCATAAACCTATAGTTTTTCAATCAAAGAACATATATACATAACTAGAATTTGTTGACATGAATTAGCCACTTTGGAAGCTTATCCTTTTGACTTCTACATTTCAAGAAAGTTGAAATCAAGAAACTTCTCCAATCCAAACACTTTTTGTTTTGGATGAATGAGTGAGTTCATTTACAAAGAGATGTACAGATATACAAAGAAGCACAATCACAAAACATGCAGCATTCACCCGCAAATTCAATCTTTAACCACATCAACTAAACGACTCATAAAAGCATATATAACCCCTCTAAACAAGATTCCTATTTACACTAGCATAAAAATGGAGAAGTTATCCCCCTCCAATTCAATAAAAAAGGACTTGGTTTTGGATAGAATTACTTATATTGCAGGCACCATCATCCTCAATTTGTCTAATAATCTGTTCCTCAGTTATTACTTGGTTTTCATGAAATCCGTGTTACTACTTCCTATACTTTCCAATATCGTTGTTCATGATTTATGAGCTCTTTGTAGCTTTTTTATACCATTCTATAATTTAAGTTATTTGTTGTAATGCATCTCTCTAACTCTCTCTGTTCATGGTTCCCATTTTCATGCATCTCTTTGACTCTCTCTTTTGTGCCACATTCTCTCACGTCCTAAGGTTGAGTGCCACAAGAGGTCAAACCCTAAGCATACGTGTCTATTAGATACAGTATATGTCTGCCAACTTGTCAAGTAGCTAATGGATGCTGATGATTGTTGATGATGTAAATTGTGTTAGACTTGGGAAAAGAATCTTCCTATGGCATTATCACTGGTACCTAGTTGGAATACTTCTACTTAAATTTGGAAACATATAGGGCTATATATGACACAACAATTAGCTATGAGGCTAAGGTGGATTCAATCCTAAAAATAGAACTTTGGTTTGGAAGCCTGCTAGATATGAGGATTTGTTCATAATTTAAAGCCAATTAAGTCTCATTGATCAAAAGGAAGAGGATAAGGCTAAGTGGACCGTCACTAAGTTAGGTTGCTTCTCTTGTGCAGCCACATATGAGGCATTAAGAGATAAAGGCTAAAGTGGTGGACTAGTGGAAGCTCTTGTGGTTCAACCATACCATACCAAAGCATGCTCTCATTGGCTGATTGGTGATCAAGAATAAATTAACCACTAGTGAGTGACATTCTGTGTGCTAAGCAGGGGTTGTGTTGAAAGCAGGAGCCATCTTTCTGGACACATTTTTATGGGGATTGGGCTGTTAGGATCCTCTAAGGGAAGGGACCTAGGGCATCCATATGTAAGATTGGATGGTAGGCGTCTATATATTATATTTGGAGCCAAAGGAAGGCTATCATCCATAATGGCCCAATCTTAACTAAGGAGCAAATCCTGTAAAAAAAATAAAAAATGATGTTAGAGGGAGGCAAGCTTGAGTTCGAAGCAAAATTCCCTAATTCCACTCTAAACAGGATTATTTGCTGACTTCAGGGCTTAAACAGTTCTATTTTGATCTCCACGGCTCAATGATCTTTAATTTCTTCAGTAAATTGCAGAATTTGTTTGGTTTTTGAGTTCTATAATGGAGCCGCTTATTGGATGAATGGAAGACGGCAAAGGTTCTGATTTTGTTTGTGGTAGTAGGATGCTATACTAACTATGGCTGATTGTAATGCACTATATTTATTTTCTTTGCTTGGGTAGTGAGTTGCATTTGTGCTGTTTACTGAAGTCAACTACTTGCTTTTTTCTTGCAAGCAAATATAGCTAGATGTGCAAAAAATGACCGTGGATTTTGCAGATTGTTGCTGCTATAGATTGCCAATTAGCAGCTAAGGCTATTGCTGTGTGCTAGGCCGTTTTCTGTGTGCTTGGAAGGATGATTGCTTAAACAAGTGTTCTCCTGTTTATAGTTCACAGATGTTTGTTTAGCTTGTGCCATTAATGCACAGGTTAACTCTGTATTTTTAGTTTGTTTTGTTGGTCGAGTGGGCTTCTTTTAGGCTTAATAATTTTGATAGCTGAATGACCTTTTGGTCTTTGAATAAATTGTATTCTTTGTTTCTTTTTCAATAAAATATATATTCGAACCTGAATCCTTGAAGAATTAATTCTAGGCAGTGAAAGGTGATTGCTCTTTTAAGTGTTTGTTTAAAGTCTTATATAATAAATTGAAACTTAGATTGATTGTTATACTCTCTACAGTAACAATATAATGTAATCTAAAACAATAAGTTTAAAGGAAAATTAAATAAAAGATCCACTTTTATTTGTACACTAGAATAATGCCATATATTATAAAGTTCTAAACTAACATGGCATCTATAAAAGGCTTTTAGGAATTGACTAGATTATTAGTACAAACACAGTCACACATTATAGTAGTAGAACAAAGCACAGTACATGAAGAACACTCCCACACTAGAAGAGAAAGAAAATCACTCCTCCAACACTAGAAGTGAAAGAATATCATCCATTGATCCTTTCATAAAGGGATATTAAACTAGTGTACAAATATTTGTTTCATATATCTGCAATTCACAAAAAAAAAAAAAAAAAAAAAAAAAAATTCGTTAGCTTCCCATTTTAAACCTTGGTAACATAAGAAAAGGGATAGGAATTATTACAAGATGGTTGTGGATTTTAATAAGATGACAATTTTTGTTTAGTATTTTGATCATGAATGAGAAATGAAAATCCAATTTTACAATTAGCTATGATAATCTACTCAAAATTAATAAAAAAGTTAGCATAAAATCTCCATGCTTTTTTAATAGAAGTATTTGGGGACTGAATGAAATCAAAGTAAATGAATAGGACACAACTTAACATAGTCTTATAATGAAAACTAAATACCCCTTAATTGAACTCTACTTGGTCTGTCTCTGCAAATCCCCAAACTAATGAAAACACTTGTTAAGAATTGAGAGTAAGCACTTTTGCATGTTAGCATCAACATGCCTAGAGTCCTCAATATTATTAGTTTCTTCTACTTCAATTTTGAAAGTTCAATATGTGTCTAAAACATCCTTGAACGTTTAGACCCCAAATTATAAAATATCAATTCAAGCTTATAATCAAACAATTAATGTGCAGAACATGAACATAAGCCAATCACAGAATTGATAACTAATCTATGCCAAATATAAACACATCCATAGCAGTAAATATAAGGCAAAGATAAAGGGAAGGAATATGCAAACACACAGACAACACACGATGTGTTATCGAAGAGAAAACCGTAGTCCTCGGCGTAAAACCTCTCCGCCGCTCTCCAAGCGGTCAAATAATCCACTAAAGAATGTAATTGGGATACATGAACAGTAGAAGATCCTTCAAGCCTAATCTACCCAACTACCTAAGTCCTCCAAGCTTCTTGCTCCAACGAGGTTATGTCGAACCTATTTCTTCGTTAGCTTCCCGGATTCTGCTACTAGACCATAGTATCAACTAATGTATATTGGTTCCTTTCAAACTACTTTCCTTAGCACCAAATGAACCTTCTCACAGACGTGAGTGTGGTGAGAAAAGGATTTGATCAATAGCCTCTCAAAGGTATGACAATGGAGAGGAAGAGAGTAGAGGAATTTGTAGAGACTCTAAGGTAAAGATTAGGGATGAGGGAATCTTGTTTTTCTCTAGGGTTTCTCTCATAAAATTCTCTTTAGAAGCTCTCACAATTTAGTGGGTATAAGAGTCTATATATAGTGGTGTATGTTTAGAATACAAAGACTCAGTTTTTGCCAAACAGGACTGGTTGGCGGTTTGACCTCACGGCTTTTCCAAGTCGCGAGTTCAAGTCGCGACGTAACGGCCTGGCCAGCCTGGGACTTTTGTCCTGTAGTGCGACAGCGGGCGCACCCTTCAGCTTCCCTGTGTGCTTCTCACGTGCCTGCATTTGGCAGCTTGCTAGTCGCAAGTCAGCCTCAAGTCCTAGCCTCGAAACTCTGCCTTCTTGCACAAACTTGAGCTTTTCTTCACATATTCTCACACACTATCCTTACAATAATCCCACCTAAATACAGGGTTACTAAGTGCTTAAATTACAAGCAAATTGGGTCGGAATAAAACCAACAAGATGGTTGATAAATTTCAACCTTACAATCTCCCCCTTTGGCTATTCCGTAACAAAACCCTAAACAAACTCTAGACTTAACGCGTGAGTTGAGAACAGTTGGAAAACTCACTCACACCTAATTCTAGAATCTGTGAAACTTTAGAACCATAAGGACAAGTAACTCCTGAAACACAACAACACAATAAGTTCATTGTATGTAGAAAACTTGTAATGCAAATGGAACAAGTATAATGCGACAAAGCACAATGGAGTAAAGCAATAAACCATGGCAAGACTAAAATAAGCAATCACTATAACCAAGTGATCACAATTCTCATTCACACTTGGAATGAACATCCGGACATTCAAGTAGATAAACAGAAGGCAAATCACTTGAATGATCAACACTCAACCAATGCACAATACATGAAGTATGTGCATCTAGGAAAAGTCTTACACGGGCACACGAGTGACAGTACTTAAAAATGAATGCATAGCATTAGGTTAGAAGTACTGATTTGACAAAGCACAAAGGCTGCATAAAGTATGGTACAAACCACAAAGGCCTACAAGTGTGCATACAACCAAACCCTTAAAGCTTACATAAGCAACATGGGTACAAACCTTAAAACAAAATAGAACATATGCTGAATTAACTAAATAACATCATCAATATATAATTAAACCAAGTATTAAACACATTCAAGAGTTATGAGTTTAAACCAAAACAAGACTAGGACCTATAATAACAATAGTTAATCAACCCAAAGTAACAAAACTATAACCAAAAACAGTAAGGATTATGAAACTCCCCCTCAAATAAGCACTCCCCCTCAAGTGCTGGCCCAAAAATTCTCCCTATTTTTGACCGGAATGGCCAAAGGGTCACTGTTGTAACTTGGTGAAAATGCCATCAACTTGAGCTGCTAAAACATCGATCTGGTCCTGCATGACTGCCAATCTTTCTGACTGCTCTCTTTGGCCATCACTGAGAGTCTATTCCAATTCCATAAGGCGCTTGTGGAGGTTCTCAAAGAGCATCTCCAACCTATCAAGTTGATGGGTAAACTGTGCTTGTGTAGTGCTGGGTTGTTGTGATACATGGGGGGCATGTACATGTGAATCTGACTCAGAAGTAGAAGGAGTAGCAGGAGAGAAATGTGCACTTTTTGGAGTTTTAGATGAATGACTTCTGCTAGCTTGTAGAGTGAACATAGAGATTGGTCGAGGACAAGCAATTATGTTCCCAACTGAGGGAGGAGTAACACCTTCACTTAGAATGAATTTCATAATGAGACTACAAAATGGAAGACACCATCGTGCTACTATTCGGGTTGCTGTCTTCCTTATGATATGAAAAATATAGGCACAGATGTCAATGGTGGTGCCTGTGATGAGATCACATAGAAATTGAGCCCTTCCAAGGTTGATATACACCGTGTTGGTCAACGGATAGAGGTTGGTAAACATGATTAGCTTCAATGTTGTCAACTCACACTGGAGATGTCATGGCCAGGACCAAGAACTTGGAGAATGTCCTGAATCACTGGAGTGCGATCATTATAAGGAGTTAGGTCGGCACTCTCAAGTTGAGTGATTTTGAGAAGTTCAGCTATGGTGTCTGGACTAATGATGAACTCCGTTCCTCTTACTAGACAGTGTAGTTTACTTTCAAGATCAACTGTGTTGGCGAAACACTCCTTCACTAGTTCCAACATTGGATCAACAAAATTTCCAAATAAGTTTGCCCAATCTTTTGCCTCGAAGATCCGAGGGACAAAAGTGGTTTCCAAAGTGTCAAATCTGACCTCCTGTTCTACTATAGGAGCTCTCCAGTCAAAAATGCTTGAGTAAGCATCTAGGTGCTGAGGAGTTCTAAACAACTCAATATTGAGTTCAGTAGATGGCTGTGATGAAGACCGTGTTCTTTTTGCAACAGGTAATGTTTCCTCTTCAGTCATAATCTCTTTTCCTTTGGAGGAAAGTTGAGACATTTGTGGAAGAGCAAACACATAGCAAAGTACCAAATCCACAACCCACTCATTTTGTTAGATCTATTCAAAAGATGAGAGTGCAAAGACCAAACAGATCTAGAAGACATAGAATCATAGAACGAGAACTAAGTTAATAAAGTGACAAAGTACGTATTTCTGAAGACTAGAAACATACGAAACATGAAACAGATGCTAAACACACAAAGAGTACCAGGCATTATAGCACACACTCTCAAAAATGAGTAGCAATGTGTCGCAGACAACAAGCATTTCAACACAATATCATGAAAGTGATATGCGCAGATATCAAGGTAAGAACACTCAGATAAGTCAAAACATCATGTGAAGCCACATTGAAGAAGTCATTGGCAACAAAAACCCATTCAACAAACCTAGCATATTTAAACAAAACCATGTTCGAACCCAACATTTCACAGAGCACAATAGCAACAACACATTCTCACATTTAAGAAAATAACACTCAAAACAAGAAATTTGAAATGAGGGAAAGAAAACCCATACCTTTTTCTTGAAGATAAAAGTGAAAATGATGTAGAAATGAAGGATTTTCACAGATGAGCACGGCGAGTTTCAAAGATAGAAATGGAAAGGACAATGAACAGTCACAAAGTACGAGGGAAAAACTGAAAAGTTTTTGAAAATTGACTTTAAAACGCAAAACACGCGTTTTTCGCGACTGGATCAAGTCGCCAGGGTAAGCTACGAAACACTATGAAGCAAGATTCTTGAAAAAAAACTTCTAAGTATTTTTCTTGACTGGAAGATCTACCCGCGAAAGAGTCATGAGCTGAGCCGTGAAAATCTCTGTGTACCCCTCGTGACTGGACCTTCCACCTGCGAACAAGTCGCCCTACTGAGCCGCAAAATATGCAAAAACTCAAATTTTGAAAAAAATTTCTAAGTCTTTTTCGCGACTAGGGCATTGACACGCCAATGAGCCACGAGAAATCTCTGAGAGGGCTCGTGACTGGTACTTGCGACTGGGCCAACCCGCAACTTAGTCGCCAAAACAGGGCAACACTGTTTTTGAAATTTTTGACTATTTTGTAAAAACAAAATACTTTCCAAAAACAAACTAAAAACACTCAAAAATCTTTTTGTGTTTGATCAACAAAGATTGAGTATGTGAAAACACATTTAATCAAGTACAATCACACAAATGAATATGACATTCATTGAACATAGACTTGTGTGTTGTGTGTGGATATCAAAAATGAGATAGTCCTTAGTTTAAAGTAAAATTTCAATGATCAATTCAATCAAGGCATACACAACTAGCACTAGATAATGTGACCTATCTCAATTATAGAAACATGCATATATGACCTCCCACAAGCACTTGATAACAATTCTTTGAAACTTTTCATTTGGCTCCATATTCAACATATCATTTGCACTTTTTGAGCAAAGAAAATATCATTTTGAGATAGATGCCTGAAATTTTTGATATTTCAATTGATGAGTTAGCCTTTGGCTTTTTGGGCATCAAACATTTTATTTTAGTTGCTTTTCCTTTTTCCTAGTCGAATACTAGTATGTACGACAGGCTTTTGTAACTCTATATCTCTTTTCATTTGGAGATTTACATTTAGAGAGCTCTTTTAAACATAAAAAATAAAAAGTGGGAAGATATATAGGCATGAGTCTATGCATGTTTCAAGATCAACAAAACCACTCACTAATTATTCATGACAAGGTTGAAGATCTATTACAACAGTCACATAGGTTTCAGAATTTCTTCCACAATGATATGAGTGCATGAGAAACAAGCTAAGCTCGTTAAATGCACAAAGCCATTAGTACAAAGGTACAAGGTAAAACATGCTTTGAGACGAAACTCAACAAAACCAATCAAACTTTTTGGATTTTCTACTTTTTATGTGTTTTTAGATTTTTGACACAAAAGCAGTAAAAGATTGATAAAAAACATAACAAAAAAATTTAAAAACATTTGAACCAAAGACAATCACACACACAAAATAACAACCTATATGCTAGCAAGAAGCACACAACCAAGCATATTCGCAAACATGGAAAGTATTGATACATGGACATGTTGTAATGCTTATGCATGAGTACCCTTTGTCACCAACACGTCATGTGCGTTTGGGGTGATATCCTTGACGGATCGGGTACGAGAGTTAGGACTGTCAAACCTTTGTGTGTAGCTTTCCAGGCAGTTGGTGAAGGCACCAATCATCTTCATCACATCCATCATTCCTGGATCATGGTTTTAACTTCTTGGTTGCTCACCACCCCAAGACCTCATGTCATTTCTTCTTCTTTGTGACCGAGGTGCACTTGTATTGTTGTCTGCTCTCAGCTTTTGGCAGTTGGGTCGGGTATGTCCTTACAATTCGCAATAGTGACAAATAAAATCCGTTCTAGGACCCTGTTGTGATCTTGGAATTGATCTCCCTCTAGCTCCATATCTGGATTCTGATTGATTACGGGACTTATTTAACACCCATTGATCAGCCGCATTCTTCTTCTTTTCAACCTTAACATTCTCAGGGTTGGGCTCTTCCACAATCGGCTCTATGGCCTTCACAAATTTCACTTCTTTGGTAGCTTTGGTCGATGAGCTACTCCCTCCGGTATATCCCAACTCGGACTTGCCTGAGAAATTTTTTTTGGGATGTAATAACATCTTCTAGCTTCTTGGAGGAGACCCTTTCTATCTTGGCTTGTGCTTGCACCACCTCTTACTTAAGAAATCTTACTTTGGTATATGCTTCTGACAGCTCACCATTTAGTGTCTCAATTTCACACTTCGCCTCCTTATATTGTGCTAGAAGACTTTTGTAATCTTTCTCAGCCCTCTTCATCTTCTTAATGGCTGCATTAGCCACTTTAGCATATTCACCGGTCTTCTCAAGGAGTGAGTTGTAAGTTTCTTGCAATTCCACTGCTTTTTCAACTTCCTCATCTTCAGACTCCTCAACTATTCCAATAGACTCCAAATTAGAATGTTCCCCAAGCTCCTTCACAAGTGAACCTAAATCATACGAGGGTTCTACATGTGCAATGGTTATAAATGCGGAATAATTTCCTTCTCCTTCACAATTCTCTTTAGAATTAGAACTCGAAGAGTCTATATCACTTAGTGTTGTGGCATACGCCTTGCATTTCCCTCTCAAGAAATTTGGACACTCCTTCTTGAGATGCCCATGGCCATTGCATTCAAAACACACAATGTATGAAGGAGATTGAAAATCCTTCCCTTCTTTCCTGGTAAGCTCTTTCCTATCACCTCTTGAAGATGAAAATTTTCCTTTGTTGAATGGTTTCCCACTGTTCTTCATCTTCAGAAATTTGCGAAAGTTTTTTGCAAGATATGCTACTTCCTTCTCCACTCCATCTTCTTTGGAAGGATCATCCATTCTTTTGATGATGGTTTTGAGAGCAAGCGATTTACTCGTCTTGTAGGAAGGCAGTCCCAAATCATATGTTTGGAGAGACCCTATCAACTCTTGGATTTTGATCTCATCCAAGTCTTTGCTTTCTTCTATGGCTGTAACCTTTGCTCTAAAACTTTCAGGCAAGGACCTTAATATTTTTCTCACCACCTTAGTATCTTCAATCTTCTCCCTAAGATTGAGTTTAGCAATTACAATTTCATTAAGTTTCCTATAGAATGAATCAAATGGTTCATCATCACCCATCTTGAGTTCAAATTTTGTGGTAAGCATTTGGAGCTTTGTGTCCTTAACCTTCTTTGTACCTTCATATGTAGTCTCCAAAATCTCCTAAGCTTCTTTAGCTATGGTCATATGAGAGATCCTGTGAAATTCATCAGGAGATACACCACAAAAAATAGCATTTAAAGTTTTACTGTTAGCATTGGCTGCTGCAAGAGCTGCCTTATCCCAAGTGGATTTGGCTGCCTCTGGCTTAGTGCAACCAACCTCAACTACATCCCAAACGGTATCATCTATAGAACATAAAAATACTCTCATTCTAACTTTCCAGAAGCATAATTGTTCCCATAAAAAAATGGTGGAATATTGAGCGATTAAGACTGATCCATCTCAAATAGGATCAAGGATCACACTCAGGTATTTAAACCACAGCGAGTGTACCCGCTCTTATACCAAATGAAAGTTCAATATGTGTCTAAAATACCCTTGAACGTTTAGACCTCAAATTATAAAATATTAATTCAAGCTTATAATCAAACAATTAATGTGCGGAGCATGAACATAAGCCAATCATAGAATTGATAACTAATCTATGCCAAATATAAACACATCCACAGCAGTAAATATAAGGCAAAGATAAAGGGAATGAAGATGCAAACACATGGACAACACACGATGCGTTATCGAAGAGGAAATCGAAGTCCTCAGTGTAAAATCTCTCCGCTGCCCTCCAAGCGGTCAAATAATCCACTAAAGAATGTAGTTAGGATATATGAACAATAGAAGACCCTCTAAGCCTAATCTACCCAAGTACCTAAGTCCTCCAAGCTTCTTGCTCCAACGTGGTTACACCGAACCTATTTCTTCTTTAGCTTCCTGGATTCCGCTACTAGACCATAGTATCAACCAATGTATATTGGTTCCTTACAAACTGCTTCCCTTAGCACCAAATGAACCTTCTCACAGACGTAAGTGTGGTGAGAAAAGAATTGGGTCAATAGCCTCTCAAGGATATGACAATGGAAAGGAAGAAAGCAGAGGAATTTGTAGAGACTCTAAGGTAAAGATTGGGGATGAGGCAATCTTGTTTTTCTCTAGGGCTTCTCTCACAAAATTCTCTCTAGAAGCTCTCACAATTTAGTGGATATAAGGGTCTATATATAGTGGTGTGTGTTTGGAATACGAAGAGTCAGTTTTTGCCAAACAGGGCTGGTTGGTGGCTTGACCTCGCGGCTTGTCCAAGTCGTGAGTTCAAGTCGAGACGTAACAGCCTGGCCAGCCTGGGACTTTTGTCCTGTAGTGCGACAACTGGCGTGACCCTTCAACTTTCCTGTGTGTTTCTCACGTGCCTGCATTTGGCGGCTTGCCAGTTGCGAGTTATCCACGAGTCCTAGCCTGAAACTCTGCCTTCTTGCACAAACTTGAGCTTTTTTTCACATCTTCTCACAGACTACCCTTACAATAATCCCACCTAAATACAAGGTTACTAAGTACTTAAATTACAAGCAAATTGGCACAGAATAAAGCTAACAAGATGGTTGATAAATTTTAACCTTACAAATTTCATTATCATTGTCATCATTTTCTGTTGGCATCTTTACCTTAGTTGCAACTCCCAATTCTTCAACTTCTCTTGGCAAATGCATTGGGTCGACAACTTGAGCAAGTCTTTTTGGTAATGCCATCTTAACAAAATTATGGAGACTCAAACCATCTTTAAACATATCATCAGTGGGCATCCTTCTTGTAAACATTTCCAGCATAAGGACTCCATAGCTATATAAATCCCCCTCAGTCGATGCCTCACCACCCATGCCATACTATACAACTCGTGGAATGGATGGAAATTAGGCAATTTCTATCTATAATGAAAAATATGGATAAAGGTTTACAAAATGCAAATTCATAGAAAATGAAATGAATCTATATAGAAAAGGAATATGACATATGATATTACTTCGGCAATAGGAGGAAAATGTACGAAACTTTACCCCGAGGGGCCAAATTACTTTTTTTGTTTTTTTTTTTTTCATGTTCAATTTGATTGAAGTAAATGCATACAAAGAAGCTTAGCCAAAGGATCGAAATGTCCATTGCCAAATTAACTTAGGCATTTCTTAAAGTATGAATCTTATTTTTTTGCTATTAATTATTTTATTTTAAATTTTATGTAAAATTAATTATGTGCTTGTATGTACTCAAGTGAATATTTGTTATAAGAGAAAGAAATAGTAAGCAAAAGAGTATGTTAATATGTTTATACTAATTTTAAGAATATTAAAAAGCTTATATGCTAAAAAATACAAGTAGTTAATTCTTATCTTTTGATAAAGTGACAAAGAGAAAAGCAACATATTATAGGATTGTTAAGGATTTAAAACTGAATAAGAGAGGTTATACCTGGAGCAACACAGCCAATAGATCCTTTTAACCCAATTGTACTAGTACACTTCTAGGAAGAATCATCGGTGCTTGTAAGGAGTCTTGCTAAACCAAAGTTGCTTACATGAGCAATCATCTCACTATCGAGAAGAATATTGCGTGGCTTTAAATCACAATGTATGATTTGTTGTTGACAATGATTGTACATATAATTTAATGCAAAAGCCACATAAGTTGCAATAATTATTCTTTGAAGAAAGCTCAAATTTTTTGATTGATTTTCACAATCTGTTATTGGATGTAGCCACATATCTAAGCTCCCATTTGTCATTAATTCAAATACAAGAGCTTTAAATTCATCGCCATTATAATTGATACTAGAGCAACATGTTAACATCTTCACAAGATTTCGGTGCCGAACATTTCTTAAGACATTGCATTCCACCATAAAACTCTTGGTAGCTCCTTTAGTTTGTAGGTTTAGGACTTTTACTGCAACTACCATTTCTTCTTGATTAAGAACTCCTTAGTAAACTAATCCAAAACTACCAGATCCAATCAAATTGTTGAGAGAAAATCCATTAGTTGCTCGATGAAGCACTTTGTAGGAAATTGTTGGAAGGAGATCCCTCTTTGAGACTAAAGAAGATGATTTCGTTTTATATTTTTTTCCTCCAATAAAGAACAAGAAATGATTAAAGAAGAAGGCTGAAGGAGACATGCAACCACACAAAAAATTGTGATTATTGTTCTAAAAGCAAGAACCTTTCTTGATTTTGTAACCTTGGGGCATTTTGGTAGTTGTAATTGTGGAATACCCCCACAAAGCTTATTGTTTCCAATAATTGATATTGCATCTACATTTTTGAAAACTCCAACAATTAGTAGTGGGCCCTCAAGATCATTGAGCAAAATGTTCAAGTATTTTAAAAATAAAAGTTTCTCTAGACCCTTTGGAATAAATCCTGATAAGTTGTTTCGCGAAACATCCAAAAGTTCAAGGCCTTTTAAATAAGCCATGGATGAAGGTATGATTCCTTCAAAGGAATTCCCTTGCAAGTAGAGGTTTTCTAAATTCAATAAATTTCCAATTGTTGTGAGAATTTCACTAGACCAATTGTTTTCAGAGACATCTAGAGAATTAATATTTTTCAAATTGCCAACTTCTACAGGCAATTTGCCACTAAATGAGTTGTAGGATAAATTCAATAATAGCGACAAAGAGAAAAGAGAAAAAACCTGTAGAGGTATGACTTCACTGAGGTAATTTTGTGAAACATCCAATTGTTGCAAACTTAGGCAATTTCCAATACTTGGAGGTATTCTTCCTTCTAAATTGTTTTGACAAAGGTTGAATTCAACCAATTGAGTGAGGTTACCAATGGAGCTTGGAATTTGTCCTGACAATTCGTTCCCTGATAAATACCATCCCTGCATCTTCAAAAATTTCCCAAAACAAGTAGGTATCACACCTATGAAAAAATTTTCCTTCATGCCCAAGCTAATTAAGTTGATAAGATTTTAGAATGCTGCAGGAATCAAGCTAGATATTTGGTTGCCTCCTAAATACAATAAATGAAGTTGTGTTGACAAGTTGCCAATAGAATTGGGCAAAACACCTTCAAACTGGTTTATTGCAAATGTCAGCGATTCCATTTTGCTACAGTTTGTTAAAGACATTAAGAAGTTCAAATCCCAAATTAGTTGGAACTTGAAAGTTCACTTGGTGTGTAAAACACTAGTGAATGTTTAGACCCCCAATTTTAAATTAACCAACACAAGCTTTATACTCAAACAATAGATGTGCAGAATGATAAGTACAAGCAATACCGAAATAAATAAACAACTCTAAACCACAATTAATCACAACACAACAGCAATTAAAAGGAAAAGTAAGGGATAGAGAGAAACAAACACAAAGATAACACCAGCATGTGTTATCGAAGAGGAAATCAAAGAACTTCGCAAAAAACCTCTTCACCACCCTCCAAGCGGTAAAATGATCCACTAAAGAATAAAGTTGGGATACACGAATAGTAATAGACCCTCCAAGCCTAATCTACCCAATGCACCTAAGCCCTCCAAGCTTCTTACTTCAACAAGGTTAAGCCTAACCGTGTCTTCTTTAACTTTCTGGATCTTGCAATAAGCTCATTGCATCAATCAAATAAATTGGTTTTTGTTAGGTTCTAAGGTCTTAGGATTTTATGTATTTAGAACTCTAATTTGTAATGTTGGCAAACCATGATCAAAACAATGTATTTAGTCTTGTCTAGGCTTGCTCAAAGTTGGTTTATTATTGTAAAGTTGGAATCGAGTGGCTGCAGAAGTACTTGGGACTTTTGGCCTGGCTCGATCGATCGAAGAATAAACTCAATCGATCGAAAATCGCACAGGTTGATTTTTTTGCAGAATTTCCAACTCAGCCCTACTTCATTAAACGTTTAGGGTTTTATGTTTTTACCCTAGGTATATAAACAAAACCCTAGCCACGTTTTTGAAGGTTGCTCCAATTGTATTGTTGCTCATACATTGCTGTTTTGTGTAAATCTCTTGTGAGATCTTTGAGGAGTTTTCCTTTACACAAAGCTTAGGGTTTTCAAGTTGGAGATATTATCTACATCTTGATGATCAACTTGGTTGCTACCATTGAAGCTTAAAGATAATCAAGCGGGGGTGCTTGTAGCTAATTGAAGAATCCAAGAAAGAAGGAGTCCGTGAATTCGGAGCTTGCACGTGGTCGTGTCAGTAAGTTCTACTGGTGGGTAGCATTAGGAAGTCGAGCGGGGAGCTTGTAGTCCTTTTGTATGAACTTCAATTCTTTCGCATAGTGGATTCAAGTTTACCTTGAGGATAGTTAGGTCAAATCCTCCCCAGGTTTTTACCGTGTGGTTTCCTGGGTCATCATATCTTGTGTTCATTTATTTTCCGCTGCTTTATATCTTGATATGATTAATTGATTGCTTTAACCTAGAATTGCATAATTTGACTAAGTAACAACTTGGCTAATTAATCTAGGCTACGTAATCTGGTTGTTTAAGGGGTCTAAAACCTTTCAGTTTTCTTTGAATTGCTTCCCAAGTACCAAATAACCTCCTCACAAATATAGGTATGGTGAGATAAGGATTTGGTTAATAAACCTCTCAAGGGTATGTCAATGGAGAGGATGAGAGTAGAGGAATTTAAAGAATCAAATGTCTAAGAGTGGATGAGTCAATCTTGCCTATTACTGAAACTATTGTTTTGCCTCGCCAATAATAGCTCGTAATAAACTACCACTTAAGTTTATTTGTAGTTAGTTGTTATTGGATTTTAAGTGTTTTGAAATATTATGGACATAGCATTTCTCTTTTTTTTTTTTTAGCATTTATGAGCTCTTTGTATTTTGTAGTATTTTTTTACATAATTCTATTTTTTAGGGTTTAAGTTACTTTTTGTAATGGTTATCTCTCTCTGTTGCTTGCATGTATACATGGTAACCTTAGTTATCACGGTTCAATATATTCTTCTGTGCCACATTCTCACATTCTTTCTTTGTCTTAAGAATGAGTGCTACAAGAGTTAATGCTCTATGGATACATGTCTATTAGATTCAAAATCTGTCTGCCTAATGGATACTTTTTTTTTTTAATTAAAATTTCATTTAGAGTATTATTGTTGATGCTCTAAATTGGGTTAGATTGACTTGGGAAAACAATCTTCCTATGGCTTGACCACTGACACCCAGTTGGAACACTTCTGCTTAAATTTGGAAATATAAAGGATTATATATGATGCAACAATCTACGAGGCTTTGGTGGATTCAGTCTTAGAAAATAGAACTTGGTTTAGTCATACTCCAAAGCCAATAAGTCATGTAGATCCAAAGTAATGGATAGGGCTACATGGACCAAAACTAAGTCAAGTTGCTTCTCTTGTGTAGCCACCTATATAGAGCTTTATATGCTTTAAGGAGGTCCTAGATTGTTTGCTGTGTGTCATATCTGATTCATCAAATATTGGGCAGTGATGGGTGATTGGCCTTCTGTTGGTTTAAAGTCTTATATAATAAATTGAAATTTAGATTGATTGTTTTATTCTCTATAGCCACAAGCTACTATAATCTAAAACTTTGAGTTTAAATGGAAATTGAACAAAACATCCATTTTTATTTGTATACGAAAATAATGTTGCATAAAGCATCTAAATTTCTAAACTAACATGGCATCTTTGATACATTCCTTCCTATAAAGACTTTTAGGAATTGAATTGATTATTAGTACAAACACATAATCACAAGCATTAAAAAAATAAAATAAAAATAAAATAAAATAAAAAACACACACACACACACACACACAATCACACATTACAGTAGTAGAATCCAGCACAGTAAATGAAAACGACTCCTACACTAGAAGAGAAAGAAAATCATCCATTGATCATTTCAACAAGGGATATTAAACATGCTTGAAATTAAGATCACGACTCCTAATCCCTTGCATAATCCAAGCATTATTAAAGACATTTAATCTCTTCTAGTTGTTCCAGGCCTCTGCAATTCATAAAAAAAGTTCGTTAGCTCACCATTTTATACCTTGATAATATAAAAAAACAATAACTATTACAAGGTTACAAGGTCATGGGTATTAATAAGATGACAATTTCTGTATAGCAATTTGACCGCAAGTGAGAAATGAAAATCTAATTTCCATACTTAATGAAAAGGTAAACATAAAATTTCCATGCTTTTTGAAAAGAAGTATTTGGAAACTAAATGAAATCAACGTAAATGACTAGGACACACTACTTAGAGTAGTCTTATAGTAATTAAAATGAAATGCCTCTTACTTGAGCTCTACTTGGTCTACCTCTGCGGATCCCCAAACCAACAAAAGTACTTTTTATCAATTGTAGTTCCTTAATGACTTTCTCCATATTCATTCTCTCTTTTGGAGATTCCAATGAACATAAGATTCCAATATTAAGGATTGAGAGTAAGCATTTTTGCATACCCACATCAATATGCCTAAAGTCCTCAGTATTATTAGCTTCTTCTGCTTCAATTTCATTGTCACTGTCATCTTCTTTTGTTGCCATCATTGCTGCAGTTGCTACTCCCGTTCCTTCAACTTCTCTTGGCAAAAGCATTGGGTCGACAACTTCAATGAGCCTTTTTGGTAAGGACATCTTAACATAGTTATGGAGATTGAGGCCATCTTTAAACATATCATCAGTGGGTCTCCTTCCTGTAAACATTTCCAACACAAGGACTCCATAACTATATACATCCCCCTCAGTTGATGCTTCACCGCCCATGCCATACTCTACAACTCATGGAATGGAGGGAAATTAAGCAATATTCTATCTATTACAAAAATATGGATTTAGGGTTTATAGAATGCAAAGTCAAGAAAATAAAACAAATCTATATTAAAAAAAAAATAGTAACATATGCTTTTACTTTTGAAACTAAAGGAAATAGTAATAACTTTATCCCAAGGGTACAAATCACTTTTTCCCCCTCCTGTTGATTTATTTTGATTAGTAAAATATATTTGTACAAAGAAGGTACAAATTTTAGTCAAAGAATATCAAATTTAACATTTCTCAAAGTTTAAATCATATTTGAATGTTATTTTTGAATTAAAATTTGCAGTTTTATAAAAAAAATAATTAAATTAAGTACGTTGTTGCATGGTACAAATGTGAATGTGTTTTAACTTCTAAAAGAAAATCAAATACTAAGCGAGAGTTACTTAGCAAATAAATAAATAAAAATTACTAAATGAGAGTTTATGTTAATATGCTAATTATGTGTACCCCCATGAATATGTTGATGATACGAAAATTAAAAAGCATATATGACAAGAAAATCAAGGAGTTAAAAATCCTACCATTTGATAAAGCGACAAAAAGAAAAGAAATACATTAGAATAGTTAAGGATTTAAAACAAAAGAAGAAAGATAATACCTGGAGCAGCATAACCAATAGATCCCTTTAATCCAATTGTGCTAGTATACTTTTAGGAAGAATCATTTGAAGTTGTGAGGAGCCTTGATATGCCAAAATCACTTACATGAGCAATCATATCATTATCAAGAAGAATATTGCTTGGCTTTAAATCACAATGAATGATTTTTTGCTCACAATGATTGTGAAGATAGTTTAAAGCAAAAGCCACATCAATTGCAATTATTAGTCTTTGAAGAATGCTCAATTTTTTTGATTCATTGTCACTATCTGTCATTGGATGCAACCACATTTCCAAGCTCCCATTTGTCATGAATTCAAAAACTAGAGCTTTGAAATCATCACCATTATAATTTATACTAGAGCAACATGTTAATATCTTTATAAGATCTCGATGCCGAACATTTCTTAATACATTGCATTCTGCCATAAAACTCTTTGAACCACATTTGTTTTGAAGGTTTAGAACCTTTACAGCCACTAATCTTTCATCTTGCTCAAGAACTCCTTTATAAACTACTCCAAAACTACCGGAACCAATCAAATTGTTGAGAGAAAATCCATTAGTTGCTTGATGGAGCATTTTGTACGAAATTGTTGGAAGGAGATCCATCTTTGAGACTATTGAAGGTTTCTTTTTTGATCTTTTCCTCCAATAAAGAACAAAAAAGGATGAAACTAGAAGGATACATACAACCACACAAATAATTGTGATTGTTACTCTGGAAGTAAAGGACTTTCTCGATTTTGTAACGATGTGGCATGTTGTCAATTGCAATTGTGGAATGCCCCCGCAAAGCTTATTGTTTCCAATAACTGATATTGCATTTACATTTCGGAAAACTCCTCCTGTTGGTACCTCACCCTCAATATTGTTGAACAAAATGTTCAAATATTTTAAAAATAAAAGCTTTTCTAGACCCCTTGGAATTAATCCTGATAAGTTGTTTTGTGAAACATCTAAATGTTCAAGGCCTTTCAAGGAAGCCATAGATGAAGGTATGGTCCCGTTAAATGAATTCCCTTGCAAGCCTAGGTACACTAAGTTCAAGCAATTTCCAATTGTTGTAGGAATTTCACCAGAAAAATTATTCTTAGAGACATCCATTGAATTGACATTCTTCAAACCGCCTACTTCAAAAGGTAATTTGCCACTAAATGAGTTGTAGGATAAATTGAGTAAAAGTGACAAAGAAAAAATTTGAAAAACCTGTTGGGGAATGACTCCACTAAGGTAATTTTGTGAAACATCCAACTGTTGTAAACTTTGACAAGTACCAATACTTGGAGGAATGCTTCCTTCTAAATTGTTTTGAGAAAAAAACAATTCGGCCAATTGAGTGAGGTTGCCAATAGAACTTGGGATTATCCCTGACAATTTGTTTCCATTTAAATACAATCCTTGCATCTTTTGAAACTTCCCAAAACAGGGAGGTATCATACCTGTGAAAAGATTATCTTCCATTTCCAAGATAATTAAATTGATGAGATTCTGCAATGCTACAGGAATAGTTCCAGATATTTTATTGCCTCCCAAATATAATCCTATGAGTTGTGTTGACAAGTTATCTATAGAACTGGGCAAAGCACCTTCAAATCGGTTTATTGAAAATGCTAGTATATTCATTTTGCTACAGTTTCTTAGAGACGGTAAAAAGTCCAAATCCCTTCCTAATTTATTATCATATAGATCCAAGAATTCAAGATCTTGTAGATAACCCAAATTAGTTGGAACTGATCCCACAAAGCTATTACCGCCAAGGGCAAGTATTTGAAGTTTAGATGCATTGCACAAAGAACTAGGGATTGACCCAAAGAATTTGTTACCATCTATTGAAAACCGTTGGAGATTAGGGAGAGTATGGCCTACATTTTTTGGAAGGGTTCCACTAAGTTGGTTTAGTGTAAATGACAAGAATCTAATAGATGATATATTGTAGAGAGAGGAGGGGACCATACCGTTCAGTTTATTGGCTCCAACTGCGAAAGATGATAAGCTTTTCAAGCGACCTACGCTTTCTGGAATATTTCCCTCTAGATCATTATAGTTTGCCGAAAAAAATACGAGTAATGAAAGATTTGCCAAGAAACTTGGGATTCCTCCTATGAAATTGTTTGTGGCGACCCCAAGAGAAACAAGCTTGGTCAAAGAGCCAAGCTCCATGGGAATTTTCCCAATAAGTTTGTTCTTTGCAACTCTTATCTGCCTAAGTTCAGAGCAGTTGGACAAGCTGGTTGGAATTTCTCCTCCCAACGTGTTATTTGTAAGACTGAGTTCTCGCAATCGGAACAACTGACCAACTTCCTTTGGAATTTCACCATAGAAGCTATTGTTTTGAAGGTTGATGGCCCTAAGAAAGGTGAAGTTGCCAATGTAAGGGGGAATGGTGCCACGCAAGTTATGACCTTGTAGTTCTAAGGTTGTGACTCTTTGATGACGGCGGCCACATGTAATTCCATGCCAGTTGCAGAAGTGGATAGAATCATTCCATGAGCTCAGATTCCATATGGATCATAATCAATGGATTCCTTGAATTTGAGCAAAGCCAAACGGTCAGTCTCATTTGTTGGAGCGGCAGAAGGGGTGGCAGGTTTCAAGCATAGAAGGGTTACGGTAAAGAGTAGAATGATACGAAGGAATGTAGAGCATAATAATGCAGGAAAATTGGGGTTGTGAAGCTTCATTGGTTTGGACAAGCAGGAAACTGGTGAAATTTTAGTGCGCGGTAGAGGTAGACACACAAGTTTGTATTATATATAGGCTGTTTCAGTTATGACATAAAAAATTATTTGCATACCTTGTAGTGCGTTAATGCTATTTGTCAAATACCTCCAAAATATAAAATCCGTGGGATCTTTAATTGATAAAATTTTCTATGATTTAGTATTAATAAATTGATAATGCGCTTCCGAAAGCAGTCCTGTCTAAAAAAAAAAAAAAAAAAAAAAAAAAATGTGAAAGCGAACAAACAAAGAAATTACTTTGTTAACGTGCATAGGCTATTGAACAGACGCCACCGACAACAAAGAAATCATCTGATTTGGGTCATTGACTTCATTGTCCTGCTTTAATTTTCTGATTAATACGAGGACACAACTTTTTGTTATGATTTGTTGAAATGGTTGTTAGAGAGTGATAGCCAATTATTTATACGTGAATTTGCCACCAATTTTTATTTCCATATCACAAAACCATCCACTTTAGCCCGGCGTGAAAAGAATTGTAGAAAAATTTATGTGACCGATTGTTACTTATTTATTTATTTATTTATACAAAATAAAATTTCTACTCTAGTTTAATCTAAGTATATATGTGTGTGAAATTCCTTCCTGGAGACTTGAACTCCGACCTTTGCTCTCCACATCTAACAAAGACTTATACTTGTGGAGTGACCATCACAAACATTTAAATTCTATTAAATGTAGAAATATATGTATGCAGATAATATCATAATATATATAGACAAAAAAAATATATATATAGACATGAAAAAGAAAATTCCATGACTAGGACAACCCAATTTTACTATGCTTAGATTTGGATTGTTTCTTTTTTCTTTTTTAATTTTTTTTAATTTTTTTTTTAAAGATAGATAGTAGTATTTCATTAATTTGAAAGATTTACATCACTGATGTATTGGTGGGTCACCCATATTATAATCTCTTTCTTCTAGACTTGTGTCCCCAATAATTTCAACAAAATTGGCAAGAAACTCTTTTCTCTTGTTGGCAGAACCCAAAACTCACAACAAATACATTATAACCAAACCCGTTTACCTTGGCAAAATCCAAATGCCCAACAAACGCATCAAAAGCGCATTGCTACATATCTTCCTTTTATATCAGAATCATGGCCGGACATGAAGGCTTACTTATAATATAGTGAGTAATTAATCCATGCCATTAAAAAACATGTTTAATGAGGCAATGAATGAGTTTCCCGTTTATCCCTTTAAATTGCTTTGACTACTCTCCAGCATAACAAATGGTAATAGATAGAAGATGGTAATGCCATAAATACATTAAGAGATTACATTTTATAAGAATGTGGGGTAAAACTAAGTTTTATTTACCCCTCCAATCCTAACATGGTACATCATCATATTACATATTATAGAATAGGCACAACCACATTCAATCAATTTTAATATCCATTTGAAAATCCAAGTTAATTGTGAGTTTATTGAGATGTTATTATGTGTGGTAGGATATATTGAGTTTTAAATAAAAAACTTAAGAGGTAATCTTTTATTGGATGGTGTAAAAAACACGTTTTACTCCCCATCCTTACCAAATTCAGACTCATATATTAAAATCAAATAATTATGATGGCATAATACATCAATGGTAATTTAATAAGCATATTATATTAAAAGGTATTATAATACATCAACATAATACATCAACGGTAATCTAATAATAAATTTTGAAACCACTTTATATCATAAAGTGAGCTACTTTCATGAGAATAATTTTATTAGGATTAAATGTGTTGGCTATGTGCATGGCTGTTAGAAAATAGAGCACTCAGTAGAACTCGCTATATTTGAGCTCAAATAGTGAGTATTTAATAAAAACAATTCTCTTGGAAATGTTTATTATTTGGAACTAAACCTTTTGTTGTGTTGTTAAGTTTCGAATTATTTGTCAATGTTTGAATTAGAATCAAAATGTTAAATGAAAAAAAAAAAAAAAATAGAAGAGATTTAAAGTTAGGGAGTGATAGTAATAAAAAAAAATTTATAATAAAATAATAGTGATTTTTTTTTTTTTTTGTACATATTGATTGCAAAGTAGGCAACCTGTGTATATTAAAATTAATAAAGATAATAAGTTTCTCTTCAAAATTATATAAACATATATAATTAATCAATATGTGATTCGGCCCCAAAACAAAAATTTTGGCCCCGCTCTGTTCACATTATTTATTATTTTTGGACATCTAGTAAATCCAATAAAAAAGATGATATAAAGTAAAAGAATGTTGGAATATTCAAGTGCAACGTGGGATAATAAGAACAAGATTAATTGGTTAATATTAATACACAGCTGAGCGTAAATATAAAGGGGGAAAAAAAAAAAAGCAGTCTTAAGTAACAACCTAAAGAAGCAAATGTCAAACTTAAGACACAAAAACAGTAAAGTTGTTATTTACAACTATGTGTTTTGTTGGCTTTTATTCCTTGCCAAATTTAATTGTAATTTTATTCAATCTTTTGTACCCTGTATTTATTGTGGGATTTGCTTGTAATAGAGAGAGGGAGTGTGAAGACTCAAGTAATTGAAGATTGAAGAGTTTTCGCGAGTATCTCGCTACTAAGCATCCCGCGAAGTGACTCATGTGACTTGCACATGTTGGAATGCGAAGAGTCAGGCCAGGATGGAGACAGTTGTGTTTCGCGAGTATCTCGCGGGTAAGGCCTTCCCGCGAGACACCTGCGAAACATTCTGTTTTGCCAGACTGTCCATTCTGATACACACTTTCTGTACCTACACTATTTAACTTAGGTTTTTTTAAAATTGGGGACTTTTTCGAAAATGGGTTGGGATTCTCAATTTTGTGAAATTTTTTCAAAATCTTTGATTGGGCTGAGTCCCATTTACTGTTTCTGTATCTGTGTTGGCCCCTTGTGGCAATTTAGCATGTATTGAGGAAAATTTTCACTGTGTTCATGCATTATTCATAGTTGGTTCTCATTATTGCATACTAGGTGTTTGACAAAATATCCGAATGACACTTATGTGTTGAATTGGACTCAACTGAGTTCCAATGCTTGGTTTTGGTCTTAATTGATCATGTTTACCATGCTTTGGTCAGTGTATGTGTGTTTTACACACTTTGATCATTTTGTGCCTCAATGCCATGCCATGCACACACTAGGCACCCTCTGTGCACACTTCATGCATCTCATGCTGCATCATAATGCATCAGCACATGCACACACTAGGCACACACCTAGGCACCCTCTGTGCACACTTCATACATCTCATGCTGCATCCTGTTGCATCAGCACACGCACACATATGCACACACATGCACAACACAGACACACACATGCATTGTAATGAACTTCATGCATTGTGTTTTTGTTTACATTGTCAAACACTTTTAGCATGTTATTTTGAGTTGGTTATACTTTGTTTTTAAGTTGTTGTACTTATGTTTGGACTAACTTGAATCTAATCATGTTTTGTGTTTTTGCACTTGTCTGTTCTTTGTTCCCTATGCAGATGTCTCCAGCCAAACATTCTACAACCAAGAAGTCATCCAAACGTGCACGCACTGATTTGGATAACTTCAAGTCTGCTAAGGCTGATATGAAATACAAGGACTGCTACAAGAGAGCAACCATTATTATGGAGAGGGTGGTCCAGCTAGAATCCCTTGAGGACGCTTTCATTCCTGAGGTGTTCAAAGAAACGACTTGGACCAAGCTATTGAACCCGGTTGGGGTTGTCTACTCGGAGATTATCAAAGAATTCTTCTCCAATGCTAGTGTTGATGGAGATAGTATAAACTGTTGGGTAAGGCACAAAGAGATTGTCATCACTAAGGACAGCATTCAGGAGTTCTTCGAAGTTCGTCCTCCCTCATAGCCAATTACAGTGCCATATAAGGATCGTTTGGGTTCTACTAAGGAGATGATAAGGATACTTGGTACACCGAAGAAGTCATCCATGAATACAATCCCATTTTCACCAGAGATGAGGACATTGGCATATGTGATGATCCATAACCTGTACCAAGTCACCAACCTCACTAAACTGTCGGCTCCAAGGACAAGGTTTCTATATGATCTCTTCACCCACAAGGAGATAGATATTTGTGGACATACCTTCCACATTTTGAAGAAAAGCATTGAAAAGAAAAATTCTAGAACTGTTATGCCTTTTCCCTCACTAATTATGGGACTACTTGCTAAGACAAAGCTGAAACTTCCAAGTAGTCTTACTGTGGTTTAGAGGGACTATCCCATTGGTGCACACACAGTCACTAGGAGCACAGCTCACATCAAGGGATACAAAACAGGTGTGCATACGATACCACAAGACCATGTTGAGGACAAGGGTGGTGATATAGAGGAAGAGGTTGATAGATTCACGTCTACTCCAGAGTCTTCAGCTCAGCCATCATCTTTAGCACCAGCACGAGGTTTAGACAGACTTGATCGCTTACTAGCTTAAATAGACCAGATGTCTATGGTAATTGACTCCCATGTGCAACACACCGCGACACAGTTTGCATACCTCTAGGGACAGATCACTGTGTTGTCTTCACAGATCGACGACATGTCCATGGCGCAGGGATCAAATTTAGAGTCTGAGTAGTTCTAGCCTTCTTGGCCATTCCGGTCACAAAGGGGGAAAAATTTTTGAGGGGGAGCTTGCACATTTGAAGGGGAGCAGAGCATAGACATAGCTTAGGCATAGAATCTTTGGTTCATATAGGCGGTTTAGCTTTATTTATGTTTTAGCCTTTATAACTGTTGTTCACAGTTTTTATTGCTTTTGTTTAAAGCTTCAGTACTTTGCTTTTAATTTTAGTTTTTATTCAGTCTTTACCTTATTGCTTTGTAGCATTTTTGTGTACTTTTAGATATTGCTTATATGTCTTAAGTACCTCACTTTTGTGCCTTAGTAGGATTTTGTATCCTAGATGCAAATACTTCGTATATTTTGCATTGGTTGAGTGTTGGATATGCAATTGATCCTTGTGATTGTTCTTAATTGCATTGCGTGTCCGGATGAGCATTTACTAGCTAAATGTTCATTGTAGTCATTCTTTAATGACTGTTCATGTTTGATCAAGATATGCTTACATGTTTTTATAGTGTTTACAAACTTGATCGCACTTTACTTGCTCATGTACGTACCTTGTGTTCAACTTGGCATAAGCTTAATGAAAGTTTTGTTTGTGTGCAAGTGTTTCAAGTTACAGGTATATAGTGCAAGTGATTCATAGCTTCTAGATTAGATGTGAGTGAGTTTTGCCACTGTTCCCAAACTCACATTTAAGTCTAGAGTCTGTTTTAGGGGTTTTGTCACGAAATAGCTAAAGGGGGAGCAATATGTGTTTTGTTGGCTTTTATTCTGTGCCAAATTTGATTGTAATTTCATTCAATCTTTTGTACCCTGTATTTATTGTGGGATTTGCTTGTAAGGGTTGTGTGATAGAGAGAAAGAGTGTGAAGACTCAAACAATTGAAGACTGAAGAGTTTTCGTGGGTATCTCGCGACTAAGCAACCTGCGAAGTGACTCATGTGACTTGCACATGCTGGAATGTGAAGAGTCAGGCCAAGATGGAGACAGCTGTGTTTCGTGAGTATCTCGCGGGTAAGGCCTTCCCGCGAGACACCCGTGAAACATTCTGTTTTGCCAGACTGTCCATTCTGATACACACTTTCTGTGCCTACACTATTTATACTCACATTACCCACATATGTTAAGGAGTGCTTCTGAGAGAAAACCCTAGCCTAACACCTTGAGAATTAGAAATTTTTATACCCATAATCCTGTACATATTTGCTTATGGAATTTCTTCAACTCCTACCTCTTCATTTACATATCATTGAGAGGTAGATAGCTCAAACACTTATCACAACCTTTCAAAGTGTCAAGTGAAGTTTTAGTGCTGCTGGAAAAATTTGGAAGAAGTCAAGGATGGCAGATGCAACATGGAGCTTGTTGTGGGATTCGAAGAGCTAGAAAGACACGGTTTTGAGAAGTCTTGTTGGAGTAGTAGCTTGGAAGGCTTAGGTACATCAGGTAGATTAGACTTGGAGGGTCTCTTGCTAACCCATGTATCGCAACTGATTGTCTAGTGGATCAATTTCCACTTAGAGGACGGCGAAGAAGTTTTTCATCAAATTCTTTGGTTTCCTCTTCGATAACACATTAGCGTATTATCTTATGTTTGTATCTTTCTTCCCTACTCTTTTATATTCCATTTTACTGCTGTGTTGCTTTGATTATGGATTAGAGTTGCTTGCTTGTTTATCCACTCGCATTTACACTATTCCGCACTTAGTATTAAGTTAGTGTAAAATCAATCGAGCCGTAACTTTAATTTGGGGGTCTAAACAGCTCTTGTGTTTTCAATATATTTTCGAACTTCCAAAAACGAATTAAATCCAAGATAACTAAGGCAGCCTCCTCCAACTACTTGTATTATATAAACTAATAAAACATTGTTCATCTCAATTTCCTCAAGATAATTTGGTTCCGTAACTTAAATTTTCTTATATGAATTAATATGCCTAAACTCTGCGCTCAAAAGAGGTAAACATCTATGATTTTCACAACATCCAGATGTGCATATGCACTATTTAACAAAAAGACAACTAAAATGGGACAAAATTCATATTAAACAAAATTGGCCCCTGAAATTTATGTTAACGTCTTAACGAAACTTTCCAAGATTATTTACTTTCCATGATTTGTAAATATTATTTAAGATATTATATTTTGAAGACCAAACTCAAACCAAACTTATAGAGAAATTGTTAAAGACTTGCTGCCTTGGAAGTTAAAACATAAAAGGCTCTAGTATTTCCTAGAAGATTCAAATTAAATGTTTTTTTGACTTCTTGAACAACGTAATCATCAACTTCAACTATCACAACAAAGAATGGATCATTATCGTATGGATTTCTAATGACTGAAACTGGTGGTGGTTGTTGAAATAGGATTGATGAGGTTTGTTCATGAATTTGGATTTCGAAAGGATGAGGTTTTTGATAAATGGTTGTGATGGCAGTGCGAATAAACCTCATTGAGGTGGATTTTGGGTTGTGGGATGTCGACAAATTTTGGAGCACTTCAAGATTTGGAATTTTGGGCAAATGGGTTTCTTTTGGGGGTGTTGGTTGCATTTCTCAAGATCACAATACTTTCTGGATTCTTACAAGAAAGATAACTTGATAAAAGTTCAAATGCTTCAATAGAGTACTGTAACCTTGTAAAACAAGTAAACAACATTGGATGGCACTAGTTGTTAGGTTATTAGGAGGCAAGGAAATAAGCTTAAGATAAGGTATTGATCGAGATTATTGTTTCCAATCATTAATATAGCACCAACATTTATGAAAACTCCTATTGGTAGCTCACCCTCAATATCATTGAACGAAAAGTTTAATTAATTTTTAAATTAATTTTTTTCTAGACCCTTCAGAATCAATCTAGTGAAGCTGTTTCATGAAACATCTAAATATTCTAGACTTTTCAAGGCAGCCGTGGCTGAAGGCATGATCCCTTTAAAGTAATTCCTTGCAAGTATAGGGACTTTAAATTCGATCGATTTCTAATTTTTGTTAGAATTTCACCATACAAATAATTTTCAAAGACAGATAATTAAAAGGCAAAACTACACTATTAGTCCCTAAAGTTTATCCTGTGTGCGCAATTGGTCTCTCAAGTTTCAAGCGAGTACAATTGGTCTCTCAAGTTTTCAAAATGAGCAATATAAATCCTTTAGTTAACTTCCGTTAGTTGTGTTGCTTACGTGGCTAATGGAATAATGACTTAGCATTTTTTAAATGATGTGACATTTATTTTTATTCAAAAAATCCAAAATTAAATTTACACATAAGAAAGAAACCAGACCCATTTCAATTCAAATATTTATCCTAACCCGGTACAAAAAAATCTCCATTTACGGTGAAAAAGCTAAATTGATGATTTTCAATTTAAGCACAAATTCATAAATTTATTTGCATTGTTTTGACTTGTAAGTTAACACTTGTATTATGAAAATTTTTGTTTTCGGGTTGGGTTTGGACCCAAGAGCCACTGCCACAGCCAACTTATTTATGGATGCAATGTGCATTGGAGAAAAAATCATTAATGACGAATATTGCTTTATACTAAAGATAGAGATGGACAGCAATTCGCGAGGCTCAAAGCGGTCCAAACTATGAGATCATCCACCATACAATATGGGTTTTTTGATTCAATTCGAAGTCTCAAGGCTGCTTAGGATGAAAACTCAAGCTGAAAAGGATGTGTTTTGGGAAACTAGCACTGAATCAGTCATGGAGGTGGGTCAGTGGCTGTGCGAGATAAGGAGGCAAGCGGGTCAGTGGTTGTCGGTTGGAGATGGATGTGTGAAGCAGGAGGCCACCGTCTCCAGCGGAGGGCGGCGGCGTCACCGGCAGCTAGGCCTTGGATCTGTTCATTGTCTCTCCCCTCTCTCATGGTTTGTAAATCAGATTGCAAATGGAGATTTTTTTTGTACCGGGTTAGGATAAATATTTGAATTGGAATGGATCTAGTTTCTTTCATGTGTAAATTTAATTTTAGAATTTTTTTAATAAAAATAAATGCCACATCATGTAAAAAATGCAAGGTCATTATTCCGTTAGTCACGTAAGCAACACCACTAACGGAAGTTAACCAAATGATTTATATTGCTCATTTTGAAAACTTGAAGGACCAATTATGCTTACTTGAAACTTGAGGGACCAATTGTACACATAGAATAAACTTCAGGGACTAATAACGTAGTTTCGCCTAATTAAAACTAGGAGACATTTGTTTCTAAAAATAAAATTTTTTTAAAAATAAAGTAGGAAATTTATATTTTTATTAAACCCCCAAACCAAACTAGAGATAACTCGTTCAGAATATATTTAGAGTCCTACCAAAATTTTTCTTCACTCTTGTTCCACCTTTGCCTCTAATGTTTATATCATTTCAAAAATCTCCTATTTCTTACCTCTTTTTCTATATGATTGTTCTAATTTCAAAACTTCCTTGAGTGTAAGTACTAAAACTTACACTTGAGATCACCACGAGGATTTAATGACTAAAAAGTTAAGTATAAGATAATTGTAGATTTGGACGTAAAATTAGGTGTGCCCTAGCATTTTTTATTTTTCCTTTTCTCTCTCTCAAAATCTACTTTTCCTATCTTTCTCTACTTTTCGACTTGTATAACCTCAGTTTCTTTTCTTTCTTATACTTTTTTTTTTTCTTATTCTTCTTTAGTTTACTCGCCTGCACGACCTTTTCTCCCTCCTAAATTCTAACTTTTCTTCTTCACTTTTTATCTTTTTTGCCAGACCCCAGGAAGTAGGGGAAAATTCAGGGCCATATTTGGTAAAGAAGAACCTAATGTGGCGTTTGGTACGGGAGAATCCACATTACTCTTGGCATCCAGATTCCTAGGAATCACATTCCTAAGAATGTAGCTATTCCTATGTTTGGTTTATTCTCAGGAATCTTAAATGTATTATTTATTTTTCCCATTCTATCCTTAGATTTGAATGTGAACTACCAAGTCATTTAAAAAAAATGGTTAAAATTGTCAATTTATAAAAAAATACAATTTCCTTTAAGCCCGGGAATCTGGATTCTCACCTGTTTTAAAGGGAATCCACATTCCTACTGAGAGAGATTTAAGGGGGGAATCCAGATTCCCTTGGCATCTGATTCCTCAGCATGATTTGCAACCAAACATGGAAATTTTTAAACATTCCTAGGAATCCTAAAACATTACCCTGTACCAAACACCACATAAAAGAAAAAGAGGGCCGAGAATGCTCCGTTGAATAAGGAAAGGGAAAATGTGTATCATTTGTGGCCACAATTATAGAATAATGTATTTTTTAAACATATTTTACCAAATAAGTTCCTTTCTAATTTATTTGGGATATAACCTTTAAGTTAAAAGTTTTTTTTTTTTTTTTTTTTCTATCTCAATTTTTTTACAAATAAATTAAATTTTAACTTTAAAAAAAAATGTTAGTTTTTAGCTTTTTGTCACACATTAAATATAAAAGTTATAACAAATTGTATACATCTTTTATAAATACTATGCGAATAAGCTATTGGAAAACTACAAAGTTCTCGAACAAACACTTACTCCTTAGCCACTATCACTTAAAATTTCGATCACCCTTGCAATAGATTTTGTGGTTATTCAGATAAAAAATTCCCAGAGATCTTCTAATATTTAAAGACTAGCAAGTCCAATCGGGCCAAAAAAAAACGTGTGTAGATACTTTGTAGTGCGTAAATGCTACTTGTCAAATACCTCCAAAAATATAAAATCCGTGGGATCTTTAATTGATAAAATTGTCTATGATTTAGCATTAATAAATTGATAATGCGCTTCCAAAAGCAGTCCTGTCTAAAAAAAAAAAAAAAAGTGAAAGCGAACAAACAAAGAAATTACTTTGTTAACGTGCATTGGCCGTTGAGCAGACGCTACCGACAACAAAGAAATCATCCGGTGAAAAGAATTGTAGAAAATGATGAATTTTCAATAGAAAATAGAATGCAGTGAAATTGATTTGACTAGACAGTTAGGTGAGCTAGGAATTCATTGCAATTGAATTCCAAATCATGAGTCATAAAGAATCCACCGTCCATGCCAGTGATATGTTATTCAACAAGCATTATTATAATTATTTCATTGAAAAAGGCAAGTAGCCAGGAGCCATGTAAGAAATTATATCGTTATTCTGATGAAAAATTATAGCAGCTCTGAGCAAAAAAAAAATCCACATTCAAGCAGTGACATTTGCAAAGGAACAGCGTGTGTAAGGGTCCAATTACATATATATATATATATATATAATTTATAATTTAATTGATTTTAAACTTTTTAGTTTTTATTCTCAATAATTCATTTGCCAAAAAAATAAAAAACTTAGATGGACACGTGGTAAAAAATTAGATTCCAATTAAAAATTTAATTGGATTTGGACTCTTTAATTTTTACACTCAATAATTCACTTGGCACAAAATTTAAAATTAAATAAAACATGTTGGCGCAAATTGAGAATTCAATTAAAATCTAATTGGATTTTATCTCAGATTTGTCTATTAATATATCTATATCTATATATATTAATATGAATCATAAATCAATTAAATCTTCTAAAAAAAAAGTTTTTATCTATTAAATGTAGAATGTGAAGTTATTTTATCAATACAATTTTCTGCATGATTTCATCGATATACTCAAATTATTTTCAAGTGCTGAAGGTTTTGATGGAAGTCCAAGTTGATTTTGTTGGGAGCTTCTGCATGGTGATGTTTACTGTCTTTCTCTATTCTTGAAAAAATTGACCAAATTTTTTATTAGTTATCACAATCCATCTCTAGGCTTGAGAGTTGAGACAACCCTAGAAGACATAAGTTATTGAACGTACTTTCAATTACACTTATAGTGTTTTACTTTTAGAGCATCTTGTATCTATATATTTTAAAAATAAAAATTAGTTGCATGTCTTTCCGGGTTAAAGTCACATTTTTTTAGGGTACGTTTGGTACGCTGTAATAGCTCTTGTAATGGAATAACTATTCATGTGTAATATCAATTTGGTCATTTGGTTGCATCTTTATTACATGTATTAATTATTACATTGGAATAACTATTCTTTAAATTGAAGAATATCTATTCCTCTTTAAAATGGATGTAATAGCTATTCCTTAGTATATATAATAGATTTTAAAATTAATATATTTCCAAAAATGTAAAGTTTCCTTATACATCTTCTTTTACAAGTTTTTCATATGTAACATCCAAACTTATGAATAGTAATAATTATTCTATTACAATGTCTTCTATTCCCAGTAATAAAGATTACTATTCCTAATGTAATCTACATTCAGTGTACCAAACGTACCCTTAGTGTTTTGGGCTTATGCTTATAAAATTTATATCAGGATATAAGTTACCTATTCTTCTTTTCTTACACACTGTCTCATAGGTGGCTTTAGGCTTATGTTTGTAAATTTCATCTACTCATCTCTTTTATTATTAGCGAAATTCATGCTAAAATGGCAAAGAGGGTGTTGTTTGCACCCAATACATATATAACCTATTTGGCATTTTTGCTGTTTAGATTAGGGCTAAGAAACAATAACCCAATAAATTTATCCTTTTGGCCTAATATATTAATATGTCACAAGTTACCATATTTGTTAAATGGTATATCTCTTGTTATCAAGGATGTAAAAATTAGATCTAAGTTCAATAAACATTACGATATTTTTAGGGTATACCTGAGTAGTAGACATGATGACAATAGATTGGATATGGAATTTGAAAGCTTGGATTTGTGTGAAAACAAAAGAGCTTGTTTAGACCCCCAATTTAATAATTACGGCTCGGTTGCTTTTACCCTAACTAATTTAAGTGCAGAACAAGAGTAATTGAAGCGCAATAAACCGATAAAACTACTCTAGTGCATAAACATAAACAACAAGCAATAAAAGTAAAGCACAAAAGTAAGGAAAGAGGGATGCAACCACAAGATAACACCAAGACATGTTATCGAAGAGGAAACTGAAGAACTCGGCGAAAAACCTCTCCGCCACCCTCTAAGCGGTAAATCGATCCATTAGAGAATAAAGTTGGAGTACAAGAATAACAAAATACCCCCCAAGCCTAGTCTACCCAATGTACTTGAGCCCTCCAAACTCCTTCTACCAACTGACTTAACGAAACCTTGTCTTCTCTAGCTCTCCAAATCCCGTAATACACCCGATTGCATCTGCAAAGCCTCACCGGCTTCTTTTAGCAAATCCTCAAAGCTTCCCAAACTCCAAAAGAATTTTAAAAGGTGTGGGTTGTTTTTGGGTACAAATATCCTCTCAAGGTATGACAATGGGAGAGGGAAGGAGAAGAGGTTAGAACGATTTCTCACTAAGGATGAGTAGCTCTCTCTCTAAAAGATGGGGGTGTGTATTGTAGAAAACTTATCTAGGGTTTTTTTTTTCTCTTAATGGCCTCCCATAAGGGTATATATAGTATAGGTGAAGGGTAAGAAAGTTACACTTAAAAAAATCCACCAAACAGAGAGTTTCATGGGTATCTCGCGGGAAGGCCTTACTTGCGAGACACTCACAAAATTGATAACCTGGTACGACTCTTCAGCTTCCAGTCATGTGCTTCTCATATGCCCTTTTTGCGGGAACCCTTCTCGCGAACTTCCCGCGAGCTAGTCGCAAAATGCACTAATCTTCATTTCATACTCGATTCTTCACCAAATTAATACTAAACCCAATATAATAAAATCCCATAAAATACAAGGAACAAAATTAAAGCAATTACAACACTTTTTGTCATGGAATAAAGCCAACATAAAACATAGTTGTAAATCACAATTTTATAGAATTGGTAGTAGCTGGTCGTGGCCTTGAGCTTGTCAAAAATTCTAAACGCTTGAGCTCAGCTCGGCTCAGCTTAAATAATTTGTCAAGCCAAACTTGAGCTTTATATCAAGTTCACACTCGAGCATAATGTCAAAAATTTGAACTTGAGATCTAACACAAGTACATTATCAAGCTTATACCAAACTTATTATCTAGTTTATTTGGTTTTGACAAGTGGTTCTCAATTCCTAATTAATTAAAGTCATAGAAAGATATGAGTTTATTTGTTAAGCTCATAATCAATTTGATTTGATGAAGGATGAGCAAATAATGAATGATTTTTTTTTTTTTTTTATATAGAAAAAGGGAAATTAAAATGCTTGAGGGTAGAAATGTTGGAATGTATACAATATATGGGTTTAATCAAATACAATTTGAAGGGTTTCATAGGTTCACTGATTAGGGCTTAACAGAAGAACTTTATTAGTTTCCAAAAATAAAAGATATAAATCAAGAAATTGAATTTCAATTATTTGTGGAAACATATCAATCGGAAGAATCAGTCATAAAAGAAAGAGATGTCGTATATGAATCACTCACATATTCTTCTGAATTATGTATCCGTGGGACTAATTTGGAAAAACAGTAGAAATATGCAAGAACAAACAATTTTTATTGGAACATTCCTCTAATGAATTCCTTGGGAACTTCTATAGTAAATGGAATATATAGAATTGTGAGCAATCAAATATTGCAAAGCCCCGATATCTATTATCGGTCAGAATTGGACAGTACCAGAATTTTAGTTTATATAGGCACCTTAATATCAGATTTTGGGGGGAGGGGGGGGATTAGAATTAGAGATTGATCGAAAGGCAAGGATATGGGCTCGTGTGAGTAGGAAACAAAAAATATCTATTACCAAACCCTTAAATGAGCCCAGGCTTATCTTATTTTGTATTGAGCTCCAATGTTTATGAACAATTTTTTTTGCTTGGCTTAGTATGATTTTTGTAAGGTTGAAATTTATCAACCATCTTGTTGGCTTTATTCCGTACCAATTTGCTTGTAATTTAAGCACTTAGTAACCCTGTATTTAGGTGGGATTCATGTAAGGGTAGTGTGTGAAAAGAGTGTAAAGAAAAGCTCAAGTATGTGCAAGAAGTAGAGTTTCGCGGCTAGGACTCGCAGCTGACTCGCAACTAGCAAGCCGCCAAATGCAGGCACATGAGAAGCACACAGGGAAGCTGAAGGGTCACGCTAGGTATCGTACTACAGGACAAAAGTCTCAGGCTAGCCAGGCCGTTACGTCGCGACTTGAACTCGTGACTTGGACAAACCGCGAGGTCAAGCCGCCAATCAGCCCTGTTTAGTAAAAATTGTCTCTTCGTATTCCAAACACACACCACTATATATAGACCCTTACACCCACTAAATTGAGAAAGCTTCTAGAGAGAATTTTGTGAGAGAAACCCTAGAGAAAAACAAGATTGCCTCATCCCCAATCTTTACCTTAGAGACTCTACAAATTCCTTTACTCTCTTCCTCTCCATTGTCATACCCTTGAGAGGTTATTGACCAAATCATTTTCTCACCACACCCACGTCTGTGAGAAGGTTCATTTGGTACTAAGGGAAGCAGTTTGGAAGGAACCAATATACGTTGGTTGATGCTATGGTCTAGTAGCAGAATCCGGGAAGCTAAAGAAGAAATAGATTCGGCGTAATCTCGTTAGAGCAAGAAGCTTGGAGGGCTTAGGTACTTGGGTAGATTAGGCTTGGAGGGTCTTTTGCTGTTCGTGTATCCCAACTACATTCTTTAGTGGATTATTTGACCGCTTGGAGGGCGGCATAGAGGTTTTATGCCGAGGACTTTGGTTTCCTCTTCAATAACACATCGTGTGTTGTCCGTGTGTTTGCATCTTCCTTCCCTTTATCTTTGCCTTATATTTACTGCTGTGGATGAGTTTATATTTGGTATAAATTAATTATCAATTCTGTGATTGGCTTATGTTCATGTTCCACAAATTAATTATTTGATTATAAGCTTGAATTGATTTTTTATAATTTGGGGTCTAAACGTTCAAGGGTGTTTTAGACACATATTGAACTTTCAATTGGTATCAGAGTCAGTACACTCGCTATGGTTTAAATACCTGAGTGTGATCCTTGACCCTATTTGAGATGGACCGGTCTTAATCGCTCAATGTTCCACCATTTTTTTATGGGAACAATTATGCTTTCTGGAAAGTCAGAATGAGAGCATTTTTTTGTCCTATAAATGATATTGTTTGGGATGCGGTTGAGGTTGGTTGGACTAAGCTGGAGGTAGCCAAATCCACTTGTGATAAGGCAGCTCTTGCAGTAGCCAATGCTAATAGTAAAGCTTTAAATGCTATTTTTTATAGTGTGTCTCCTGATGAATTTCGCAGGATCTCTCATATGACCGTAGCCAAAGAAGCTTGGGAGATTTTGGAGACTACATATGAAGATACAAAGAAGGTTAAGGACATAAAGCTCCAAATGCTTACCACCAAATTTGAACAGCTTAAGATGGGTGATGATGAACCATTTGATTCATTCTATGGGAAGCTCAATGAAATTGTAATTGCTAAACTCAATCTTGGGGAGAAGATTAAAGATACTAAGGTGGTGAGAAAAATATTGAGGTCCTTGCCTGAAAGTTTTAGAGCAAAGGTTACAACCATAGAAGAAAGCAAAGACTTGGATGAGATCAAAATCCAAGAGTTGATAGGGTCTCTCCAAACGTATGAGCTGGGACTGTCTTCCCACAAGACGAGTAAATCGCTTGCTCTCAAAACCATCACCGAAAGAATGGATGATCCTTTCCAAGAAAATGGAATGGAGAAGGAAGTAGCGTACCTTACCAAAAACTTTCGAAAATTTCTAAAGATGAAGAATAGTGGGAAACCATTCAACAGAGGGAAATTTTCATCTTCAAGAGGTGATAGGAAAGAGTTTACGAGGAAAGAAGGGAAGGATGTTCAATCTCCTTCGGACATTGTGTGTTTCGAATGCAATGGCCATGGACATCTCAAGAAGGAGTGTCCCAATTTCTTGAGAGGGAAAGGCAAGGCGTATGCCACAACGCTGAGTGATACAGACTCTTCAAATTCTGATTCTGAAGAGAGCTGTGACGGAGAAGGAAACTACTCCGCATTCATGACTATTGCACATGTGGAATCCTCGGATGATTTGGGTTCAATTGTGAAGGAGCTTGGGGAACACTCTGATTTGGAGTCTATTGGGATTGTTGAAGAATCAGAGGCTGAAGAAGATGAAGATATAGCTAGTCTACAAAAGAATTACGCCATGCTTCTTAAAAAATCAGGTGAGTATACCAAGGTAGCAAAGGCAGCTGTGAAGAAGATGAAGAGAGCCGAGGAGGACTACAAAAGTCTGCTAATAAGATACAAAGAGGCAAAGTGTGAGATTGAAGCACTTAATGGTGAGCTATCAGAAGCTTACACAAAAGTGAGGTTTCTTGAGCAAGAGGTAGTGCAAGCTCATGTCAAGGTAAATAGAGTCTCCTCCAGGAAACTGGACGATGTTATTTCATCTCAGAAACATGCTTCAGACAAGTCGGATTTGGGATATACCGGAGGAAGCAGCTCATCAGCCAATGTCAACAAAGAAGTGAAGTTTGTAAAGGCCAAAGAGATGGATGTGGATAAGCCTATTCCTGAGAAAGTTAAGACTGAAAGGAAGAAGATTGTGAATGATCAACAGGTGGTTAACAAATCCCGCAATCAATCAGAAGCCAGAGTTGGAGCTAGAGGGAGATCAGTTCCAAGATCATAACAGGGTCCAAGAACGGATTATGTTTGTCACTATTGCGGATTGCAAGGACATACCAGACTAAACTGTCAAAAGCTAAGAGCAGACAACAATGCAAGGGCACCTCGATCATGAGGAAGAAGAAATGACTTGAGGTCTTGGGGTGCTGAGCAACTAAGAAGTCAAAACTGTGATCCAGGAATGGTGGATGTGATGAAGATGATCGATGCCTTCACCAACTGCTTGGAAAGCTTCACACAAAGGTTTGACAATCCCACCTCTCGTACCCGATCTGTCAAAGATATCACCCCAAATGCACGTGACGTGTGGGTGATAAAGGGTACTCATGCATAAGCATTACAACATGTCCATGCATCAATACTTCCCATGTTTGTGAATATGCTCGGTTGTGTGCTTCTTACTAGTATTTAGGTTGTTATTTTGTGTGTGTGATTGTCTTTGGTTCAAATGTTTTTACATTTTTTGTTATGTTTTTGATCAATCTTTTACTGCTTTTGTGTCAAAAATCCAAAAACACATAAAAAGTAGAAAATCCAAAAAGTGTTATCGACTTTATTGAGTTTTGTCTCAAAGCATGTTTTGCCTTGTACCTTTGTACTAATGGAGTTATGCATTTAACGAGCTTAGCTTGTCTCTCATGCACTCATATCATTGTGGAAGAAATTCTGAATTCTATGTGACTGTTGTAGATAGATCTTCAACCTTGTTATGAATGATTAGTGAATGGTTTTGTTGATTTTGAGACATGCATAAACTCACGCCTATATATCTTCCCACTTTTTATTTTTATGCTTAAAAGAGCTCTCTAAATGTAAATCTCCAAATGAAAAGAGATATAGAGTTGCAAAAGCCTGTCGCACATACTAGTATTCGACTAGGAAAAAGGGAAAGCGACCAAAATAAAATGTATGATGCCCAAAAAGCCAAAGGCTAACTCATCAATTGAAATATCAAAAATTTCTGGCATCTATCTCACAATGAGATTTTCTTTGCTCAAATAGTGCAAATATTATGTTAAATATGGAGCCAAATGAAAAGTTTCAAAGAATTGTTATCAAGTGCATGTGGGAGGTCATATATGCATGTTTCTATAATTGAGACAGGTCACATTATCTAGTGCTAGTTGTGTATATCTTGATTGAATTGATCATTGAAGTTTCACATTAGACTAAGGACTATCTCATTTTTAATATTCACACACAACACACAAGTCTATGTTCAATGAATGCCACATTCATTTGTGTGATTGTACTTGATTAAATGTGTTTTCACAATCTCAATCTTTGTTAATCAAACACAAAAAGATTTTTGAGTGTTTTAGTTTGTTTTTGGAAAGTGTTTTTGTTTTTACAAAAATGTCAAAAATTTCAAAAACAATGTTGCCCTATTTTGGTGACTCAGTCGCGGGTAGGTTTAGTTGCATGCTCCAGTCACGAAGCTCTCTCTGAGATTTTCGCGGGTTACTGGTGGGTCAGCATCCCAGTCGCGAAAAAGACTTAGAAATTTTTTCAAAATTTGTGTTTTTGCATATTTCGCGGCTCAGTATGGCGACTTGTTCATGGGTGGAAGGTCCAGTCGCGAGGGGTACACAGAAATTTGCGTGGCTCAGCTCGCGACTCTCTCACGGGTAGATCTTCCAGTCGCAAAAAACACTTAGAAGTTTTTTTTTTTTGAATCTTGCTTCATAGTGTTTCGTGGGTTATCCTGGCGACTGATTGGTGACTTAATCAAGTCGCAAAAAACGCGTGTTTTGCATTTAATAGACAGTTTTAAAAAAAAATTTTCAGTTTTTTCCCTCGAATATCAGTGACTGGTCATTGTCTTCTTCATTTCTCTCTCTCAAACACTTCGAGTATCACTGAAAAGGATTCCATTTTTGTATCATGTCTTCATTAAACATCAAGAAAAAAGTATGGGTTTTCTTTCCCTTACTTCATTCTCACTATTTTGCTTTTTAGGTTATTGATTTGAATGTTGCATCTGTGATTCTGGGATATAAAATGTTCAAACATGAGTTTGTCTAAAATGTTGAGATTGATTCTATAAGGGTATTCTTTGTTGCAGAGGTGTTTCAGCAGTTTTGTGTGTTCATCAGGTTGCTAATATTTGGTCTGAACATTGATATTTGATAGATTTTCTTTTGGGAATATGGATTTGGGGTTTCTATATTTATCTCTGAGTGTGGTGTTAGGATTTTCAGGCTATTTGAGTTTGTGGTTGGCATTGTTCTTATTTTAAAACACCTGATCTTGTTTGTGCTACTGTTTTTAGTTTCCTTCTTGCACACTTCATACTCATTATGTCATGGTTAATTGACATATGCTTATATCTATCTGAATGTGTTTTACAATGTCATTTTTTTGCTCTTGTCTGCTCTTATGCTGCTTAAACCTGTTTGATTTGATATATCCATCCTTTGGTTATCAACTATGCTGATTCTGTGTTCTGTCTGGTCACTTTGTTACTCTCTTTGTAACTAACTTGTTACTAATGTGTGTGAATTTCCACATTGTGCTTTGTCTTGTTGTGGCCTTTTCTACTTGTTTACAGATGGCTGCATCTCTTACAAAGAAGAAGTCAACTGCTAAGAAATCTGACAAAAGAATGAAAATGGACCCTAATCTATTTAGGTCTATTCAACACTTTGAGAGATATAGGGATTCTTTTCCAAAAGGAACCATCATTCAGGAAAGATTTGTTGACTTCAGGAAGTTGAAGGACACCTTCATTCTAGAGTGTTTTGAGGGTAGAGGTTGGAAAAAATTGCTAAGTGACCTTCCACCTATGTGTGACCCTCTAATTAGAGAATTTTATGCAAATGCTATGATAAGGGAGGAGGAGTTGAGTTATTGGGTGAGAAGAATGGAATTTACCTTAGATGCTCATGATATTGATAAGGTTCTAGGGCTTGAGGGATTGGAAGATTATGAATTCACTAACTACAATGACAAAATGCTTTCTTTAGAAACTGTCCAGAAAAGAATTGGTGGGGTTATAGAAAAGAGATGTCTCAACACTTCTGATTTTCCTAAAGATATAAGGTGTCTGACGACCATAATGATGTACAATCTGTACCTTATAAGGAAGATGACTACACTGACAAATGCCAAAGCCATCTTTCTCACGGAACTTAAGGAGAAAACCTTCATTGACATCAGTTCTCACATCTTTGATACTATAGTGGATGAGACTAGATCCACCTCAAGACCTAAGCTAATTTTTCCTAGTCTTCTCATGAGGATTTTCAGAGAAAAAGGTGTTACAATCCCTCAGGATATCAGTCCTTTGCCTCCTCTATCAGCAATTAACAAATTTACTTTCACAAGGATACAGAGTCGTCTTCCAGGTGAAGAAAAGAAGGGTGTCCAAGAAGAAGGTGATCCAATGGAGACTGAAGTAGAGGCTACAGGACCATCTTCCACACCAAGAAGAAGAGTTAAAAGGAGCATAGCCTCTACTTCATCTGCTGCACCTCTTGATGTATGTCAGATCATCCTGGAAAGGCTTGATGAACTCAAAGAGGTTCAAAACCAGCATACTGAAAGGATGACAGTAATGCAGGATCAGCTGGATGTACTCTCAACCAAGTTTGACAGCATTCACACTAATCAGGAGTAGTGACCCTTTGGCCATTCCGGTCAAAAAGGGGGAAAATTTTTGGGGCCAGCATTTGAGGGGGAGTTTCATAATCCTTATTGTTTTTGGTTATATTTTTGTTACTTTGGGTTGATTAACTATTGCTATTATAGGTCCTAGTCTTGTTTTGGTTTAAACTCATAACTCTTGAATGTGTTTTATACTTGGTTCATTTATATATTAATGATGTTATTCAGTTAAGTCAACATATGTTTTGTTTTGTTTTCTGGTTTGTACCCGTGTTGCTTATGTAAGTTTTAAGGGTTTGATTATGCACACTTGTAGGCCTTTGTGGTTTGTGCCATGCTTTATGCAGCCTTTGTGCTTTGTTAAATTAGTACTTCTAACCTAATGCTATGCATTCTTTTTTAAGTACTGTCACTCTTGTGCTCGTGTAAGATTTTTCTTAGATGCACATACTTCATGTACTGTGCATTGGTTGAGTGTTGGTCGTTTAAGTGATTTGCCTTGTGTTTGTCAACTTGAATGTCCGGATGTTCATTCCAAGTGTGAATGAGCATTATGATCACTTGGTTATAATGATTGCATGTTTTGGTCTTGCCATGGTTTATTGCTTTACTCAATTGTGCTTGATCGCATTATGCTTGCTCCATTTGCATTACAAGTTTTCTGCATACAATGAACTTATTGTGTTGTTGTGTTTCAGGAGTTACTTGTCCTTATGATTCTAAAGCTTCACAGATTTTAGAATTAGATGTGAGTGAGTTTTCCAACTGTTCCCAACTCACGCGTTAAGTCTAGAATTTGTTTTAGGGTTTTGTCATGGAATAGCCAAAGGGAGAGATTGTAAGGTTGAAATTTATCAACCATCTTGTTGGCTTTATTCTGTGCCAATTTGCTTGTAATTTAAGCACTTAGTAACCTTGTATTTCGGTGGGATTCATGTAAGGGTAGTGTGTGAAGAGAGTGTGAATAAAAGCTCAAGTATGTGCAAGAAGCAGAGTTTCGCGGCTAAGACTCGCGGCTGACAAGCTACTGGCAAGCCGCCAAATGCAGGCACGTGAAAAGCACACAGGGAAGCTGAAGGGTCACGCCAGCTATCGTACTACAGGACAAAAGTCACAGGTTGGCCAGGCCGTTACGTCGCGACTTGAACTTACGACTTGGACAAGCCGCGAGGTCAAGCCGCCAATCAGCCTTGTTTGGCAAAAACTGTCTATTTGTATCCCAAACACACACCACTATATATAGACCTTTATACCCACTAAATTGAGAGAGCTTCTAGAGAGAATTTTGTGAGAGAAACCCTAGAGAAAAACAAGATTGTCTCATCCCCAATCTTTACCTTAGAGACTCTACAAATTCCTCTACTCTCTTCCTTTCCATTGTCATACTCTTGAGAGGTTATTAACCAAATCATTTTCTCACCACACCCACGTCTGTGAGAAGGTTCATTTGGTGCTAAGGGAAGTAGTTTGAAGGAACCAATATACATTGGTTGATGCTATGGTCTAGTAGCGGAATCCTGAAAGCTAAAGAAGAAATAGGTTCGGTGTAACCTCGTTGGAGCAAGAAGCTTGGAGGGCTTAGGTACTTGTATAGATTAGGCTTGGAGGGTCTTCTGCTATTCATGTATCCCAACTACATTCTTTAGTGGATTATTTGACCGCTTGGAGGGCGGTGAAGAGGTTTTACGCTGAGGACTTCGATTTCCTTTTCGATAACACATTGTGTGTTGTTCGTGTGTTTGCATCTTTCTTCCCTTTATCTTTGCCTTATATTTACTGCTGTGGATGTGTTTATATTTGGCATAGATTAGTTGTCAATTCTGTGATTGGCTTATGTTCATGTTCCACACATTAATTGTTTGATTATAAGCTTGAATTGATTTTTTATAATTTGGGGTCTAAACATTCAAGGTTGTTTTCACACATATTGAACTTTCAATTATTAAACAAGTCTAAAACTAGATCCTAAGCTTGGCTTGTTTATAAACAAACAAACATAAATGGAGTTTTTATCGAGCCAATTTTTTTTCTTGGCTTAGCAAGTTTATTAAACAAGTCTAAAACTTAAACTTGGCTTGATTATAAACAAATAAACATAAATGGAGTTTTTATTGAACCAAGTCTGAGTTAATGACCCCTTGTGATTAACCCTAATTAATTAATTAGCCAAGTTATTAATTAATCAATTAATCATGCAATTGCGTGGAAGCACAAACAAATCACCAAAAACTAAATATGCAGCGGAAATTAAATAACATGGTGATTTGTTTATGAATGGGGAAAACCCTAACGGCAAAAACCCCACCGGGTGATTTTCAGGTCACCACTCCCGAAACTCCACTATTATCAAATCAAGCGGTTACAAGTAATGGAATCCCAAGTACCTTACCAACCTACAGTTGAACCCTTACCCCAATACCCAATTGGACTTGATCTGTAGCGACAGTTCCCACCTTTGATGCACGGCTCCCAAGTACGTGACTAACCAATGCGCGGATCCCAGTACGCGACTTCAGAACACCAACTAAGGAAGAAAGGTTGGCTGCAAAGTTCTTCAGTTCATCCTTTATGATGAATAGCAGGAAGATGCTTGGTTACAAAACCCTACAGTGCAAATACACAACAACTTCTTGAAGGAAGATGAACTAGGTCAAGAACTTCATCTTTTGATCACAATTTGCTTGAACAAAGATTGCTCAATGATATTGCAACTTGTGTCACACTTGACGGCTCTTAAAACAATCATTTTATATGTTTAGGGTTAGAAGAAAAGAAGGCCCAAAACATATTCACGGATCCTAAGAAAATCAGATTGGAAATTTGAAATTTTAAATCTCGACAGATAGCAGGTGTCGAGGTAGCTATCGAGAATGTGTCGAGCTTTAAAAACTTTGCACTTCAGCTTACTTTTTCTTGGACAGACTTGATGACTTCAACACTTGACCTTGAAACCTTGTTTCTTGAAGTATTAAAAACACCTAGAACTACCCAATTACAAGTAGAGTGCGTTTTATCAAAGGATTAGCCAATTTACATAAATAAGTGACATATGTTCTTAACAAGTGAAAACATATATGTCGATCGATTGATCCGGTGTCGAGACAGGTGTCGAGAAAGAAGAATCAAACACAACAAGTGAACCTCGATCGATCCATCAGGTGTCGAGATAGGTGACGAGATTGCAATAAGAAAAGGCTTGAGAATCTCGACAGATGACCAGGTATCGAGGAGGTGTCGAGGAGGTGTCAAGCCAGCAGTAAAAAAATACAGTTTTTCGAGAAGGGAAAAACACAGACATGAATGCAATCCAACACACATCTCAACCAAAGATCCACTCAACATATAAAGCTCTCAAAAACATCTCTCAACTAAAAAATTAAGCACATGGATCCTTCAAAACACACACACACACTAAACAAGTCTAACCAATTTTATTTTTCAAAAACAAGTTATGACAGTTTAGAGAGCATACATTAGCACATGTAAAACCTTTGTAATGGCCAAATCACATTGTACCTGCACATGTATCAAAAGTAGCAAAGAATATTGCGTGTTGTGTGTGAAAAACATCGCAAGATTGCATATGTGTACACATGTTATGACGATCTGAGATATGAGAAAATAACTTTAACTCACACACAATCATAACTGTTTGATGGGGACTATCACCTTCGAGGTACATCCTATAACTCTCACATCTCCTAGAATACACGCTTGCAACCATATTTAAAGTATTTTTAATCTTTTTACTTTATATTTTCTTTGCATGTTTTCTTTTATTTAGCATATCATACATGGGTATATAAAAGAGAGAAAAGAAATACCCAAGATGTTAAGCATTTGACATCGCACTTTTGCTATGCCGAAACATACGAATGTCTTTGACACTGCACTTTTGGTATGCCGAAGCATACAGGTGTCATATTATGATTGGCGGGCAACGGTGGTGAGATGGTTATTTATGCCTTTCTTTTAGGATTTTCTAGTCCTACCCGTCAAAAAGAGTGATATGAGTGTTAAACTTTCAGAGATAACCTAATCTTACTCATCACAAACAAGAGCCACAAAACTCACTTGCTTAGTTGTGCATAGAGATGCTCATCTAAGCTACAAGAGATACAAAGTTTAGAAAACTTTGTTTCATTGGCCATCCAAGGTACACAAGTACCAAAGTACACAGAACACACACTGTTTTTGTATTTTTCTAATTTTTCAATTTTTTTTTTCAAAAACAAAATAAACAAAACTGAAAGTAAACACACAAAACATGTTAACAAAGCAAAGCAAAAACTAGACTGACTCAACAGAAAAGCAAAATACACAAGCAATGCAACAAACAGAAAAACAAGAAGGGAAAAGAAAGTGATGAAATCACTTAAAGTCCTTTTTCTTCCACACCTTGGAAGAGCCTTTCCTTTGATTGAATCCTTGAACCGGCGGTGAGGGGGAAGAATTTAAACCATTCAAGTTTGAAAGGAACATGAGGGCTTTCAGAAGATCTCCAAAAGGAGCAAGAAAGGATTGAAGCTGATTTTGGCTTTCAGATGCTATCATGCCATTGCTCTGTTGAGTGGCTAACCACTTATAGCAATTTTGTCTAGTATGACCAGCAGCTCCACAATGATGACAGAGATGCTGCTTCTTTTGTTTAGACTTTTGAGAGTTAGCCTTCTTAGCCCTAGGATTTTTAGCATCTTTCTTATCTTGCTTAGGGGGTGCTCCTAAGATAGATTTACCCTTGTCTAAGTTCTCACTGGCTAATTCAGTTTTAACATCAATATTCTCAATTTCAGTGTTATTAGCAGGAGGAACAAAAACAGTATTGCTAGTAGAAGCAGTATTAGAGAAAGAAAGACCATACCCCAAACCAGTTCGATCCGAAGCAGATTTTTGATTGCTAAGCATCTCATCAAGCTTTGCACTTGAAGTCCTCTCCAGTTGAGCTCTTACTTGAACCAACTCCGCTTCAAGCTTCTTGGTCTTCTCAGCCAAAAAGTTGTTTTCAAATCTCAGTGCTCCAATAGTTTGATTCGCCTCATCAAACTTTGTGGACAACTCTTCACGATCAAGTTCCACATCACTGAGCTTCTTAGTGGCCAGCCTATATAATTTCTCATGCTTTTCAAAGAGCTTGTACAGCTTCTCATAGGCTAAATGGATATCATCTTGATCATCCATCTTCTCAAATTTTGACTCCACCAGTTCTTCTTCTTCATCCACTTCTTCAATAATCCCTTTAGTAGGATTGACTGTGGCAGTGAAGGCATTTAAGATTCCGTCATCCTCATTGTTGGAATCATCTTTAGGCTCAGTGTCACTTAGAGTTGCAGCAAGTGCCTTGCTTTTCCCAATGCTCTTTAGATATGTAGGACACTCATGTTTCATGTGTCCGAATCCATGACACCCAAAGCACTTTGGTCCTGTAGGAACAGTGTACTGACCACCATCCTTAGTATCCTTCTTCCCTTTGTCTTGGCTTTTAAACTAAGAAGAACTGAACTGCCTGCGGTCCTTGTCGAAGCTCCTTCCATTGGCATTCTTCATAAACTTCTTGAACTGCCGGGTGATGTAGGACTTCATCTTGGAATCTTCATCATTGGAAGATTCATCTGTATCACTGCTCTTTGCCTTCAAGGCCATGCTTTTGCCTTTACTTGACTTGCCAATCCTAGATAACCCTATCTCATAGGTTTGCAAGTTTCCAACCAGCTCAGTTAAAGGAATCTTGTCAATGTCCTTTGATTCCTCTATCACCGTAATCTTGGCATGGAATCTCTCAGGTAGAGATCTGAGCACCTTCCTTACAATCTTGGGTTCAGGGATAGTTTCTCCAAGATTGAAGGCTGAGTTCACTATGTCCTTGAGCTTGGCATAGAACTCATCAAACGACTCATCCTCCTCCATCTTAATTTCTTCAAAGCTAGTAATGAGCCTCTGTAGTTTTGAATCTTTGACAACCTTTGTTCTTTCATAGGTTGTTTGGAGGATGGTCCAAGCCTCCTTAGCAGTTTCAGTTGAGGATATCTTTTTGAACTCCTCATTGGTGACTACACTAAATAGGGCATTTAACGCTCTGCTGTTGAAGTTTGCCGCCTTGATCTTAGCATCATCCCAATTGGCCGGTTCTTCTTTTGGCTTAGTCTAGCTAATCTCTACAGCTTGCCACACCTTTTCATCTAAAGACTGCAAGAAAGCTCTCATGCATACTTTCCAATATGCATAGTTAGTGTTATCAAATAAAGGAGGTATAATTAAAGATTGTCCTCTATCCATGACAAGCAGGGGTCAATGGATCAACACAGCAAAGATTAAACCCTAATCAGAGTGTGCCTGCTCTGATACCACTTGATAGGCCACAATCTGAATGACCCCTTGTGATTAACCCTAATTAATTAATTAGCCAAGTTATTAATTAATCAATTAATCATGCAATTGCGTGGAAGCACAAACAAATCACCAAAACCTAAATATGCAGCGGAAATTAAATAACATGGTGATTTGTTTACGAATGGGGAAAACTCTAACGGCAAAAACCCCACCGGGTGATTTTTAGGTCACCACTCCCAAAACTCTACTATTATCAAATCAAGCGGTTACAAGTAAAGGAATCCCAAGTACCTTACCAACCTATAGTTGAACCCTTACCCCAATACCCAATTGGACTTGATCTGTAGCGACAATTCCTGTCTTTGATGCACGGCCACCAAGTACCTGACTAACTAATGCGCGGATCCCAGTACGCGACTTCAGAACACCAACTAAGGAAGAAAGGTTGGCTGCAAAGTTCTTCAGTTCATCCTTTATGATGAATAGCAGGAAGATGCTTGGTTACAAAACCCTACGGTGCAAATACACAGCAACTTCTTGAAGGAAGATGAACTAGGTCAAGAACTTCGTCTTTTGATCACAATTTGCTTGAACAGAGATTGCTCAATGATATTGCAACTTGTGTCACACTTGACGGCTCTTAAAACAATCCTTTTATATGTTTAGGGTTAGAAGAAAAGAAGGCCCAAAAACATATTAACGGATCCCAAGAAAATTAGATTGGAAATCTAAAATTTTAAATCTCGACAGATAGCAGGTGTCGAGGTAGCTATCGAGAAAGTGTCGAGCTTTAAAAACTTTGCACTTCAGCTTGCTTTTTCTTGGACAGACTTGATGACTTCAACACTTGACCTTGAAACCTTGTTTCTTAAAGTATTAAAAACACCTAGAAATACCCAATTACAAGTAGAGTGAGTTTTGTCAAAAGATTAGCCAATTTACATAAATAAGTGACATATGTTCTTAACAAGTGAAAACATATATGTCCTAACAATTTTGAATGGGTTGGATCGTGTAGAGCCCTAGGGATTACACTAGTATAGTGATAAGAAACAAAATATGGATGAAAAAAGTTTGTTAACAAACTTGGTTGAATTTTTAGGCTTCAACTCATAATAGGAAGATGATATGTGTGCCTATCATGTGCAATACAGTGGATATGTTAGGGATACATATCATCTTTTATTGTGTGGTGTAGCCCAATGTTGCAATTGAGCTTGTAGTCAAACTTTATATGAAGAAAAAAGGTGGAGGGGCATGAAGATAAAAGACGATTTGCCATTTTTTTTTTCAGTCAAAGGGTTTCACAAGCTTATGATGGCTTGGTTGGATCAGTGCATGCATTCAACTAAGAAAATTTGTGGGACTCTTCGGTATAATTTATGGACAGATAAGGAAAGAAATGAACGTATTTGTGATTACGGTCCTTCTATAATGCTTTGAATTTTGAAGTTTTTGAAGGTATGATGTCTATTTTGGAGATAATGTGCATTGTTACATGTGTTATTAGTGAACTAACCGTGAACTCACGCGTTGTGCGTGATAATCATTTTTATGGTGGTTTTATTAGTTTTTTTTTAGCAATTTAAACTAATTTAATAAAGAATAATGTATTTCATAATCGTATTTTTATTTATTATAAGAACAATCATAAATTTAATATAAGAACAATCATAAATATAAATTTTGTCATACCAAAATGAAAACAATACAATTTTTCTCAAAAATTCAAAAAGCAAGTTAATGAAAATATTTATTTTTTAATAAAATTTATTTAAAACATTTTGTGAATCATTAAAAAGAATATAAAATTTGGAAATTATTCTTTTAGTTTTAAACAAATTTTCTCAAACCTTATTTTTTCTGCTTACAATCCAAAACACTGAAAAACGTAAATAAGAAAATTAATAAACTTAACAATGATTAATTGGACCAGTTAGGAAAAATAATTTGTTGATAATCTATTAAGGTTTCATCCACCCAAAACATATTATCAAGTAAAAAATTATTAGCAAAATATAAGAATTAAATTTCTATATATGCATTGTTATAAAATAATAATAGCAATTAAAGTAAAATTGCAAAAGCGAAAATAGGTCACTCATCTGATTATTTTCGTTTGGCTAACCTTTGCTTCTCTATAAATAAATGGCATTATAGAATACTTCTAATACAACTATTAAGAGTATTTTGTCCACCACAAAGGATTAAAAAATAAACAAAAATAAGTAAAGTCTCATAGTTTAACATTTAAATTGAGCACTATAAAAAAATCATGATTTGTAATATAATAAATACCAAATTACTATAAATGACAAATTATCCAAATCATGCTATGTAATAGAATAATATTATATTTTTGTATGTTATATTGAATTCTTTATAACGCAATAGGATAAAATTTTGACAATCAAAGAGAAAAAAAAAAATTTAAAAATACCAAATTATCCAAATCATGTTATGTAATACAATAATATTATATTTTTATATTCTATATTTAATTCTTTATAGCGCAATAGGATAAAATTTAACAATCAAAGAGAACAAAAAAACAACAATTTAAAAAACAAAACTAAATTGCATTAACCTAAAGTAGAGTTTTAAAGAGTATAAAAAACTATCAACCTAAAGCAGAGATACAAGAAAAAAAAAATCCACCAAAAAATTGAGATAGAGAAAGAGAACTTTTTTTTTTTTTTTTGGTTAGAGAAGACTATGCATAGAATGGAGAGATAGTAAGGAATTTATAGTAAAAGACAAAAATAAAGGAAGATGAAGAATAATATTAATATAGAGGGTAGTGGGGAGATGAAAAGGTAAGGGAGGGGAAAAGGTTGGAGTAGTGTAAATATTAAAAAATAAATGTTAAAAACAATTATAGGAAAATTGAAAAGAAAAAAGATAATGACGTGGACGTTGATGTAGCTCAACTGGAGCGTAGCAACAATAAATGCTATGTTTTAACTTTAAAAAAAAAAAATATATATATATATATATATATATATATATATAGATGTGAACATTGTCATTAACATTTGTCAACATGTTATTGTATTTTGGGGGAAAAAAAATGTTACTGTATAACCTAAATGTCAAAAATATTAAATTAAAAAAGAAAACATGGAATATAATGTGACATGTCAAAACTTAACTGGTAATAAATATTCACTAAAAACCCAAAAAAAAAAAAAAAAAAAAACTTAACTTTTTTTGGTAGTTTTGTATTCTTGTCAGCTGGTAACCTAGCTGAACTGGTAAGTGGTAACAAATCATTCACTAAAAAAAAAAAATGTAGCTTATTTGTTTATTTTGCTCATTAAATAATACAAAAAATCCATTTTTTTAAACTTTGTTTTAAACAAATAAAACACCGAAAACTTAACTACACAAACCAGAAACTAGAATTTCCCTTGTGTTGAGAAAAACTTCTCATAGATACATAGGAAGTGCTGAGAAAAACTTTCCATGTCCAGAGAAAAGTTGCAAGAGCTAAGAAAAACTTTCAGAGATATACAGCATACATAATGCATGGAAGTGTTTTTACTGCTTTGCTAAAAAGCTCATTCTACATTATATGCACCCCAAGAAATTTGACAATGACTATTTTGCCATTAGAGTTCCTATTGTTTAAGGAACACTAGGCTGTAGTTCCGGTTAATTGCATTTTGTTTACTTTTATTCTGCACTTAGTTAAGTAGACTAAAAGTAATTAAGCTGTAATTTTAATTTGAAAGACTAAACAAGCTTTAGTAGTTTTACTATTGAGCTTTCTATAAAGTTGTAATTTACAATTCTGTATTTTGTTGGCTTTTATTCCATGCTAAATTTGATTGTAATTTCATTCAATCTTTTGTACCCTGTATTTAATATGGGATTTGATTGTAAGGGTTGTGTGATAGAGAGAGAGTGTGAAGACTCAAGCAATTGAAGACTAAGGAGTTCTCGTGGACATCTCGCGACTAAGCATCCCACGAAGTGAGCCATGTTCCCTACACATGACTAGAATGCGAAGAGTCAGAACAGATGGCGACAACTGTGTTTCACGAGTAGCTCATGGGTAAGGCCTTCCCATGAGACCCTTGCGAAACATTCTGTTTTGCTAGGTTGTACTATCTGATACACAGTTTCTGTACCCACACTATATATATCCACATTACCCACAAATGTTGAGGTGTGCTTTAGAGAGAAAATCCTAGCTAAATACCTTTAGAGTTAAAGATTATTATACCCATAATCCTCTACACATTTGTTTGTGGAATTCCCTCAACTCCTACCTCTCCATTTCCATACCGTTGAGAGGTTGATAGCCCAAACACTTACCACACCCTTTCAGAGTGTCAAGTGAGGTTTTGGAGCTGCTAGGAAGCATTAGAAGAAGCCAAGAATGGTTGATGCAACATGGAGCTTGTTGCGGGATCCGGAGAGTTAGACAAGAAATGGTTCTGAGAAGTTTTGTTGGATTAAGAGTTTGGAGGGCTTAGGTACATCAGGTAGATTAGGTTTGGAGGGTCTCTTACTTACCCATGTATCCTAACTAATTGTCTAGTGGATTAATTATCGCTTGGAGGGTGGTGGAAAGGTTTTTCGCCGAGTTCTTTGATTTCCTCTTCGATAACACATCGGAGTGTTATCTTATGTTTGCATATTTCTTCCCTACTCTTTTACATTCCATTTTACTGTTGTATTGTTAAGTTTATGAATTAGAGTAGCTTGTTTGTTTATCCGCTCGCATTTATACTATTCCGCACTTAGTTTTAATTAATGTAAAATCTATCGAGCCGTTTCTTTAATTTGAGGGTCTAAATAGCTCTTGTGTTTTCAATACATTTTCGAACTTTCACTTTTAAAATCAAAAGGGAAAATTATGTTACACACTTCTTTTTTTTTTTTTTTTTTATTGGCACCAGCAGTCTCAACAAGTACACCTTGAGTAATTCAAGGGATGATTATATTCCCCCAGTACACGTACATTAATACACTGCACACACGAATCAATTTTAGTTTTTTTTCATTTTTCTTTTTTGAGTGTATAATAACCCTAGTCATCTCAAAAGTTCATCTTTTTCATAATGTATTTATTTTCAACGGTCAAATCTTCACGTGAAAAGAGAAGTTTGGAGGGCCGATCCAAGTCTTTTAAAAAAGGTCAAATATTTAGGCCAAAGAGCATGTGAATTGTGCTAAAATTTCAACCCACCCCCACTGGCCGAAAGAAAGAAAGACACAATTATTAGAACAAGTAGGACCATCACTACCCCAAAAGAAGATGGGCTGTGCTGTGCTTTGCTTCTCGTTAACTTCTAATTTTTAAAGATCAAATTGATGACAAATATAAATTTGACAAATATGAATTAATGAGAAATAAAAATTACAAGTTAACGAAAACCAAAGCAGAAAACTAAGAACTTGTTTTGCCATGTTTAAATTTAAACAATTTAAATCTTGTTGTATAAGAGCACTACCATTGAGAGTGTAAACATCTTTCAGTTGCTATTTTACAACCTAAACCACCCAAAACTCACTCCATTTGGGTTTGTAAACTTAAAAATTTTTGCAATCTATGAATAGTAATGTTGCATATATGCAACCATGCTGTTCATAGGTTGTAAAATATATATATATATATATATATTATTTTAATCCTGTGGTTGTGTGTGAAAGAGAAAAAGTGAGTGAGAGGAAAAAGAGAGAGAATAATATTTTTTATTATTTCATTAGGTAGTTTATATTATTTCATTGGTTTGTATATAAAAATAAAAACTGGCATGTAAGATAACTTGTAAAATAAATTGGTAAAATAGATAAAGTAGTATTTGAGGATGCAAATTTGCATCCCTGGATGCTAATGCTCTATGAGTTGTTTAGAAGACAGAATATTAAATAATGCCCATTTAATCCGAGTTTAGGAAAAAATAAAAACTTCAAAGCATCTCTTTTTGTTAATTTTCTTATTATTCCTAGTTAACAATTTTATATTTTTATTTTTTTGCAAACATTACAAAATTAAGTCCTTGATTTTATTCTTTGAATCCCAACTTGTAATTACTTTTATTTATTTTTATAATTTCATTTCTTGTTAGCGCATATTTGGATATTAAAACAGAAAACCAATTTGTTTCCTCAAAATTTAGGTTCTTTATTAATTTTTCTTGATTGCTTAAATTTGAAAAATTCTAACTTATAAGCCAAAAACAATGGGCAAGAAAGAAAGAAAGAATATTTATGTCATTTCCTGATGAAAGAAAAAGAATTAAATGACAAAACAAATTTAACAGACAAGAAAAAAAAAAGAATTAAATGATAAAACATACACATTGAATAATATTTATGCCATTTCATTATTAAATATACATACTTGGTCAAGATGTAGGGATTTGGAGGCTTACATGAACTTTAAACAAAACACGTGCAAAATAATTATCTTTGGCTATTTAATTTCATCTTTGGAAGGAATATTAAAAATAAAAGGAAATAAATAAATAAAATAAAATAAAATCTCAAAGCTTGAGATTTATAGATATTACATTGTAAAAAAAATATTAAAAAATTGATGTTTAGCTTGAAGTATTTAGAAAGTAGAGAAGAATTGTGATGTTAAAGACTAGTAGCAACTACTATTATTTATCCAAAAAGATGAAAGCAACTACTATTTTTTCTTTCTTTTATTTAGTGGGAAACATCTTTCTTCGATTTGGTTAGATGAAAGCAAAACATGTTTATTAGGTCAGTGTCTTTTTTCTAAAAGGAGCCTTATGGGATGTTAAAGACTAGTAGCAACTACTATTATTTATCCAAAAAGATGAAGGCAACTACTATTTTTTCTTTCTTTTATTTAGTGGGAAACATCTTTCTTCGATTTGGTTACATAAAATCAAAACATGTTTATTAGATCCATGTCTTTTTTCTAAAAGGAGCCTTATGGGATGGGACATTACCATGTGCTGGAGCTTGTAGATCATCATTAAAGATTTTGTTAGAATTTTTTTTTTTTTTTTTTTTGGTGAGAAGAAGATTTGGTTAGATATTGATAAAGACTTGCACACACTTGCTGTACTCATTCCTTTGATATCATAATTTGAAAACAAAAATTCAACTCAAAATGTGAAATCAATAAATTTTAGTTAAAATTGTGAAAATACAATATCACAAATTTAATTAAATTTATATTTTTAAAACACAAATTTAAAAAATTGTGTATAAAATATGTACAAGAATAAGTATGAGCTAATCATTACTCTTAAGATTTGTGACCAATGCAAATACATAGTTACATAGTACCGGACTGACCTTGTCAAAAACTAGCTTAAAGACTTTTGTTTTATTGTCAATTTTTTTTTTATTCATTCTAATTTGAGACAGTGTTTAATATTCTATCTGCTATAGGTATGCTAACAAATAATAAATATGATGGTAGAACACCTTCCTCTATCTGCTATTTATTATTTACCATAATAAATATGATGGTAAAACACTGTTTGAAGTTAATGTCTCTCCTGGGTAGTTAATGGTATCAGAGCCATGGATGGTAGATGTATGAGTTTTATTTCTTTGCAATTAAGAAGTTACTAGGAACTTATATTACTGCAAAGCTACTACTTGCTCCTTGATAGCGTTGGTCAGCCTCACACTCGTTGGCAAATCATAGTTTCGCGTTGGTCAACCCGTTTTATTAAGCCGACGTACAGGCGTTGTTTGGGTGGTCCCGCAATAGAGTTTCCCGAGGAGGTGGTCCCGATAGCTAGGATACCAATGGTTAGTAATAGTTCTACCAGTAATCATTAATTGCTTAGAAAGAGAACAAATACATTTATCAGCCCATCATCTGTTTGCTTGTTCACACTTAGGTTAGGCACACACTAATTTGAAACATGGACTATGATGATATAGATTATGATGAAGGTTATAGTATGAGAGATATAAACAATAATTGGTCAAACAATAATATGGATTATGAAACAGATTCTGATTCTGACAGTGACATGGATGACTATAATAATAATATAAATAATTGGAGTATATTAACAGGAGATAAAATCAACCGACAGACTAATACACATAGTAATAGCTTCTTAGACATAATTAATAAAAAATTAGAATCTATAGAAAATGATGAAAGATCTACAACATATACTAAAGTAGAAAGAAAAAAATGATAGTTTTTTGGACCTCTATGAAAAAATGAAAATTTTAAATTCACCTTTAGAAAAAGAAAAAGAATTTGAACCCCATCATAGATCACCTTTAACTAATACTATGATGGATAATTGGCATAATAGTCGAGACCATAATTCAACAAGTACTGACATATTAGTAAATATGATAGAAAGTAGGAAAGACAACTTTTTAAATAATTCAAAAGCAATTGACATAGCTATACCTATAGCATTTAAAAACAAAGAAATAGACTCATAGACATTAAGAGCAGCTGACAAGAGAGTTGATAGGAAAACTAACCCAAGTAAGGAAAGTGCAACACGTATAGAAGATAAAGGAAAGAGTCCCATAAAAGAAAGAAGTACTATAGATATAATAAATGAAGACAAAGAAAAAGGCATGATAAGGAAAGGCATAGTAAAAGAAATGCTAGAAAAAATTGAAAGACAAAATGAGCAAAAGATAGAAGTCATATGTAGGAAACTAGAGACAAAAGATGAGATAGAAAAAGTCAACAATTGTTGGAAAACTAATAATAATAGTCCAAAAGAAGTGGTGGAAAAGCAAAAAGAAGAAGCTAGTGTAGTACAAATTATATGTAAAAAGCTAGAAATAGAAAGAGACATAGAAAGACAAAATAGTAAAAAAGTTGACATAGTGATAAGCCAAGATAAAACAAAAGAGATGATTGAAAGACAGAATAGTGAAGAACTATGTAGAAAGGTAAAGGCAAAAGAAGATGTAGGGAAAGTCATAAGAAAGGACATGCTAAAACCAAAAGAAAATAGCACTCTTGAAGGATCTCTATGTAGGAAGCTAGAAGTAGAAGAAAAGATAGAACAAAAAAGAGAAATAGTCAACAAAGGAAGGAAAGCAAAAAATAATGAAAAGGAAAATAGTGATAGTGTAGTAAAAGCAAAAGTAGTTAACAATAGATGGAAAGTTGATAATATTGATAGTTTAAAAGAGAAAATTGATGAAAAACTAAAATCAATTGAAAGATACACCCAAAATGATAGTCTGGCAGAATTAAAGAGGAAAATAAAAATTTTAAATTTACCTTTAGATACAGACAAGGAAAAAGAAATAGCAGTTTTAAATAATACTGAGGTATCAGATAATGAGAATACTGACAGACATGCTAGACATATTATTTGTCATAAATGTAAAGAAGAAGGACATATTAAAAAACAATGTGCTGGACAGAATAAAATTGCTAAACAAATTAGTAAATTAGAATTTGAAAAAGATATAAAAATGAATTAATTGAAATATTTAATATTAGTCAAATAGAGATAGATCAAGTAAAGAAAAAGGAAGAACTAAAATCAACCAACCCACATAAAGTTAATAAAATAAAAAGAAAACAAAAAGACATAATAATGAAATTGATAGAAAATCTACCTAATTACTTAAAAGATAAAAGTGACTATTTACTAAAATTAAAAGATTCCATAGGTATACCTATTTCTTGTATTAGATGTAAGAAATATGGATACCATGTTATAGAGTGCAGAAAAGAAGAAAGTGCCAAAAAAGAAAAAGACAAGCAAGAAAAGATAAAAAAGAAAAAAGATAACATAGAGATAGAACCAATAACTTTACAGGATTTAATGACAGAAGCAAAAATGGTAAAACAAGAAATAAAAGAAATTAAAAAGGATAATTCTACAGATATAGATGAACAAAATATTGCAGAAATAACAAATTTAAAAGAAAGTTCTAAACCCATGATAGACCCATCTTTATTAGGCAAAGACGATGGAAATAGACAGAATTCTTTGAGTTTAACTGACAGAGTTATTTTTCAAAAAAGGAACATAGAAATTATTAATAAAGAGTTTTCTTTGACAGAAATTGCTTTAACAGACTCAGATGCTAACATGAGTTGTGTACAAGAAAGATTAATTTAGGACACTGGATTAATTAATCATAAATTACCTAATGAGATATATGTTGAAGTTATTAAAGCTAATATAACTAATGTACCTTTTAATCTTATCCTACCCTTTATCCCAAAAGAAATTGATTTCCCCTATAAGGTCACTATCTTACAGGATACGAATAAAGAAAGAATCTATGGAACTAAAAGAAGTTTGTCATTTTTAGAAATAGAAATATCACTTGTTCACCAGTCAACAGATATGGACATAGAGACAGAGATTCGTTCTTTTTTGTATCAATATATAACCCAAAGAATAGTTCAAACACTTTATGAAAAAGGATTCAGCACAAAAGAAAGAATTATGCTTACAAGTCAATATGATTGGACTTGTAAGATTGAAATTTATCAACCATCTAGTTGGCTTTATTCCATGCCAATTTGCTTGTAATTTAAGCACTTAGTAACCCTGTATTTAGGTGAGATTATTGTAAGGGTAGTGTGTGAGAAGTTATGAAGAAAAGCTCAAGTATGTGCAAAGAAGCAGAGCTTCGCGGCTAGGACTCGCGGATGGCTCGCGGCTGCAAGTTGCCAACTTCAGGCACGTGAGATGCATGCAGCGAAGCTGAATGGTCGCGCTAGCTGTCGCACTACAGGACAAAAGTCCCAGGCTGGCCAGGCCGTTACATCGCGACTTGATTTCGCGACTTGGACAAGCCGTGAGACCAAGCCGCCAATTCACTCTGTTTGGCAAAAATATGTCTCTTCGTATTCTCATCTTACCTCACTATATATAGACCCTTATACTCACTAAATGTAGAGAGCTTCTAGAGAGAATTTTGTGAGAGAAAACCCTAGAGAAAGAAAAGATTGCCTCATCCCCAATCTTCATCTAAGAAACTCTACAAATTCCTCTACTCTCTTCCTCTCCATTGTCATACCTTTGAGAGGTCTTTTACCAAATCCTTATCTCACCACACCCACGTCTGTGAGAAGGTTTATTTGGTGCTGAGGGAAGCAGTTTGGAAGGAACCAATATACATTGGTTGATGCTATGGTTAAGTAGCGGAATCCGGGAAGCTAAAGAAGAAATAGGTTCGACGTAGTCTCGTTGGAACAAGAAGCTTGGAGGGCTTAGGTACCTGGGTAGATTAGGCTTGGAGGGTCTTCTACTATTCATGTATCCCAACTACATTCTTTAGTGGATTTTATCACCACTTGGAGGGCGGCGGAGAGGTTTTACGCTGAGGACTTCGGTTTCCTCTTCGATAACACATCGTGTGTTGTCCGTGTGTTTGCATCGTTCTTCCCTTTATCTTTGCCTTATATTTACTGTTGTGGATGTGTTTATATTTGTCTTAGATTGTCTATCAATTCTGTTATTGGCTTATTATCATGTCCCGCACATTAATTGTTTGATATAAAACTTGAATTGGTATTTTTATATTTTGGGGTCTAAACGTTCAAGGGTGTTTCATACCTATATTGAACTTTCAATTGGTATCAGAGCGGGTACACTTGTTGTGGTTTTAATACCTGAGTGTGATCCTTAACCCCTTGTTGAGATGGATAGGTTTCAATCTCTCACTGTTCCACCATTTTTTGATGGTAATAATTATGCATTTTAGAAAGTCCGAATGAGAGCATTTTTATGCTCTATAGTTGATACCGTTTGGGATGCGGTTAAGATTGGTTAGACCAAGCCGACGGATCCTAATTCCACTTGGGATAAGGCAGCTCTCACAGTAGCCAATGCTAATAGTAAAGCGTTAAATGCTATTTTTTGTGGTGTGTTTCCTGATGAATTCCACAGGATCTCTCATATGACGGTAGCCAAGGAAGCTTGGGAGATTTTGGAGACGATATATGAGTGTACAAAGAAAGTTAAGGACACAAAGTTTCAGATGCTTACCACCAAATTTGAAAAGCTCAAGATAGGGGATGATGAACCATTTGATTAATTCTATGGGAAGCTTAATGAAATTGTAATTGCTAAATTCAATCTTGGGGAGAAGATTGAAGATAATAAGGTGGTGAGAAAAATTTTGAGGTCCTTACCAGAGAGCTTTCGGGCAAAAGTCACAGCCATAGAGGAAAGCAAGGATTTGGATGAAATTAATATCCAAGAGCTCATTGGGTCACTTTAAACGTATGAGCTTGGATTACCTTCCCACAAGACGAGTAAATCGCTTGCTCTTAAAACCATCACCGAAAGAATGGATAATCCTTCCGAAGAAGATGGAGTGAAGAAAGAAGTAGTATATCTTGCGAAAAACTTCCGAAAATTCTTGAAAATGAAGACCAGTGGAAAACCATTCAACAAAGCGAAATTTTCATCTTCAAGAGGTGATAGGAAAGAGTTTACGAGGAAAGAAGGGAAGGATTCTCAACCTTCTTCAGATATTGTATGCTATGAGTGCAATGGCCATGGACATCTAAAGAAGGAGTGTCCAAATTTTCTGAGAGGAAAAGGCAAGGCTTATGCCACGACATTCAGTGATTCAGAATCTTCTGATTCTGACTCGGAAGAGAGCTGTGACGGAGAGGGAAACTACTCCGCCTTCATGACCATTGCTCATGTGGAGTTATCAGATGATTTGGGTGCACTTGTGAAGAAGATTGGTGAGCATTCTGATTCAGAGTCTATTGGGATTGTGGAAGAATCAGATGCTGAAGAGGAAGAGAATACAGCTAATCTTCAAGAAAATTACACCTTACTTCTTGAGAAGTCGGGAGAGTATTCCAGAGTAGCCAAGGTAGCTGAAAGGAAAATGAAGAAAGCTGAAGAAGATTATAGAAGTCTCTTGATCAGATATAAAAAGGCTAAGTGTGAAATTGAGACACTAAATGGTGAGCTGTCTGAAGCATATACAAAGGTGAGATTTCTTGAACAAGAGGTTGTGCAAGCTCATGCTAAGATAGAGAGAGTCTCTTCTCAGAAGTTAGAAGATGTTATATCATCTCAAAAACCTTCTTTAGACAAGTTCGGGTTGGGATACACCGGAGGAAGCTACTCATCAGCCAAAGTCACCAAAGGAGTAAAGTTTGTGAAGGCAAACAAGACGGTTGTTAAAGGGTCCATTCTTGAGAAAGATGAGGATGTAAAAAGGGAGAATGTGGCTGAGCAACGAATGGTGAATAAGCCCCGAAATCAGTCTATGGCTAGAAATGAAACTAGAGGAAGATCTCTCCCAAGATCACAACGAAGTCCTAGAACAGATTATGTGTGTCATTATTGCGGATTGCAAGGACATATCAAACCCAATTGTCAGAAGCTGAGATCAGACAACAATGCAAGTGCATCTCGGTCACGAGGAAGGAGAAATGACATGAGATCTTGGGGTGGTGAGCAACCAAGAAGTCAAAATCGTAATCCCGGTATGACGGATGTGATGAAAGTGATCGGTGCCTTCACCACTTGCTTGGAGAGTTTCACCAGAAGGTTAGAAAATCATAACTCTCGTATCCGATCCATCAAGGATATCACCCCAAATGCACGTGACGTATGGGTGACGAAGGGTACTTATGCATAAGCATTACATTATGTCCATGCATCAATACTTCTCATGTGTGTGTATATGCTTATTTGTGTGCTTCTTGTTAGTTTTTAGGTTTTCTTTGTCTTTGGTTCAAATGTTTTACATTGTTCTTTTTGTTATGTTTTTTTATCAATCTTTTACTGTTTTTGTGTCAAAAATCCAAAAACACATAAAAAATAGAAAATCCAAAAAGTTTGATCACTTTGTTGAGTTTTTGTTTCAAAGCATGTTTTGCCTTGTACCTTTGTACTTATGGCTTTGTGCATTTAACGAGCTTAGCTTGTCTCTCATGCACTCATATCATTGTGGAAGAAATTTTGAAATCTATGTGACTGTTGTAAATAGATCTTCAACCTTGTCATGAATGACTAGTGAATGGTTTTGTTGATCTTGAGACATGCATAGACTCATGCCTATATATCTTCCCACTTTTTAATTTTTGCTTAAAAGAGCTCTCTAAATGTAAATCTCCAAATGAAAAGAGATATAGAGCTGCAAAAGCCTGTTGCACAAACTAGTATTCGACTAGGAAAAAGGGAAAGTGACCAAAATAAATTGTATGAATGATGTCCAAAAAGCCAAAGGCTATCACATCAATTGAAATATCAAAAATTTCAAGCATCTATCTCTCAATGAGATTTTCTTTCCTCAAAATTTGCAAATGATATGTTGTATATGGACCCAAATGTAAAGCTTCAAAGAATTGTTATCAAGTACTTGTGGGAGGTCATATATGCATGTTTCTATAATTGAAATAGATCACATTATCTAGTGCTAGTTGTGTATGCCTTGATTGAATTGATCATTGAAGCTTCACATTGGACTAAGGACTATCTCATTTTTGATATCCACACACAACACACAAGTCTATGTTCAATGAATGTCTTATTCATTTGTGTGATTGTACTTGATTAAATGTGTTTTCACATGCTTAATCTTTGTTGGTTAAACACAAAAAGATTTTTGAGTGTTTTGATTTGTTTTTGGAAAGTACTTTATTTTTACAAAAATGTCAAAAATTTGAAAAACAGTGTTGTCCTATTTTGGCGACTAAGTCACGGGTTGGCCCAGTCGCAAGTCCCAGTCGCGAGAGGTACTCAGAGAATTTTCGCGGCTAACTGGTGAGTAAATGCTCTAATCGCGAAAAAGACTTAGAAAATATTTCCAAAATTTGAGTTTTCTTGTTTTCGCGGGTCAGTGTGGCAACTGGTTCGCGGGTGGAAGGTCTAGTCGCGAGAGATACTCAGAGAATTTCGCGGCTCATATCGCGACTATCTCGCAGGTAGACCTTCCAGTCACGAAAAATACTTAGAGAAATTTCTCAAGTTTCCTCTCTTCACAGTGTTTCGCGGCTTAACCTGGCGACTTACTGGCGACTTGATCCAGTCGCGAAAAACACATGTTTTGTGTTTTAAAGACAGATTTTAAAACTGTTTTTCAGTTTTTCCCTCGAAGTTCAGTGTCTGTTCATCTTCTCCTCAAAATCTTTTTCTCTACACTCCGTGGTTCTTTGAAATAGCTTTCATTTTCTGCATCATGTCTTTATCAAACATCAAGAATAAGATATGGGTTTTCCTTCCCTCATTTCATTTTTTTTGTTGACCATTACCTTCTTATTTTGAACATTGCACATGTTTTCTGCGATATACTGTGTTAAAAAATGGTTTTGCCTAATATGGTGAATATGTTTGTTTGAGGTTATTGTCTTTGGTTGCTAAGTTTATTTTGTATCTTGTCTGTGCTTCAGTATGCTTGTCTCTTATCTGAACATTATTCGTTTGATAGAGTTTCTCTTTACTCATTGGACATATGGGTTTGGGGTTTATGTGGTGCATTCGGTATGTGGCTTTGGGTCATTTGTCTATGGTTCTGTATTCTTTAGAGAGTTTGTGCTCCTTGAGATGTTTTTGTGCTTCAATATGGAATGTGTATCATTTTAACCATCTGTTATCTTAATGTTAATCTATTTCTTCTGTTTGTGATTAAGTGAAATTTTTCCCCACAGTTTTAACTAAATCTAATCAAGTTGATGTTGGTTCACTGTGGTTTTGCATCTGGTACTTTGTTGTATGTTTGCTCTCTTACAAATGTCTCGACAATCTTCTAAAGGAAAAGAGGTTATGACAGAAGAAGACACATTACCTGTTGTAAAAAGAACACGGTCTTCCTCACAGCCATCTACTGAACTTAATATTGAGTTGTTCAGAACTCCTCAACACCGAGATGCTTACTCAAGCATTTTTGACCGGGGAACTCCTATAGTGGAACGAGAGGTCAGATTAGACACTTTGGACACCACTTTTGTCCCTCGGATCTTCGAGGCAAAAGATTGGGCAGCATTATTTGGAAATTTTGTTGATTTGATGATTGAGCTAGTGAAGGAGTGTTTTGCCAACACAGTTGATCTTGAGACTGAACTACATTGTCTGGTAAGAGGAACAGAGTTCATCATTAGTCTAGACACCATAGTTGACCTTCTCAAAATCACACGACCTGCGGATGCCGATCTAACTTCGTATGATGATCGTACTCCAGTGATTCAGGACATTCCCCAAGTTCTTGGTCCTGACCATGACATTTCAAGTGTCGGCATATCCATTAGTACTATCAAGTTTTCACCTGATTTGACAACATTGAAGCTGATCATGTTTTCAAACCTCTATCCATTGACCAACACGGTGTATATAAACCTTAGGAGGGCACAATTTCTATGTGATCTCATCACAAGCACCACCATTGACATCTGTGCTCATATTTATCACATCATAAGAAAGACAGCAACCCGAACAGTAACACGAGGGTGCCTTCCATTCTGTAGTCTTATTATGAAGTTCGTTCTAAGAGAACGTGTTACCCCTCCCTCAGTCGGGAACATGATTGCTCGTCCTTGACCAATCTCTATGTTCACTCTACAAGCCAGCAGGAGTCATTCATCCAAAACTCCAAAGAGTGCACATCTATTTTCTGCTACCTCTTCTACTCCTAAGCCAAATTCACCTGTCCATGCCATCCATACTTCACAGCAACCAAGCACTACACAACCACAGTCTGCTCCTCAGCCTGACAAGTTGAAAATGTTCTTTGATAACCTCCACAAACATCTTGAGGAAGTGGAGAAGACCCTTAGTGATGGCTAGAGAAAGCAGTCAGAGAGATTGGCCGCTATGCAGGACCAAATTGATGTCTTGGCAGCTCAAGTTGATGGCATTTTCTCAAAATTGCAGCACTGATCCTTTGGCAATTCGTGTCAAAAAGGGGGAGAACTTTTAGGGGCAGCTCTTAAGGGGGAGTGCTCGTTTTGAGGGGGAGATTTCTTCATCATTTCTTTTTCATTTGATTTTCTGTATATAAAACTTTGTTAACTCAAAATACTGTGGTGGTAGTTGTTTATTTTAGCATATATAATATGATGTTATTCAGCTTCAGTTCTTTATGTTTTTTTTTTTTGTACCCATGTTACTTCTGTAAGCTTTAAGGGTTTGCACTTATGCACAGTTTGCAGGCCTTTGTGGTTTGTGCCATGCTTTATGCAGCCTTTGTGCTTTGTTAAATTAGTACTTCCAACTAAATGTCTTACATTTTCTTCTAAGTACTGTTACTCTTGTGCCCTTGTAGGATTTTTCCTAGATGCACATACTTCATGTACTGTGCATTGGTTGAGTGTTGATCATTCAAGCAATTTACCTTGTGTTTATTGTCTTGAATGTCCGGATGTTCATTCCAAGTGTGAATGAGTATTGTGATCACATGGCTATAGTGATTACCTGTTTTGGTCTTGCCATGGTTTACCGCTTTATTCCATTGTGCATGATCGCATTGTGCTTGCTCCATATGCATTACAAGTTTTTGTATACAATGAACTTATTGTGTTGTTGTGTTTTAGGAATTACTTGTTCTTATGGTACTAAAGCTTCGCAGATTCCAGAGTTAGGTGTGAGTGAGTTTTTCAACTGTTCCCAACTCACGCGTTAAGTCTAGAGTTTGTTTTAGGGTTTTGTAACGGAATAGCCAAAGGGGGAGATTGTAAGGTTGAAATTTATCAACCGTCTAGTTGGCTTTATTCCGTGCCAATTTGCTTGTAATTTAAGCACTTAGTAACCCTGTATTTAGGTGGGATTATTGTAAGGGTAGTGTGTGAGAAGTTGTGAAGAAAAGTTCAAGTATGTGCAAAGAAGCAGAGCTTCGCGGCTAGGACTCGCTAGTGGCTCTCGGCTGTATGTCGCCAACTTCAGGCACGTGAGATGCATGCAGTGAAGCTGAATAGTCGCGTCAGCTGTCGCACTACAGGACAAAAGTCCCAGGCTGGCCAGACCATTACGTTGCGACTTGATTTCGCGACTTGGACAAGCCGTGAGACCAAGCCGCCAATTCACCTTGTTTGGCAAAAATATGTATCTTCATATTCTCATCTCACCTCACTACATATAGACCCTTATACCCACTAAATGTAGAGAGCTTCTAGAGAGAATTTTGTGAGAGAAAACCCTAGAGAAAAACAAGATTGCCTTATCCCCAATCTTCATTTAAGAAACTCTACAAATTCCTCTACTCTCTTCCTCTCCATTGTCATACCTTTGAGAGGTCTTTTACCAAATCCTTATCTCACCACACCCACGTCTGTGAGAAGGTTTATTTGGTGCTGAGGGAAGCAGTTTGGAAGGAACCAATATACATTGGTTAATGCTATGGTCAAGTAGCGGAATCCGGGAAGCTAAAGAAGAAATAGGTTCGGCGTAACCTCGTTGGAGCAAGAAGCTTGGAGGGCTTAGGTACTTGGGAAGATTAGGCTTGGAGGGTCTTCTGCTGTTCATTTATCCCAACTACATTCTTTAGTGGATTTTATCACCGCTTGGAGGGCGGCGGAGAGGTTTTACGTAGAGGACTTTGGTTTCCTCTTCGATAACACATTGTGTGTTGTCCGTGTGTTTGCATCGTTCTTCCCTTTATCTTTGCCTTATATTTACTGTTGTGGATGTGTTTATATTTCGCTTAGATTGTCTATCAATTCTGTTATTGGCTTATTATCATGTGCCGCACATTAATTGTTTGATATAAAGCTTGAGTTGGTATTTTTATATTTTAGGGTCTAAACATTCAAGGGTGTTTCATACCCATATTGAACTTTCAGGACTAAACGAATTGATAGTCTGACAGATGTACCACACAAAATTATGATAGATGACATTCTTGCATCCTTTGTAGTAATCTTAAATACTCACATGACAGATGCTTTAGTAAAAGAAGTCCTAACAGATTCTTTTAATTGTGATAATTTCTTGAATAAAGACAAATTTAATTTCTTAACAGAATCTCTAACAGATTTTCCTCAGACTATTATAGTAGTTGATAAAAGACTTTATGGAGAAGCTTTATTTCACATATTTTCACAGAATGAGGTATATAATAATATATACAAAATGGATAGAATCATGGCAGATTTGATAAAGTTTTTGAATTCCAATCCCTCTAATATTGAAAGACTTCATTATGATTACTCTTATACCACTACTCAGCAAGGGCACAAAAGTGTATAAAGAAAAGTTTTTTTTTTTATATATACAAAAGATTTTCTCATAAAGCATTTTGAAGAAATTTCACAGAAAGACTTTAGTGAAAGGATTTTAAAAATGAGTTTGAAAGAAACTTTGAATGAAAATGTTTATTCTCAAAATAATATTTCAAGACATAATCTATTTCCCCAACCCTATTTGCAGGCAGAACATAATCCTTTTCCCCAAACCTATTTGCAGACTAATATGAGTAAAAGAGCCTCCCAAGCAGATATGAAAGGAAAGGGCAAAGCACTAGCAGTGCTCAAACATTTTTGAAAGCCTTCAGTAAGGATTATAGATGGGCAGGAAGGCGCCTCGTTAGAAACAATATCCTTTTAGGATACGTTGCAAGCAGGAGCAATGTATTCATGTGGTGAAAATAGTGTAACTCTGCAAAAAGTGCTCCGCATTGATCTCATGTTTCAGGACAGAGAATTTATAGACCTCCCTCTTCATATTAAACTACTTCTTGATAATTTATAGGTAGCTTTTACCCTTAAACAGAAAGACTTATTCCAAAAGACCCTTCAGGCTTTGGAATTACATCTTGTTAGCACCGGGGCATTTATTGAAGCTCTCGGTTGTCAACTCCCTGGCAAGGAGAATGGAGATTCAAGCTCCACAAAGACAGAATTACAATCTCTAAAAAGCTATCTTATGGGAACAAGCTTTTCAAAGCTCCACCCTAAGATTTAGCAAAAAACGAGGCTTGCCATTAGAAGTTTATTCCCTGAAATCCAACAAAAAATATTAACCCATATAGCTTTAACTAGTTCTTATGACAGATGGATGTATCTTTTCAAGGTTTTAGTTTCTATAGCATTCATCAGAACAGAAGACATGACAGGTGAAACATGGTTATCTCATAAAGCTACATGGTATGAAAGCTTTGGAAATGCAGACAGAGTTTATGAAAGAACAGGAGATAGATATAATCCCTACTCGGGATTACTTATCAACACAGAGATAGAGGACCCAGTGGTCCGTGACCCTTTATGGTTATCTAAAATGCTAGAAGCAGGGTTTATTAGCAAATTAATTATAAATTCTGCAATTCAGATTAGTTTATTCCCCAAAGTCATCCAAGAGGCAGCTGCACAGATTGGCGGACTTAATTATATGAAGATGGAAATCTGGAGTACTCTTCCAGTTTGAGACACTAGCTATTATATGGAAGCTCAGCCAGCACATATTCTGGTTCTCATCCATGATTGGGGTTGTATCCTTGAATATAACTGGTATATAGGAGACACTTATTTATCACTTCATGATCCAGGTGCTCTGACTCAAGAATGGTCTAATTTTATGTGTAACAAGATTTATGAAGTACAAAAAGAATTAGACAGAGGTTTCCACTTATATGGCTACACAGATAGAATAGCAGTGTATGGTCCAAGACCTTCAACAAGGAGGCTTATTGGGAAAAGAAGGACTGTTAAAGATCCCAGATTGATGACAGCCAAGGATCACGTTCCTGTTTTCCTTTTTATTTCATATTACGCTTTATGCAATGATTACGGAGTGCTCCATGAACATGAGCAGTATAAGGACAACTCTGATCTACTAGATTACGATAACTACGCGGATACAGATTGACAAGATAGATAGAAGGGTTTTCTCGGACAAACAATGATGGCAGATCACTATTCACCAGACAGATCACTATTCACTAGCATGCCTCCTGACAGATAGACAAATGTTACTATTCATTAGCATGCACAAAAGGAGTTCAGAAAAGACAGAATAGATTTTAAGTTACTATTCAAAGATTCTACTGACAGATTAACTAGAGTTCACTTTATCTAACTTAGGTTACTTTTAAAGACTCTACCGACAGATTAACTTAAGTTCACTTTACCCAACTCATGTTACTTTTGAAGGCTTACCATGATTTACTTCATCTATAAAAGGATAGACTCCGAAGGTTCAAATTTTAGGTCCGAATTTTAAGTCCCAATTTCCAAGTTCAAGTTTTTAGAAAACCTTTTAGAAAGCCTTTGTTATAGCCTTTCCTCTCAGAAAGACTTTTGTAACTTCCTCTTTTGTAATCTTGTAACCTTTCTCCTCAGATAGTTTACTTTGTAATCTTGTAACTCTTCAGACAGTGGTTGTTTTCAAAGTTTGTATCAAAGTAGCAGTTTTTAGTTTAATCAAAGATAGAAGTATTTTCAAGTAAGATTTTATAGTTTCTATTTTCATATTCCATACTCTGTTTTAACTTATTTTTGAATATATCTATTTTGCTATTTTCTTCTTTATCATTGTTTATGCTTCTATATTACTGTTGTGCTCTCTCTTGGGTAGTTACTATTAACTACCCAAGAGAGAGCACAGCAGTAATATAGAAGCATAAACAATGATAAAATAGATGATAAAATAGAAGCATAAAAGCAACTTACTAGCGACTTGATACAATCGCGAAAAATGCGTGTTTTGTGTTTTAAAGGCAGTTTTTAAAACCTTTTCATTTTTCCCTGGTGCATCATTATCATTGTTCATAGATTCATCTCTTGCCTTCTTTTCTCATTGACCCCTTTGTCTATTCATGTCAAAAGGGGGAGAGTTTTTGTCATTTCTATATGACTCTTGTGCACACTCTTAGGGGGAGAAATTCTATTTCTTGTGCACATTTGTAGGGAGAGAAATTCATTATACTTGTCCTTTATTACTTGCTATACCTTAAGGGTCTAATGTGTTTTGTGCAAGTGTTTCAGGTTACAAGTATATATGTTCCAAGTTCATTACAGCTTCTATGATTCATGATAGGGGGAGTGATATGATAAGGGAAGTACTTTATAGTTTGTACCTATTACCTTTGTAGGTTTTTAAGGTTCCTAGTGTTTGTTTGTACCTGTTGCTTTTGTAAGCTTTTAAGGTTAATGTTCTCATGCTTTGTAGCTCGTACTTGATGTTAATTGCCATGATTTTTCTTTAAGTACATCACTTTTGTGCTCTTGTAGGATCTTATTCCTAGATGTATATATGTTTTATGCATTAGTTGAGTGTTGGACATGCAAATGATACTCTGTAATTGAGTTTATTTGCTTGCATGTCCAGATGTTCATTCCTTGTGAGAATGAGCATTGTGATCATTATTGTATAGTGATTGGTTGTTTGGTCAAGCCGTGCTCTATTGCTTTATTCCATTTTGTTTGATCGTATTATACTTGCTCCATATGCATTACAAGTTTTCTGCATGCAATGATCAGATTGTGTTGTTATGTTTCAGGAGATACTTGTTCTTATGGTTCAAGAGCTACACAAATTCTAGAGTTAGGTGTGAGTGAGTTTTCCAACTATTCCTAACTCACGCGTTAAGTCTAGAGTTTGTACTAGGGTTTTGTCATGGAATAGCCAAAGGGGGAGATTGTAAGGTTGAATTTTATCAACCATCTTGTTGGCTTTATTCCGTGCCAATTTTCTTGTATTTCAGCACTTAATAACTCTGTATTTAGGTGGGATTCATGTAAGGGTAGTGTCTGAGAGAGTGTGAAGAAATGCTCAAGATTGTGCAAAGAAGCAGGGACTCACAGCTAGGACTTGCGGCTGACTCGCGACTAGCAAGTTGCCAACTTCAGCACACTTAAGAAGCATGTGGGGAGGTGAAGGGTCACACTAGCCGTCGCATTACAGGACAAAAGTCCTAGGCTGGCCAGGCTGTTAACTCGTGGCTTGAACTTGCAACTCAGACCAGTTGCAAGGCCAAGCTGCCAACTTGCCCTATTGAGGAAAAACTGACTCTTCGCATTCCTTTCTGACCCCACTATATATAGACCCTTATACCCACGAAATGTAGAGAGTTTCCAGAGAGAATTTTGAGAGAGAAACCCTAGAGAAAAACAAGATTTTATCATCCCCAATCTTCACTAAGAGACTCTTCAAATTCCTCTACTCTCTTCCTCTCCATTGATACATCCTTGAGAGGTTCTAGACCAAATCTTTTTCTCACCACACCCACATCTGTGAGAAGGTCTTTTGGTGCTAAGGGAAGCAGTTTTGAAGGGAACAATGGTTATTGGTTGATGCTATGGGCTATAGCGGAATTTGGTAAACTAGAGAAGAAAAAGGTTCGGTGCAACCTCATTGGAGCAAGAAGCTTGGAGGGATTAGGTTCCTGGGTAGATTAGGCTTGGAGGGTCTATTGCTGTTCATGTATCCCATCTACATTTTCTAGTGGATTATTGACAACTTGGAGGGTGGCGGAGAGGTTTTACACCGAGGGCTTCAGTTTCCTCTTCGATAACACATCGTCGTGTTGTCTTTGTGTTTGCGTCTCTCTTCCCTTAATCTTTACCATTTATTATCTGTTGTGGATGTGATTTTAAATTGGTTTAGATTGTTTATCAATTCTGTCGTTGGCTTATGTTTATGTTCCGCACATTAATTGTTTGATAATAAGCTTGAATTGGTATTTTGTAATTGGGGATTTAAACATTCAAGGGTGTTTTGCACACATATTGAACATTCAAGATTGTTTATGGAGCATCGTAAAGTCAGATCCTCTCCTCAGATTTGAGGTAGTAGAGTTCTAGCTAAATGGCTGAAGCCTAGGAATGGCTCTCTCAAAATAAATGTCGACACTGCTGTTGGTGCCCATCATTATGCTGTTGCTGTTGTCGTCATAGCTAGGGATTGGAGAGGGGAGTTGGTATTTGCTTGCTCCAAAAAGTGAACACCACCCCCCCCCCCATCTCCAGGTAGAAGCAGAGGCTTTTTTATGGGCTTTGCAACTTGCTAAGCCTTTAAAATTAGCCCCAATCATATTACAAGGCGACTCTTAGGTATGCTACAAATCAATCACAGGACAAGGCATGGACATCCTATGGACTATTAAGAATGTCACTCAAAAGTTCAAAATGTCTGGCCTCCAAATTCCCTTTTTTGTTTTTTAGGTAGGTCCCTAAAGAAGCCAATGAGGCGGCTTACTCTCTAGCTAAATGGATTTTGATGTATAGTTTGTTTGGTTCTTTTGATTTTGGTAACAACCCTTCCTGTTTTGTTAAGGTTATCAGGAGGGAGGTTGGGTGCCTTGTTGTTTTGTAGGTGCTTTCTCTTTAAATAAAATTATCCATTCATCAAAAAAAAAAAAAAAAAAGATTCCAATATTAATTGTTTCTCCTTTGGGTACCGCTACTAGGTCATCCCCAATCTCAAGGGCCTTCCTGCTTATAGCACGATAAATTTGGGTTAGCACTTCTGTGAAGGCAAACCCAAAAAATACCCAGTTTTTTATGATTCTAAAGAGAAATTTCTATGGTGGTAATGTTTTCTCTTCTTTTATTTTATTTATTTTATGTTTTGAGATGAGAGAGACATAAAAGAGAGCAAAAATACATATTTAGCCTCATTTTTAACAGAGATGGGTAACAGAACCCTAATTGAGCTAACCTTAGGTGGGTAAAATGTCAAATTTTAAACCACAGGTAGGCAACTTAAATTTTTACCAAACCACTACTGGGTAAGTTGTAATTAACCCAAAAAAAAGTAACTTTGTGTTTTCACAGTATTTACAAATATGCCACTGTATTTGTATTCATAGAAAACAAAACGCTAAAAAGTTGTATTCATCTTTTGTATTCAAATCCAACTTTTAGGGTACTAAAAGTGAAAATTGAATATGGATGCTAAGACCAAACTAGGTTTTTTAGTGGTTGGACCCACTAAAAATTGAAAATGAAAACAAAAAACGGTGTTTTTTTTAACTAACCAAACAGGCCCATAACATTGAATCTTATGTTGCTCGTATATTTCTTTTAATGCATATATGACAGTAAATAGACTTATTTGTGTCCATGTTGGAGCATAAAATTTTGTCTACTAGTGAAAAGGATTTTTTGTTTTTTAGCTAGCATATTGATATACAATAAATCTATTTGCACTAAATCTTTTAATGGACTCTCCTCACATCACCTTTCCCTTTTTGAGTGTGAGATTTTTTTATAAAAGATCATTTTGTGGTAGACAAAATTGATTTTGGGGAATCTCAAGGAGAAAGGGGGAATTTGTAGGAAAAAGAAAAACTTTACTTGATATAAAAGAACGATTGGTGATAGAGTAACGATAGTTACATTTGAAGAATTGTTAAAAATTCAACCCCACTAGTTGTGTTGATTTGCTTGCTAACTCCAATTACTATAACCATGTTGTCTCTTTCTTGCAGATGATTGCAAGTTGTTTGTTTCCTGCTTCTCCAGGTTTGGACCAACCACTGTTTCATGAAGCCAACAAATATCTTGATGGATTAGGAAGGATGGGCACTACCAAACTAGTGATATATTAGGGTCATTTAATCAAGAAAGTCAATACCGTACCGGAGGTTGTACCGGTTTGGCTACCGGTACGATATATTTTGGATATCGGTCAATACCGGTGTACCGTTTCGGGTTTACCGCTATTATATATATATATATATAATTAACAATAAATGTGAATTTTTGTTTAATTGACTAGAGACATTTAAAAAAAAAATTATAAGGAAAATTTTAGATCTCTTTTTTAATCAAATTTAAAGTTGTTGCACATGTACAAGCCAAGGTATACCTACCAACATTTGTTACTATTTTTTTAGTTTTTATTCTCTTCCACTCTTTTTATTATCTTTTATTATTATTAATATATATATATATATATATTCCCAATATCTTACTGCTCCTTCCCTCGTTTTTATCACCTTGAATTTATTTTCTTTCACACCTTTTTTTTTTTTTTTTTTTTAATGCTTCACAGCCTGTGCAGGCGGCAAGCCTAGTTAGCTCTTCCCATTTTGTTTTCTTTTTTTCTCCTCCACATCACAAGCCTGTCCTACCTGACACCTATCTCCAATTTCCAAAAATGCTTTATCTTCACTCGTTTAAACTTAACTCTTCAGTTTTCAAAGTACATTCATTCATTTATTTTCACTTCTGATCTATCTCCTTTAGTTTCACTTTCACCTCACCTCTTTCTCTAGTTTTGTCTCCTCTCTCAAGTGCCACCATCCATCACGACTCAAGATTCAGTGAGAGGTCGTTGGCTTCAGTGAAAAAAGAGACGGTGAGTGCATGAGGTGATTCTAACTTCATTTTGCAAAGCTATTATGCATTTTTCTTTCATTTTTCTTTTTCTTTCTGCTGGGTTTTCTTAGCTTACTCAAATTTGCAAAATCCTGCCCTTAAAAAAATGCCGAAATTACCAAAAAAAAAAAGCATTTTGTGATTCGGCTTGGTATCCATTTACCGGCCGAAACAGCCGAATTTCGCCAGTACGACCGGTATTTTTTCTGATATGAAACAGGAGGGTTGAGTGTACCGGTTCACTGGCCAGTACGGTATATACCAGCCATATCGGCCGGTACGGTACGAGATTCACTTTTCCTTGCCTTTAATTCGGATTTGAATGGTCTGTATGTATGTTAATAAGACTTGTTATAAAACTTGGTTAGCTCTTTAGTTTTAAAAAATTTCTAGCTTCTACGCAAAAAAGAAAAAAGGACAGCAGGGTTTGGATAGGAGAGAAGATTTGACATATATCTGGTTATTTCATTGCTGAATCATGTGTTCTTATAATTCCCTCCTATTTGTACTCTAGTTCGGCAATCTCATTATCAGGTTATTTGTCAATTTGACACCCTCATTATCGATTAATTCCTTTCTCCTCATTCCCCCAAAACTTCACAAATATTACAAAATGATGATAAACTTTCTTATCCACAATATTGGGCGAATTGTAAAATATGGCCTGGGTGAATTTTACTTTCTTCACTTTTTCATTTTTCTCTTCTCCTAACTAAATAAAGGAAAGTAATATTCCATTCCTTCTCTCTTTCCACTATCAGTGTCATGGAAGAAGAGGAGACATCTGTAGGAAAATGAGAAACTTTACTTCATAAAAACATCTTACTTGACATGGTGCTAGACTAAGATAGCTACTTTTCCAAAAAAGCAAAAACGTGTGGACCTCTCTTTGAACTTTGTTGGGTGTGAAGACGACCGAAGCCGAATTGAAATATATTAAATATTAGAACTTTATAAAGGAAGTTCCTGGTAGCATTGTGGCAAGGAGACGCGTTTACACCAATAAGCCTAAGTTCGACCCATAGTAAAAGCTTCTTTAATTTTTCTTTTCTTATTATGCCAAAACCAGTGCAAGTGCTGAGCGGCCCCATGCTAACATAGAAAATTAACCCCTTTTTTCCTCAGAAAATGGGAAGTGGGAAATGTTTGACTAGTCCACAATGACCGGCGTAGTGCTTAGAATTTTCAAAGACTTATTTTAGGTTTCACGCGGAAACCAATTGCAATGAAAAAAGCATCAGTATGGCATACTAGGAAAGTTCAGAGTTACTACTTACTAGTCACACCCAAAGCAAGCTACCTATAAAGGCTCCTCTAGCTTTTATTCATCCTCTTCATAATTTGTCATTCACTTAATTTTCTGTGTTATATTGACAACCCATTCATAGTTTTTTTTCTCCTCATTTCAGATCTTTACACCAATTTGCTCAAAAATCCCCCCCAATGGCTCTTGTCACTAGCAAAGGAGGCTCATCTTCATCTTCCTCTTTCACCCATCAGCTCAAGAACTTTGATGTCTTCTTGAGTTTCAGAGGTGAAGATACCCGTCTTGGTTTTATAAGCCATTTGTATAATGCTTTGTGTCAACGGGGTATTAAAACCTTTATTGATGATAACCTTCAAAAGGGAGAAGAAATTTCTGCAGGACTTCTCAAAATTATTGAAAGTTCAAGGATTTCAATAATTGTATTTTCTGAAAACTATGCGTGCTCCACATGGTGCTTAGATGAACTTGCCAAGATTGTTGAGTGTAAGAAGAATGACCAATTAGTGCGACCAGTTTTTTACAACGTAGATCCATCAGAAGTTCGTAACCAAAAAGGAAAGTTTGGAAAAGCATTATCTAAACATGAAGAAAAATTAAAGAACAACAAGAAGGTGCAGAGCTGGAGGGAAGCTTTACATGAAGCTGCCAATATATCTGGTTGGCATTACAAGCATGAGTATGTTCCTATATTTAATGACTCTTTTTATGCCTTACAAGTTCTAATGATTTTTCTCATTAAAAAACAAAAGTTCTAATTGTTTTTCTCATAAACAAAAAAGTAGTTTTAATAGTTTTGTAATGACCTGTTGATTTTGTTGTTAAACAACTGCTACTATGTCATGATTGTCCTCTTTTTCGTTTTCTTTATTTATGTTTTTCCAAATTATGGATATTTTTTTGGTCATATCTTCTACTAAGGCAGTTAGCTATAGCTCAATAGTAAAAATAAAATAACAAAATATTAGATTATCTTACCAAATAATTAGGAGTTTTTCAAACATGTGGCTTAGATTTTTTTAGAAGAAATTCTTAATAATTTTGTTCAAGTATTAAGCGGGGTTTCAATAAGTTTGTGCCCCTCATCTAATAGGATTTTCCATGCAATTTCTTTACAAAACCCTAAAACTGATTTACTAGAAAACAATAATTAGAAAAAATCTTAATCAAATTATAGTTCTTAGACCTATAAATTACATTAGGCTTTCTTTAAAAATAAAAAATAAAAAACTTTAGCTGTAATGCTCAAACTAAACATCTTGAATTTAGTTCAGGTTCATATTTCAATTTTATAGTCTAACTATTTACATGTCTTGTATGCTTTGTGAATGACAGCTGTACTGAATTTGAATTTATCCAAGAAATTGTTGAAGAGATCTCAAATTCGGAATTAAATCGGATGCCATTATTTGTTGCTAAATACCCAGTTGGAATAAATTCTCGTGTAGAGGCCATAATATTGCAATTAGATATTGGGTCAAATGATGTTCGTATGTTAGGTATGTATGGCCTTGGTGGAGTGGGTAAAACAACCATCGCAAAAGCTGTTTATAACAACATTTTTTACTGTTTTGAAAGAAGCTACTTTTTGGAAAATGTTAGAGAAAAGTCAGGGACATTTGATGGCATTATCCAACTACAAGAGATGATTCTTTGTGAGACCCTAGGGAATAGACAACTGAAGGTGTGCAGTGAATTGAAAGGAACCATTGCAATAAAGAGCATACTTTGCAATAAAAGAATTCTTTTAATTCTTGATGATGTGGATAAATCAGACCAAATAGAAAGATTGATTGGAGAATGTGATTGGTTTGCTTCTGGAAGTCGAATCATTATAACAACAAGAAATAAACATTTGTTACATACTCTAAGAATGTGCCATTCAACTTACATGGTTGAGGAATTAGGTGATCATGAAGCACTTGAACTATTTAGCATGCATGCCTTTCAAAAAAATAAACCTGAGGAAGATTATTTAGAACTTACTAATCAAGTTATATGTTATGCCAAGGGCATTCCATTAGCTCTATCAATAATTGGTGCCAATTTGCATGGAAGAAGTGAAATGGAATGGAAAAGCACATTAGATAAGTATGAAAGGATTCTTGACAAAGATATTCAAAAAGTACTCCAAGTAAGTTATCAAGGATTGGATGAAACGGAACAAAATATTTTTCTCGATCTTGCATGTTTCTTCAAGGGTCTTTTCAAGGATTATGTTGTGGATATACTAAATTCTTGCGATCTATACCCAGTTATTGGTATTCAAAAACTTATTGATAAGTGTCTTATAAATGTTGATCGATTTAACAAATTATGGATGCATGACTTGCTACAGCAAATGGGTAGAGAGGTTGTCCAACAGGAATCACAGCAACAACCTGAACTTCGTAGTAGACTATGGTATTATAAGGATGCTTTTGAAGTACTGACGGAAAATAAGGTATAACTTGGTCTCATTCAACTTTTCCCTTTTCTTTATTGGGAAAATTTAATGGCTTTTTTATTTTTGGTTTTTTCCTTGATATAATTTTTTTCTTTAGTTATGGAAGAAAATTCAAGTCTGTTAACAAGGTTAAAATTTAATAGTGATTATATTTTTAGTGAATTCTTTTGTATGATGTAATTCACTAAATGTTTTATCTAATCAGGGATCAGAAAAAATTCGAGGCATGGTGATAGTCTCACCTGAACCGACAAAGTTGCAACTAGAAGCTAATTGCTTTGAAAAGATGAAAAATCTCAAGTTCCTTATGGTTGGTAATGTAGATATTTGCAGGGGCCTTGAATATCTCCCTAATGGATTAAGGGTGCTTGATTGGCTAGGGTTTCCTTTATCCTCCTTACCATCCAATTTTCGTCCTCAAAAACTCGTTGCACTCAATATGCCACAAAGTCAGATTATATTGGACAAACTTTTCAAGGTATAGTCATTTTTTTTTTTATAAATGATTATAACTTCATATATTTTAACATTTATTGAAGTTCAATTTTATTTTTATTTTTATTTTTCCACAGAGGATACAAAGTCAAAGCTTGACACATATGAATTTTCGTAACTGTCAATACATTAGGAAATTACCAGACTTATTGAGTGCAACCCCAAATGTAAAGAAATTGGATCTCCGTGATTGTAGAAAATTAGTCAAGATTCATGACTCTATTGGATATCTTGATAAGCTTGAAAGTTGGGACCTCTGGGGTTGCTTTGAACTTCAAATTCTTCCAAGTTGCATCGTGACGAAATCTCTTAAAATGTTAAGTCTTTTTCACTGCAAAAGGGTTAGGAGGTTCCCCGATATTCCACAAGGAATGGAAAATTTAAAGTATCTAAATATAGCACACACTGCCATTACAGAGCTTCCACCATCAATTGGTAATCTCACTGGGCTTAAACGATTAGATATAGGTTCCTACTTCTATTCTTGTCAACTTCCATTTAGCATTTATGAATTGCAACATCTTCGCATACTCTGGCTTTGTGGTAATGTCCAATTTTCAAAGGGTGTGGGAAATGGCAGACAAGCACGATGCAATTTTCTAAAAAAGTTGACCTCTTGTTTCACCCACACAGAGAAAAGTAAAGATTTGAAAATCCGAGAAAGCATTATCAAATTCAATGTATTACAGGGGCTTCTAATTAGGGATTCCAAGTTCCTTAAAAAAATTCCAAAGCTTCCAGAAGGTATAAGAAGAATAGATGCAAAAAACTGCATTTCGTTGAATTCAGAATCATTAAGAAAATTAATCCTTCAGGTACCTCCCTCTTTTAAAGTAATATAATAGAAACAATTTTGGTTAACTTTGCAAATACATTTAGTAGATTTGCTAAACTTCAATTTCTCAAAATTCTGAATTGCAGTTTGGAAGAAAGTTAGGGCTTCGACAAGATATGAAATGTTTAGGTGTGAAAGGGAACGTACTAATGGATTTGCATTCACATCACAAATTATCACATCAGATTGATTTCCCTTCCTTGGTCTCCCTCTCCAAGTTCGACGTAATTAAAGGTGAGTCCTTTCCCAGTCTAGATGCTCATTTGATGGTTGATTTTGGAGAGAGATATGATATTAGAGTACCAGGAAAGAAGATTCCAAAGTGGTTTAACCATAAAAGTACAGAGAGTTCCATATTATTCTGGGTTGGTCCTGAATTTCCCACATTTGCTCTTTGTGTTGTTTTTCATCTAGTTCCATTGAAGGACAGTTATGCTAATAATGATAAATACGGTTCTGTTTGTGATGATATAATCAGTTGGGTTTGTGATCTTAGAATTTTCATCAATGGTCATAAGCAACCTTTGATTGAGTGGGCGTTCTTTCAGCATTTGAAGTGTGATCATCTGTGGTTTTATAGTGAGCCTCACGGCCAATTACAGAGGAAATTCGGAGACTTGATGCAAGGTGATCAGAATCATGTTGAGATTTCATGTAAAATCTCTCATTGGACAAGTGAATTTGGAAAATTTGCTCCTATGATTGCAAGGATGGGGGTACATGTGGAATGCATTTGTTCTCCTCAGAATTCCGTTATTATCCAAGACAACTCTCAAAATGTTGATGACTCTGAAGACACTATGCTTACACCTTTTCTACCTCCTTGCTTCACTTCTAATGGTCCACATACAAATCTTAGGTGTCTCAACAGACTCAGACACAGAGACCCAAATAACACTAGGTGACGACATCTGATTCAAGGCTTCCAATGGATATAGTAAGTTGGTTTGACTAAAATTTGGGTATTGACTAAGCAAATGGTAATGGGTTTAAGTTGGTTTCTTCTTCAATAGCACATCCCTATCTAAAAGGAAATATTCCTAGATATCATTTTTACATTGAAACTATTTTCCATTGTGTCATCTTTATTTGATTTTTTAATGTTGTTATATGCCAGAGTATGTCTCATTGTTTTGCATTGTTTGATTTGCTTCTTTGGGGGAGTTTGACACTTCTCATTCTCTTTCTCTAAATTAAAATGCTTTTTCATACAAGGTAATAATTCAGAGAAAGAGGATGGGAAGTGACAGACCCCAATGAGAAAGTAAGATCGATAATCATATTGTTGTTGAATTCTTTTTCTTGTAATGTTAAAAGAGATTTCAATCTTATCAAGAGAAAAGCATTTAATTTATCTAGTTAATGGACAAGTAAAGTCCAAAGGCCTATACTTTTTTAGACTCACAAAGATCAACATCTTATTGGATATTGTCAAGAGATTACTTGTAATGATTAGAATTATTGGTTTTATTAGTTGAGCATATTAGTTATGGGGTTTTGGAGGGGCTCAGTGGTATTAGTTATGAAAAAAGATAGCTTAAGTGAAAGTTGCTAGAAAATAAAAGTTTAATTGATGAAATGGTATACTATCTTTAGAAATAATATTTTTTTGAGTTGTTGAATGCCGGTTTATGTCTCCCTCTTTAGTTGTATTGTTTGATTTGCATCTTTGTCATGTCTCACTCTCTTTCACTAAATTTACACACTCATTAATAAAGAGGTACTAGGCCAACTTGAAGGATATAATAATGCAAAAAAAGAACAAAACTAATGAAAGAAATTAGTAATTTGATCTGTTTCTGAGTTCTATTGCTTTTAATGGCCAAGAAGTTTCCAAAATGCTTCTAGAAAAAAGCATTAAGTTGTGCAACTTAATGGACAAGTGAGGTTAAAATGAATATAGTATTTTATATTGATGATGATCAACATCTACTTGGTCATACACAAGAGATTACTTGTATTGAGTTGGATTTATTGGCGTAATTAGTTAAGCATATTTTCTGTGGGATTTTGATGGGGCAGAGTGGTGTTTGTTTGGTAACTGAGGCCTGCTAAATTTGGCAGAAGTAAGCATTTAACTAGGGGTGACTTAGAATTTTAGGAATATATTTTTCTCCCTTCAAAAAGGGGGGAAAATAATGGTTCTTATTTACTTTGACTATTTTATGATTTGAATTGTCTTAACATGCAGATGAATTGGATGATTGTGATTGTAATGGGTTTCAATTTTTCTTGCTTTAATGCTATGACCACTTGCCTAGACTTCTGCATGGTAGAGAGCCATTTTCCAATGCAGCAGTTCCTCAACTTCCTCTAGTCCTTGATCATGGTGGGTGTCTTTCCTTGACATCTGATTCAAGGCTTCTAATGGATATACCAAATTTTACATTGAAACTATTTTCCTTTGCATCATCTTCATTTGATTTATTTTATGTTGTAGAATGCCAAAGTATGTCTCCCTTTTTTGTATTGTTTGATTTGCATATTTGGGGGTCTTTTCACTTCCTATTCACTTTCTGTAAATTAACTGGCTCTTTCATGTGGGATACTAATTCAATTTGAAAGGACATTTATGCAAAGAAAAAGCAAAATTGATGGTCATTTTATTTGTATTTTGATAATAGCTTAATTTTGCATATTTATATCATTATTAGAAAGCATTATCATACTTATTTTGAGTTAATTCATGCATTTTATAGTTGATTTTGGAATAATGCTGAATAATCAATTTTGTGCTTAATTGAATTTTAATGCATGAATTTGTCTTTTGTAGGATAATGAAATTAAATAAGTGGATTTGTGCAAAGAAGAAAGCTAATGGACTTTAATCTTACAAGGGCCATGATGAAGTCAATTAAATTCAAGTCCAATTGGAGCAAGGAATTAAAGGAAATTTGTATCTAATCCAAGTCCAATTCGGAATAGGATTCCAGCTTGCATACCAGTTAGTATTTGGAGCATAACTTTTGGCTCATATGTCCAATTGGGATGATTCAAGTTGGTCTAGAAATCTAACTTAAAGGGCTAAAACTTTTTAGTTTACCAAAAGTCCTAATTCCGAAGTTAAATGGGCCACAAATGTCGGTTAAATGAAGCCTAAAAACCTGAGATTTCCTCCAAATGGGAATTCAACTTGTAATAGGATTTCTTGACCTATTTATAGGCCTTTTAGGGAATAATTTAGGAGGGAGCTGTTGTAAAACATAATTTAGGTTTTCTTAAAGTTTCTTTACAGTTTTTAAAATTTTATTTGTGTTATGGCTTGCTAGAAGCCTTGCTAAGGCAAGGGGTGAAACCCAACCGTTTATTGGTATGTTCTTAACAATTATTTATTGGTTTTAATGATTATGTTTTTATGTTTTTGATTGTTTTACTCATCTAAAAAATTGTTTAGTTCTGTATAATCCTTTGATTTATCATAGACTCCAGGCATGTTAAATGCTTAGTATTCCCTGGGAATTAATTCACTAGTTTTGTTTTGCCTAAAATCAACCAATTGCATGAAACTAAATTGTGTAGTAAATGGATCAGTAAGGTCAGAGGGCCTATGCTTTTTCAGACTCACAAAGATAGACTTCTAATTGGCCATTGTGAAGAAATTACTTGTAATGATAAGAATTGTTGGTTTTAACTAGTTTAGCATATTATTATGGTTTTTGAAAGGGCTAAGTGGTATTAGTTCTCAAATAAATAGCTTAAGTGAAGGTTGCTCGAATTTAAGTTTTGATGGATGGAATTGTCATGGTGCCATAAATTTCTAGCTAGAAGACTTAGTTCAACCACAATGCACTGTGTATTATGGAAAATAAATAATTTACAGATTCAACCAACCGAAAAGAAAAATTTAGAAGTCGGAGCAAGAGTGACCCCTTGAGCTTAAATTTTCAGTTTATATATTCTACTGATAAAGTCATTGCTTGTTAAATTTGGTGCAATTTTAAAGTCGTTTGAGAGTAAAACAATTTTACAAGGTGATCAAGTTTGGTGGATTTGGCAGAACTAAGTATTTAACTAGGAGTGACTTAAACTAAGGAATAGATTTTGCTCCCTTCGAAAAATGGGGGGAAATAATGGTTCTTATTTTATTTGAATACTTTATGATCTTAATGGTTTTAAAATACAATTTTTTTTTTTTTTTTTTTTTTTTGATAGAAGCCTTAAAATATAGTTAAATTGGATGATTGTTATAGAAGGTGGATTTGAATTTGTTTCGGTATCTGTGGCCTTAATTCTTTGATCACCTGCCCAGACTTCGGCATAGTAGAAAGCCATTTTCCAATGCTAATTTCCCTCCAGGTGTTTGTGTGAATTTGATTAGTAGGTATTTTTATCTAGGTTTTCCTTTTTAAGTTACAACTTGCTGGGACATAATAATTCTATATCATCATCTTTGTTTGAGGAAAATCCTATATCATTATCTGTTAGATGAATTGTGTTCTTGCATTTACATGATAAATATTTAAATAACTGTGTAATAGTGTTTCTACATAGTGAGACATCTTGTGCATGGACATGTTTTACTACATTTTTGCTTAAGATGTTTACCATAGTACTCATGGCTGCACCCTTTCATTGTATTCAAACTTTGCAGTCTCAGAACTAGCTCTTTTTTCTAGCACTTGTGAAAGCTCAAAAATGTGTGGAAACACAGGAGCTGTTTAGATCCCCAAATTAAAAATTATGGCTTGGTTGATTTTACTCTAACTTAAACTAAGTGCAGAATAGAGTAAATGCGAGCGGATAAACAATATAACTACTCTAAGTCATATTCATCAAATCACAGCAATAAAATGAAAGCTAAAATAGTAGGGAAGAAGAATGCAAACACAAGATAACACGCCATTGTGTTATCGAAGAGGAAAATGAAGAACTCGATGAAAAACCTCTTTGCTGCCCTTCAAGCGGTAAATCGATCCACTAGAGAATAAGTTGGAGTACACGAATAATAAAAGACCCTCCAAGCCTAGTCTACCCCATGTACTCCAGCCCTCCAAGCTCCTACTACCAACTAACTTCGCCAAGCCTTGTCTTCTCTAGCAATCCAGATCACGCAATTCACCTCGATTGCATCTACCAAACAAATGGCTTCTTCCAATACTTCCCAGCCGCACCAAAACCACACTTTACACTCAGGATGAGTGTGGTAAGTGTTTGGACTATCAACCTCTCAAGGATTTGGAAATGGAGAGGTAGGAGTTGAGAAAAACGACAATGGATTGTGTAGAGAATTGTGGGTATAACAATCTCTCACTCTCAAGGGTAGTGGTTAGGGTTTTCTCTTTGAAAAGTACTTAACAACATATGTGAGTAATGTGGGTATATATAGTGTGGGTAGGGACAGGGTGTATAAGATATGACAAATTGGCAAAACAGAATGTTTCGCGGGTATCTCGCGGGAAGGCCTTACCCACGAGACACTCGCAAAAACCAGCTGTCACCAGCTGTCACCATCTGTCATGATTCTTTGCATTCTAGTAATGTGCTGAGCACATGCTTCACTTCACGGAAAGACTACTCGCGAGCTACTAGCGAAAACTTCTTTGGTCTTCAATTGCCTTGAGTCTTCACACTTTCTCTCACACACAACCCTTACAATAAAATCCCACAAAATACAAAGTACAAACGATTGAACATAATTACAATCAAATTTGGCACGGAATTAAAGCCAACACAAAATAGTTGTAAATCACAACTTTACAACTTGTTTAAGACTTGATTTGATGAATGAGTGAAGTAGTATGATAGTGGAAAGGAAATGCCTCTGAACATTTTCATACAAAGAAGAGATTCAAGCTTAGGTGTTGTATGGCAGTTTAATTGTCCCTTTTAATTTGTAATACCAACTAGTTTTTGGAATGAATGTAAATGTAGAAAACTTGTTTAGGTGGCTGAAGTGACTAAAGTGACCTTTTCTGGTTTTCCAGAAAATTCTTTCAGCTAGCATTGTAGGGTCTTATTTTGGGAATAAAATATGTGAGTAGGAGCCTCTTTTCCACATATGTTTTCCGTTGTTGGGAATAAGAGTGCAATTTCAAGCAAGAATAAGAGCACAATAGTAGCTAGTAATATGTGCTTCTTAGGAAGAGTGATGCGGTGATACTTGAGATACATGTATTTTGATTTGAATTTGGAATCTGGATGCCTCTTTTGTTTTTTTGTTTTATGCATAGGGGCATGACATGGTATATTTTTTTGTATTTGTTTCAGATTTGGCTGGTCAATTGGACTTCTGTTTGTGTCTCCACTGTCACATTCTTAGATCCTGTTAACAGATTTCCAGCAGGCTTCTTCAGCATTATACAGATTTCCAATAGGGATCTTTTAGCCTTTCTCTTCAACTTTTTGGTTATGAAGATGCTGAAAGAATGATTGCAAGAACAGCAAGTGTCATTCTTTTAATTTTTTAGGTGTTCTAGGCTGTAAGGTAGGTTCTCTTCCCATGCCATATTAACTATATGGTCGCTGCCAGGACCTTTGTTTTTGGCAGCATGGAATTTGATGATTGAACAAAACATTAAGGTTTGAAGAAATTTTACATGTGATTCATTTAAAAGTGATTAGGAAGTATATTTTCCGTATGCCGTTCCGGATAGGATTGCTTTTTAAGGAGAGCTATTTTGAGTTTAATAACCTATAGTCTTTGTCTCTTCAGTATGCCATTCCATGTGGCTCATACGTAAGATAAATTGAAGCATATTTTCCGTTTTTGTGTTGGATTTCGTTTGATAATTATGTTTTTCCTTTCTTAGTATTAAGGGTCCATTTGTTTTGGTGGTAAATGATTTCAGGAAATCATTTACCACCTAACCCCACTGTTTGGCAGCTACCGAAAATAAAATTTTCCAGAAAATAGGCACCCGTTTGACCATTATTTACTCCTTTGACCCAGAAATGGTTTTACACTCATTTTCACTTCAAACCATTTCCGGGTCACGCACAAAAGAGAGAGCCAGAGAAACTTCGAAGACATCCAGAGAAAGAAGAGAACTCCCCGAGAACCAAACGAGCCAGAGAAAGCCAAGGAAGTCACCTTGCTGAAACACCGTTCCAGCCACTCCCGTGCCTCCGATCCAGCCACCACACCGAGAAACCCAGAGAGCTCACCTTGCCGAAACACTATTCCAGCCACTCCCGTGCCTCCGATCTAGCCACCACACCGAGAAACCCAAAGAGCTCACCTCGCCGAGAAACACCGTTCCAGCCACTCAACCGTGCCTCTGATCCAGCCACCACGCCGAGGAACGCAGAGAGCTCAGCCTTCGCACTGTGCCTCCGATCCAGCCACCACACTGATCCAGCTCACTCCGGGTCACGCCGAGCTCAGCCACCACACCGATCCAGCACAAACGCACACCCACGGTGAGTTTTCCTTCTTCGGTTCACCGTGCCTCCGATCCACATCCCTTTGCTCAGATCCGATTGCATTATATATATATATATATATATTTATTTATTTATTTACTGTTTTTATTTAATTTTTTTAATTATCCATTTTTTATTTAAACTGTGTATTATTGATGATTGGGTTTAGGGTGATCAATGTTTTTGCTGTGCTTTTGGTTAGAATTTGGCTAGTTGGGTTACCATATGAAATTTTCGAGCTTGACCCATGATTGGTTTTTGCTGTGATTTTTTTTAGAATTTGGCTAGTTGGATTATGTGCAAAACTTTTGCTGTGAAATTTTTTTTTTTTTTTTTTTTTTGGCTAGTTGGGTTATGTGTAGAAATTTTGGAGCTTGACCCATGATTGTTTTGTTTTAGAATTTGGCTAGTTGGGTTTTGTGTATACAGTTTTGGAGCTTGATATGTATACTTTGATGAAGCAAATGTTATGTAGTTGCCTATTGGGTTATGTATACTTTCAAGCTTGAGACATAACTAAATTGTATGATTTTTTTTTTTTCAGCATTTGGTGTCATTATTTTCTTGCAGTAGAATATGTGTGTGTTTAAGGGCCCGTTTGTTTAGGCGTTTACATTGCACAGAACGGCAGTTTCGCGAATCGCGATTTTGGGATTGCGTTTGGCTAGGCGATATCTACGGGATCGCGTTTTCAATTCCGCAGATTTTCGCAATTCCGAAAATGAAATTTTCTACTGCTTTTTCAGCATCACGCGGTTGGGACGATTGGGTTGCCGCTAATTGTTTCGCGCGGTTCAGGAAATTTTTTACCGAAATCCCAGCCTATCCCTTCTCCATATATATATATATATATATATATCTCATCAGTCTTGGTTCTCTCTGCATCAATTTCGCTTTATTCACTTCTTTCTTCTCTGTTATTGCTCAGTTGCTCTCTCCGATTGGCATCGTTGTTCTACATCACGATTTCCAGGTAAACATTCTCATATCTCATCAGTCTTGGTTCTCTCCTCATCAATTTCACGATATTCACTTATTTCTTCTCTGTTATTGCTCAGTTGCTCTCTCCGATTGCCGTCATTGTTCTACATCACGATTTCCAGGTAAACATTCTACATTACCCATCTCTGTTATTGCTCAATTGCTCTCTCAGAAGCGTTCTTTGTTGTTTCTTTACCGGTTGTGAAGTTTTAAAAACAATTTCAAACATATGAGGTTGATAAAAACCATTTGGATTGGATGGGATTCGTTTTTTCTTGTTGAAAAGTATATGGGTTTGAAGGATATTTCAGGTTGTTGTTGCTGTTGCTGTTTATTTACTGGTTGTGAAGTTAAAAAAAAAAAAAAAAAAAAAATATCAGATAGATGGGGTTGGTGGAAAATTTCAGGTTGTTGTTCTAATGTGCTTTTGCAGTTTAAGAGTGTTTTGCAATGCTTTTATAATAGTTTAGATGTGTTTATTATAATATGTCCTTTTTGCATGTGTTTTTTTTTATTATCATCAATTAAATTTATGATTCATTAAAAAATTTAGGCATTTGTTTCATCCAATTTGTTCTTGCTACCTTTTAAATTCAACCTACACTTAAGCTGAACTTAGAATGCAGCAAGATCAGAATTTAGCTTTCTATGATCAATAGGCAGGGGAATGTGGCTACTCACACACTTGCTAAGTGGGGTAAATTCTCAGTTTTTTTTTTTTTTTTTTAATCTGTCTGTGGAATCCCCCTCATTGTGTTTCTAGCTTAATGCACTCAAAAAGGCCTTAAGTAATTTTGTTTGTTCTTATGTCTTTTGTTTTTGCCTTTTGCTTTGTGCAGCTAGTTTATTGTGTTGTTGTTTCTTTTCAATTTTACGATTCAGCCAAAAAAAAGAATAAAAAACAAAGATTGGTTCACGCATGTCCATCTCCAAAAACAATGAGAAACAACAAATTTGGTTGAACATTGTTATTTTCGCTTTCAATTTTAACATATTTGGTTGAACATTGTTATTAATAAACCTATATTTTTTTTAGATGGTTAAGAACAAGGAGAATTCAAATCCCAACACCAAACAATCCCAAAATAGCTCAAATGTTAGAGTTCAATGGCCATCAAGAGTAACAACTATCTTTCGTGAAGCTTGTGTGGATGAGGTATTTAAGGGTAATCGACCTAATACCCACTTTAGTAAAAAGGGTTGGGCAAATATTATAGCAACTTTTGAAAAGAAAACTGGAAAGGAATATCCTAGGGCGAAGTATAAGCATAAATGGGATAGTTTGAAGAAAGATTGGGTACTTTGGAATAAGTTGAAGGGAAGTGAAACTGGATTGGGATGGGATGCAGCTAAAGGAACAATAGCTACAACTGATGAGTGGTAGGAGAGGAAACTAATGGTATGTTTTGTATAACCCATTGTACATATTTTGTATTAGTAGATAAACCAAACTATTTGAGTTATTAATGAAAATATTCAAAATTGTAGGAGGTTCTTGAAGCTGCAAAATTTCGAGAGAAAAGTTTGGAGAATGTTGACTTATTAGACATTATGTTTAAGGACATTGCGGCCACAGGAGACTTAGCATGGGCCCCCACTTCAGGTGTGTTACCAGATGATCTTGAGACACCTAAGGAGGGGTTAGGTGATACTTCTGCTGACTCATCTTCTCCAAATGATGATGATGACGTTCATGAAGATGAGACTCCTAACCTCACACAACCACCTAACCTAACACAAAACAAAGGAAAGAAGCGAGTTTTACCATCATCCACACAGAGCAATGGGACGAAAGGAGGAACGGCATTACAGTTGACATAACAGCTTAGTCATATCTGTGATGTTGTGGAGTTAAGGAACTCAGTTTTTTCAGTGGAGCCAAGTAGTACTATTCGTAATGTCATGGAACGCGTGTGCACCTTAGATGGCATTGAGAAGGGTTCTGAACTCTACCTCATGGCAGCACGTATTTTTCAGAAACGAGAGAAGAGAGAGATGTTTGTCGTGATGGAAGAACCATATTTACAACTTCAGTTTCTACAAGAGGAGGCAAGATTGTTAGGAGGGCACTACTTTGGCTCTCAGGGTGTTTTATGTTTTATCATATGAATAATTTTTTATGGAAGAGAGATGTTTAATGTTTTATTGTTTTATCCTTTGAATAATGTGGCTGTTAGGGAGGTCACCACTTTGGCACTTAGGGTGTTTTATGTTTTATCCTTTGAATAATGTTTTATGGAAGAGAGAGATGTTTTTAATAATTTATTGTTTTATCCTTTGAATAATTTATTGTTTTATTCTAGATGGCATTTTTTTGGGTAAAATCTTTATAGTGGTCCAATTGAACTTTTTTCTCATAATTGTTAACACATAGCAACTTCAGCTTTGCAGACAGTATTAAAAAAATGATATAGTTGGTTGTTTCTAGTGGAAATCAAGAAAGAATAAGGTTATGAAAAAAGGGTTAAGTTGGACCCAATCGTTACTGATATATCTTGTTTTAGTTGTAGCTCTTAAATTTATTGTACTAAACTTGAACCTTTAGCCTCTAACTGACTGATGCCATTGTTTCTAGAAGTGTGAATTATTGGCCTACATGTATTTCATTGTTTGCTAGAATTGGTGTTGGTTTGAATTTTGAATATAAAGCTAGAAGTTAATTTTTTTTCTTTTTCATTTTTCAATTAGTTGTTCTTAACAGGGGTGATTGATTGTGACCAGCACAACATATTTTGTGGTCACCTAAACCTGATCAAATTTGTAATGGAGAGTTGCTTTTTTTTTTTTTTTTTTTTTTTTTTTTTTTTTTTGCATATTTTAAAATTTAGGATTTGATGTTTGACATAATCAAGTGACAGATAATCTTAAATTTGGTGGCTTAGACCTTTGATTGCCTTTTACTCTCATGCTAGGGAAATTTGTCGACCATCTATGCTAGTAAAATATGTTGAAGGTCATATGAAGATACTGATACAAGTTTTGGCCTTAGTTAAGAACTTTCTTGTCCTTGCCAACAACAATACACACGCCTGTCCACCCACACCCAACCACCTGCAATCATGCACTAACACATGCATGCACACCCACCCCAAGGATATGAGCCTTCCAATGTGGCTATTAGTGTGTTCTTTTTAATTGGCTCTATATCACAATTTATTTCTGTTTAGTAATTTACCTGTGCACACACATACGCACACTCCTCTGCACACTCTTACACACACAACTGTCACACCTACACATGCACACCATTGCAACAATATACGCACCACCTGTGCACACCCTTACATCTACTTACAAATATCTACAAATATAAAGCCTACAATTGTCACAATGCCTATTTACAAATATCTACAAATATCCACCCAATGCATACATTTAGAAATATTAGCAAATATCCACACTGTCACACTATAGTACCTATCATTTAAATGTTTACTCATTTTCTTTATTGTGATTTATCTAATTTATTGCTATAATATTTTAGGTGATATTCCTATGGATTACAATGATCGTATTGATAATAGTGATGAAGATCAGTCTTATGATGTGGAAAATGATGAATATGATGATGAGGAATTATATGATCTTGCTGTTGCTGGATGTCATGTTGCAGTGACATATTATATGAAATATATTGATAAACAACCTTGTAGAGATTCTGAACAAACTGGCTACATGTGGTTAATGGATTGTTTGACAGGTAATGAAACGAAATGTTACGAAATGTTTAGAATGAAGCCACATGTTTTCCTTCAATTGTGTAATGTTTTACAACATACATATGGACTTCAGCACACAAGGCATATTAGGCTTGAAGAGTCAGTAGGTATATGTTTAATGATACTTGGACAAGGAGCTTGTTATAGGATGGTTCAAGAAAGATTCCAACATTCTGGTGAGACTATACACAGACATTTTCATAGAGTTCTGAAACACCTTAACATAATGTCAATGGATATCTTCAAGCCTTCTGACCCTACATTTAGTGTAGTTCCAAGACATATACAGAAGAATCCATTGTACATGCCACACTTTCAGGTGTTCATTTCATACATTCTACTTTTGTTTCTAATATTTGTTAGAATTTTTTCCTAAGTAACTAGAATTTATATTCTATTTTAGGACTGCATTGGTGCCATTGACGATACGCATATCCAAGTTGTTGTTGGAGACGACAAAAAAGCTCCATATTATAATAGAAAGGGTGTGACATCTTTTAATGTGATGGGAGCATGCGATTTTGATTTAGTTTTCACATTTGTTATGGCTGGATGGGAGGGTGCAGCACATGATACACGTATTTTCTTAGATCCTATCCGTCGACAATCTGTCAACTTTCCAAAACCACCACCAGGTATATAAAATTTTTATATATTAAATATGTATGAAGGATATTATTTATATACATCTTACATTTTTTTTTTCTTTTACTAGGAAAATATTATTTAGTTGATGCTGGATACCCCTTAAGGAAAGAATATTTGCCACCTTATAAGGGACAGAGGTATCATCTTTCAGATTTTCAACAAGCTGGTCGAGGGAATCACATAGAAGAGAGGTTTAATTATGTTCACTCATCACTTAGAAGTGCAATTGAGCGAACTTTTGGAGTGTGGAAGAATAAATGGAAAATTTTGAAGCAAATGCCACCTTATGGCATTAAGCACCAAAGAAACATTATAGTTGCTACTTGTGTTTTGCATAATTTTATTAGAAAACATGATAGGGAAGATGAGGGATTCAATTGGGATGAACATGACTTGGACAGACCAAGAAGCAGTAGTAGTGGAGAAGGTAGTAGCAGACAGGCAAATGTTGAAAATATACAAGATGAGGAGATGAAATTTGTTCATGACAAAATAGCTCGATTCATTTGTGGGTTGTAAACAATATTTTTATTATTTCTATTTCGGTGTTTTGATTTTTAATTTTTTTCGGATAAGAGCTTTTTTATTATTATAATGGATTGTCTATTATTGATATTGTTGGCAATTAACATTTTAATATAACTATTTTCCTAATTATTTTAATATCTTTTCTTGATGAGTTATTTTTAATATTCTAAATTTTATAAACTTCTTTCCATGAATTTCAACAACGAAAACATCATTATTGTTGTTATTATTAATGTAATTGTTAAGCTTAATTACATATCTTCAATAACAAAAAAACACTGATCACAAGAAAAATGACAATATAACCTTCAAAAAATAGTTAAATCCTTTTTGGGAATTTACACTCAAAACAGCTATTTTTAAAACAGCTTATCCAAACGCTTAATATGGCTTTAAAAATAGAAAACACATTTTTTCACATTTTTACCAAACACTTATTTGTGGCTTTTAAAATGGAGTTTTTAAAACGCACCTTTTGAAATAGCTTATCCAAACAGGCCCTAAATTGTATTGTGATGACTAAATTGAGACAAGATGGTATTGTGATGATATCAATGTGCAGTTATCAATGTGATGGTATTGTGATGGTGTAAATATTGATTGTAAATAGAATGCAATGTGATTTGGTACTCGTTATAAATGTGGTTTGGACGTTTTCCGTTTGTGGCTGTTTTTATTTACATACCTCTTAGACCACAGTGTTTGTGATTTTGTTAGATGAAGAAAAAAACTAAAGCCGCAATTCTTGCCTCAGTTGCATCTGTCCTCCTTGTGGGGGTTGCATTGTTAAGTAAATTGCAACATAGACATAGACGACTGCCTAGGGCGCCTTATGTTAATCATGCAGCCGAGAGAGAGGAATACATAAATAGCATTCTGCATGGAAGTGAGATAAATTGTGTGAATCAACTTCGGATGAAGCCTATAGCTTTCCACCACTTATGTCACATCCTCACTGAAAGGGAGCACGTACACCCGACTATTCACATGTCTGTTACAGAACAAGTGTTCATTTTCTTACACATTATTGGTCATAATGTGAGGTTCCGTGTAATGGGTAGTCGGATCTATAGATCAACTGAGACTGTTCATAGATATTTCAAGGTCGTCCTTAGGGGGGTCCTGAAATTATATAGAGTTCTAATAAGACTGCGTAGCGAAGATACACCCCTAGAGATAAGGAATAGTAGAAGGCTCTATCCATATTTTAAGGTAAATATTGCGACTTATGTATTTTTGTAAATTGTGAAGATTTGTGTAATTTTAAACCACTATGTCTGTCAAAAATTAGGATTGTATTGGAGCAATAGATGGTACACATGTTCGTGCATCTGTGCCACCTGAAATATAAGGAAGATTTCATGGTCGCAAAGATGGAACCACGCAAAATGTGTTAGCTGCCATTAGTTTTGACTTAAAATTCACTTATGTATTGGTTGGATGGGAAGGCAGTGCACATGATTCACGTGTGTTAACTGATGCATTTGCTAGGCCAGGGGTATTTTCAATTCTCGATGGTATTATACGATTACTTCACCTTTTTGGTTTATTAGTTTAATAAATATTGTTCATTTTCCTAAGCATAGTAGTGATTAGGTATTATTTTTGAATATATGTAGGTAAATATTATCTTGGTGATGCTGGGTATGGTAATAAAAATAGAATATTGTCACCTTATCGGAGTGTACGATATCACTTGAAAGAGTTTAGTGATCATCCTCATGAGAATGAGAAAGAATTGTTCAACCTCCGACACTCTTCATTGAGAACTACCATTGAGCGAGGGTTTGGAGTGTTGAAGAAACATTTTCGAGTGTTGGATGCAAAACCATTTTGGTCTTTTGAAACCCAAGTGAAAGTAGTGTTAGCATGTTGTGTGGTTCATAATCACATTATGGGGGTTGAACCAAATGACCATATTATGGAAGATGTAATGAACGAAGTAGAGTCTAGTGACCCCCAACAAGAAACACAATCACGTCGGGAGTCCGTTGAAGATAGTAGATCGTGGAATGCTAAGAGAGTTGAGATATGCCAAGCTATGTGGTCTAATTATATGAGGAGTGGAGAGTAGTACTTTATTTACATTTTTATGATTGTAATATGTGTTTTTTTTTTTTGTAAAGACAATGTATTTACTACAGACTTCTAGTGGCATAATGAAAAAGTATTTTTAGCATTACATTGTTATTTAATGGTATTACATTGTTATTTCTAGTGTTAGCATGTTTCATTCTGTTGTGCACATTTTATAAGCGTGGTTGTATGTGTGTTTGATTTTTTGTTCATATTCCAAGCGTAATTACTAAATGCTACTCTGAGTATAAAATTTTCATATGTAGTAATGTCAAAGGGCAAAGAAAAGGTGAGCAGTAGCAAGTAGTTTAGGTGGCTGCCACCCATACGTGAAATGATGCTGAGAATACTTGCGTAAGAGGCTGCAAAGGGCAACAAGTCCTCTAGCACCTTCAAGGCAGGCTCCTTCACTCTTGTAGTGAAGGAGATAAGTGCCCAATTTGGGGTTAAATGCCACCCCTCCTATGTTGACAGTCGGATGTGGACGCTAAGGATACACTACTATAAATACCCTCTTACCCATAAAATGTAGAGAGGTTCTAGAGAGAATTTTGAGAGAGAAACCCTAGAGAAAAACAAGATTGACTAATCCACAATCTTTATCATTTGATTCTCCAAATTTCTCTTCTCTCACCTTCTCCATTGACATATCCTTGAGAGGTACATTTGCCAAATCTTTATCTCACTATACTCATATTAGTGAGGAAGTGCTTTGGTGTTTGGAAAGCAGTTCGAAGATGACCAATTTAATTGGTTAATGCAATGGACTTATTGCGGGATCCAGGAAGCTAAAGAAAATAAAGTTTGGTGTAACCCTGTTGGAGCAAAAGGCTTGGAGGGCTTAGGTGCATTGGGTAGATTAGGCTTGGAGGGTCTTCTACTATTCATGTATCCCAACTTTATTCTTTAGTGGATCATTTGACCGCTTGGAGGGTGGTAGAGAGGTTTTTCGCCGAGTTCTTTGGTTTCCTCTTTGATAACACGTACTGGTGTTATCTTTGTGTTTGCATCTCTCTTCCCTTATTCTTTACCTTTTAATTGTTGCTATGTTTGTGATTAATTATGGTTTAGAGTGTTTTACCAATTTGGATATAGCTTATATTCATCATTCCGCACATATATTGTTTGTGTACAAACTTGTGTTGGTACTGTGAAAATTGGGGGTCTAAACATTCTTTAGTTCTTTACACATTAATTGAACTTTCAATTGGTATCAAAGTGGGTGCACTTGTTGTGGTTTCATTACCTAAGTGTGATTCTAGACCCTTGTTGAGATGGATAAATCTCAATCGCTTAATGCTCCTCCATATTTTGATGGGAGCAACTATGCATTTTGGAAAGTCTGTATGACAGCATTTCTATGTTCCATTGATGATAGTGTTTGGGATGCTATTGAGATAGGATGGACTAGGCTGGAGGCCCCAAAATCCACATGGGATAAGGCAGCCCTTGCGGTAGCTAACACTAATATCAAGGCTTTAAATGCTATTTTCTGTGGTGTTTCTCCTGATAAGTTTCATAGGATTTCTCATATTACAATTGCCAAGGAGGCGTGGCAAATCTTGGAGATGACCAATGAAGGCACCAAAAAAGTGAAGGACACCAAGTTGCACATGCTTACCTCACGCTTCGAGGAGCTGAAGATGAGTGAAGACGAGTCATTTGACTCATTTTATGGGAAGCTAAATGAAGTGGTGATTAGGAAATTCAACTTGGGAGAAAAGACAGAGGACTTCAAGATTGTGAGGAAGATCCTATGATCATTGCTGGAAAGCTTTCGTGCAAAGTTCACTGCCATTGAAGAGAGCAAAGACCTTGATAAGATCAAAATTCAAGAACTCATCAGTTCTCTTCAAACCTATGAGCTATCTCAACCATCACAAAGGAAGAGCAAAGCTCTTGCTCTAAAGACAATCAATGAGAGATTGGAAGCTTAAGACTCCTCAGATGAGGATGAGGTTGAAAACGAAGTGGCATACCTTGCTAAAAACTTTCGCAAGTTCTTGAAGCTTGTAAGGTTAAATTTTATCAACCATTTTGTTGGCTTTATTCCGTGCCAATTTCTTGTATTTTAGCACTTAATAACCCTATATTTAGGTGGGATTCATGTAAGAGCATTGTGTAAGAGAGTGTGAAGAATTGCTCAACAATGTGCAAAGAAGCAGAGACTTGCGACTGACTCGCGACTTGTAAGCCGCCAACTGCTGCACACGTGAAAAGCATGCGAGGAGGTGAAGGGTCACGCCTGCTATCGCACTACAGGACAAAAGTCCCAAGCTGGCCAGGTCGTTAGCTCGCGACTTGAATTCACGACTTAGACCAGTTGCGAGGCCAAGCCGCCAACTTGCCCTGTTTGGGAAAAACTGACTCTTCGTATTCTAAACACACACCACTATATAGACCCTTATATTCACGAAATGTTGAGAGCTTATAGAGAGAATTTTGTGAGAGAAACCCTAGAAGAAAACAAGATTGCCTCATCCCCAATCTTTACTAAGAGACTCTTCAAATTCCTCTACTCTCTTCCTCTCCATTGATACATCCTTGAGAGGTTATTGACCAAATCCTTTTCTCACCACACCCACATTTGTGAGAAGGTCTTTTGGTGCTAAGGGAAGCAGTTTGGAAGGGACCAATGGTTATTGGTTGATGCTATCGGCTATAGCGGAATTTGGTAAGCTAGAGAAGAAATAGGTTCAGCGCAACCTCGTTGGAGCGGGAAGCTTGGAGGGCTTAGGTACCTAGGTAGATTAGGTTTGGAGGGTCTATTGCTGTTCATGTATTCCAACTACATTTTCTAGTGGATTATTGACCACTTGGAGGGCGGCGGAGAGGTTTTACGCCGAGGGCTTCAATTTCCTCTTCGATAACACATCGTGTGTTGTCCTTGTGTTTGCATCTCTCTTCCCTTTAGCTTTGCCTTTTATTTTCTGTTGTGGATGTGATTATAATTGGCTTAGATTGTTTATCAATTCTGTGTTTGACTTATGTTCATGTTTCACACATTAATTGTTTGATAATAAGCTTGAATTGGTAATTTGTAATTTGGGGTCTAAATGTTCAAGGGTGTTTTACACACATATTGAACATTCAAAGTTCAAGAGAGATGGGAACTCTTTTGAGAAGGGCAAATTCTCAAATTTTAAGAAGAACAAGAAAGACTTCAAGAAGAAGGATTCAAAAGACTCCCCTTCCTCTCAAGTGGTCACATGCTTTGAGTGCAAAGGGCATGGGCATGTAAAGAAAGAATGTCCCACTTATTTAAAGGCAAAGGGTTAAGTATTTGCTACTACCCTTAGTGACTCAGATAGCTCAAATTCAATTTCGGAAGAAAGTTGTGATGGAGAAGGAAACTACTCTACATTTATGACCATTGCATCGTGGACTCTTCAAAAGATTTGAATGCACTAGTGGAAGAGCTCGGTGAGCACACCGAAGTGGAGTCAATGGGAGTTAGGGAGGAATCCGATGATGAAGGTGAAGAATCTTTCTATGAAGGAACAAAGGGATTGCAAGAAACTTATAATTCTCTTCTAGAAAAGACCGGAGAGTATGCAAAAGTGACTAAGGCAGCCATAAGAAAAATGAAGAAAGTAGAGCAAGATTACAAAAGTCTTCTAGTGTGGTACAAGGAAACTAAATGTGAAGTTCAGATGATGAACGGAGAACTAACCGAAGCCTATTCCAAGATCAAGTTTCTTAAGCTTGAGGTGATTCAAGCCAATGCTAAAGTGGAGCAGGTTGCCTTCAAAAAGCTTGATGAAGTGCTTGCACATCAAAAGCCCTTTTCCGACAAAAGCAGCTTAGGATACACCGAAGAGAGTAGTTCAAGCGCCAATGTTTCTAAGGAGATGACGTTTGTTAAAGCAAAGGAACCAATGGTAGCAACTCTAACTGTTGAGAAAGGGAAGTTTGAGAAGAAGCCAAAGGTGATTGTTCAATGGGTTTTTACAAAGCCTCCAAACCCAATAATGGCTAAACTCAAGGCGAAAGGAAAATATCTTCCGAAGTCACAAAGAGGACCACAAACTCAATACTTTTGCCATCATTGTGGAATCCAAGGACACATTAGACCTAAGTGCCACAAGCTTCAGGCATTAAAGAATGATAGCTCTCAAAGGCCAAGAGGACAAAGAAATGACAAAGGGAACTAAATGTTCAATATGTGTATAAAACACCTATGAAAGTTTAGACCCCCAATTAACAAATCACCAATTCAAGCTTATTACTAAACAATGAATGTGCGGAGCATGAAAATAAGCTACAACAGAATTGATAAACAATCTAAACCAAATAAAATCACAACCACAGCAGAAATTAAATGAAAAAGATTAAGGGAAGAGAGATGCAAACACAAGGACAACACAGTGATGTGTTATCGAAGAGGAAACCAAAGTCCTCTGTGTAAAACATCTCCCCGGCCCTCCAAGTGGACAATAATCCACTAAAGAATGAAGTTGGGATACATAAACAGCAGAAGACCCTCCAAGCCTAATCTACCCAGTGTACCTAAACCTTCCAAGCTTCTTGCTCCAATGAGGTTACGTCGAACCTTTGTCTTCTTTAGCTTACTGAATTCCGCTATAGCCCATAGCATCAACCGATATCAATTAGTCCATTCCTAACTGTTTCCCAAGCACCAAATAGTCTTCTCACAGATATGGGTATGGTGAGAAAAGGATTTGGCTAATGTACCTCTCAATGATGTAACAATAGAGAGGGTGAGAGTAAAGAAATTTGGAGAATCAAAGGATGAAGATTGTGGATGAGTTAATCTTATTTTCTCTAGGGTTTCTCTCTCAAAATTATCTCTAGAAGCTCTCTACATTTCATGGGCATAAGGGGTATTGATACTAGTGTGTGTTTGGAATGCAAAAAGTCAGTTTTTCCCAAACAGAGTGGTCTGGCGACTTAGCCTCGCGACTTGACTGAGTCGCAAGTCTAAATCGCGAGCTAACAGTTTGGCCAGACTGGAAGTTGTGTCCTGTAGTGCTCCAGCTGGCGTGACTCTTCAGCTCCTCTGCATTCTTCACATGTGTGCCTCCTTTAGCAATTTGCAAGCCGTGAGCCATCCGCAAGATCCAGTCGCAAGGCCCTGTTAAGTTGCACACTTTTCAACTTTTCTTCACACTCTCTCACACATTACCCTTACATGATTCCCACCCAAATACAGGGTTTCTAAGTGCTGAATTACAAGCAAATTTGGTATGAAATAAAGCCAACAAGATGGTTGATTAAATTCAATCTTACAATCTCCTCCTTCGGCTATTTCATGACAAAACCCTAAAACAAACTCTAGACTTAACATGTGAGTTGAAAACAGTTGAACATAACTCACTCACACCTAACTCTAAGGTCTGTGTAGCTCTTGAACCATAAGTACACATATCTCCTTAAACACAACAACACAACATGATCATTGTATGCAGAAAACTTGTAATGCATATGGAGCAAGCACAATGCAATCAAGCAATATAGATTAAAGCAATAAAGCACGGCTTGACCAAAAAGGAACAATCACTATAAATAGTGACCACAATGCTCATTCACACAAGGAATGAACATTTGGACATGCAAGCTAATAAGCTCAATGCAAAGTATCATTTGTATGTCTAATACTCAACCAATGCAACAACTCCAATGCAACAACTCAAAGTAATTGCATCAAGGATATAAAACCCAACAAAGGTACAAGAGTGATGTACTTAAAGAAAATGCATAACATTTTAACAATACGTACTAAGCTACAAAGCATGGGCATAAACCAAAAGTACTTAAAGTTTCTCCTGTTTAAAATGATGAGAAGATGTGATGCACTTGGAACATATATACTTGAAACTTGAAACACTTGCACAAAACACATTAGACCCTCAAGATAAAGCAAGTAATAAAATGACAAGTATAATGTAACATGTAAATTGCGATCAAGTAAATATGATGTGAAACATATGAGCAACTTGATCATACACCAAAACAGTCATACAGAAATGACTACAATAATCACATAGCAAAGCAAATGATTATTTGAACATGCATTCAATGAAGAGCAATAGCATAAGGATGTATGCATGTCCGACACAAAAACATAATGCAATGAGAATAACAAAGTATAGATACTAAAAATAACTCAAAGCACCATAAAGCAAACAAGAAAACAAACATTAATAAAATAAAATAAAATAAAAAAAACAGAGTTTTCTTATTAACTCAATTTCTTCTCTCCCTTGGTATATGCATTTCCCCTACGGAATAACTCTCCCCTACACATGTGCACGAGAAATAGAATTTCTCCCCCTAAAAATGTGCACAAGAGTCATCTAGAAATGACAAAACTCTCTGGTATACTGCTCTAGAGTATACTCTCCCCTTTTTTGACATGAATAAACAAAGGGACAAGGACAAATGAGGGCAAGAGATGAAGGTATGAATAAGGAGAAAGATGCATAAGGGGTGCAAGATGAATGAGAAAATAAAGCTTAAACAAAAGACAAAAAAAAAAAAAATGCTACAAAGTATAAAGTAAACATGACATGCTAGGATGAAAAAACAAAATATAGACCAATGCATGACAAGGGTAGCAAAGGTGTGTGCCAAAGGTGGTTATGTGCAATGCATGACCAAAGCATTGAAAATGCACATACGAGGCAAGGTGTGTTAAATACACAACTAATGATCCAAACATGTTTCTAATGAGGAAACATGAGAAACCCCAAAGTTTGGTACTCATCAGAGTCCAAACAAGTGAGAAAATGCCTAAGAGACCTTTTATCAAACACCTAACATGCATACTATGAACAACAATGTGAAACAATGCATGAACATCATGAAATCCACCCTTAATACATGTTCTTTTTGCCACAAGAGCCAACATCCAAAGCAAATCATCAAAAGAAACTAATCTCATACAAAAATTTGACAAAAATTAAGTTTTCCTAACCCCTATGATGAAAATCCCTACCAAGAGCACAAAACTCTCCAAAACATAATCTAAGGATCGAAATAATGAAAGGAGTTTAGAATTACTTTAGAGATGTTAATGGAATGAAAAACCATTCAAATTGATTGGGTTTTGATGAAAAAAATATTGAAAGAGGGGTTTAAGAGAGGATGGGAGAGGTTTAAAACAGGTTTCCCACGAAAAGCTCTATAAAAAGCTATTTCTAGGCATTTCATGACTAGGCGAGTCGCGAAAGCTTCTGGATGAACTCGTGACTAGGGTTTCGCGATTGATGAGTCGCAAGATGTGTCACGAAAAATTTTGCAAATGGCAAGTCAATCAAGAGTAAGTCATGAAAAACTCTGACACCTGTTTTTCAACACAGAACATGTTTAAACAAAGAAAAACAATGTAAGCACTAAACATGAATACAAGTGATAAAAATCACTTGTTAAGAACATATGTCATTCTTTTATGTAATTGGCTAATCCTTTGACAAAACGCACTTTACTTGTAATTGGATAGATCTAGGTGTTCTTAATACTTCAAGAAATAAGGTTTCAAGATCAAGTGTTAAAACAATTCAAGTCTATCCAAGAAACAAGCTGAATAATGCAAATTCATTAAAGCTTGATAGCTGCATCTATTGAGCTTAAGAAGCTGTTTTAGCCTATGTGCTCGACACCTACTCGATAGCTTCTCGACCACTCCTATCTATCGAGGTTTAAGAATTTCATAATTCTGATATGATTTTCTTGAGATTCGTGAATGTGTCTTTGGGCCTTCTTTTCTCCTAACCCTAGACATATAAAAGCATTATTTGAAGGGCCGTTAAAGAGTACACAAGTTGCACAAGCTTTGAGAAAAGTTTGCTCAAGTAAATTGTGACCGGAGATAAAGTTTTGCCCTAGTTCATCATTCTTGAAGAAGTTGTTATGTATGTGCACCATAGGGTTTTGTGACCAAGAATATTCTTGATCTTTATGTGTTGATGAACTGAAGAACTTTGCAGCCAACAATCTTCTCTAGTTAGTGATTGAAGTCGCATACTAGGATCTATGCAATTAGTTAGTCATGTACTTGGGAGTCGTGCATCAAAAGAAGAAATTATCATTTCTGAACAAGTCCAATTGAGTATTGGAATAACGGTTCAACTGTAGGTTGGTATAAGGTACTGGGATTCCTTTACTTGTAACTGCTTGTTGTGATAATAATTGAATTTCGAGAGTGTTGACCTTAAAATCACCTGGTAGGATTTTTAGTGTGTAGGTTTTCCCTATTCGTAAACAAATTATCGTGTTAATTTATTTTCCACTACATACTTTAGTTATTGGTGATTTGTTTGTGCTACCACGCACTTTGTACATTAATTTGATTAACTAATAACTTGGCTAATTAATCAATTAATTTAATCACAAGGGGTCAATACGTTTTTGGCCTATTAAGTGATATCAGAGTAGGCACGCTTTGATTAGGTTTAATCTTTACTGTGTAATCCATTGACCCCTGTTTATCATGGATAGAGGACAGTCATTAATTATACCTCCTTTATTTGATGGCACTAACTATGCATACTGGAAAGTATGCATGAGAGCTTTCTTGCAGTCTTTAGATGAGAGGTGTGGCAAGCTGTAGAGATTGGATAGACCAAACCAAAAGAAGCTTGGTCGATTGGGATGAAGCCAAGATCAAGGTGGCAAACTTTAACAGTAGGGCATTGAATGCTTTATTCAGTGTGGTCACCAATGAGGAGTTCAAGAAGATATCCTTCACTGAAACTGCTAAGGAAGCAAGGACCATCCTCCAAACAACCTATGAGGGAACCAAGGCTGTCAAGGATTGAAAGCTTCAAGGGCTCACTACAAGCTTTAAAGAGATAAAGATGGAGGAGGATGAGTCGTTTGATGAGTTCTATGCCAAGCTTAAGGACATAGTGAACTCAACTTTCAATCTTGAGGAAACCATTCCTAAACCCAAGATTGTGAGAAAGGTTCTCTCTACCCGAGAGATTTCATGCCAAGATTACGATAATCGAGGAATCAAAGGATATCGACAAGATTCCTTTGACTGAGCTGGTTGGAAACTTGCAAACTTACGAACTAGGGTTAACAAGAATTGGCAAGTTGGGTAAAGGCAAGAGCATGGCTTTGAAGGCCAAAAAAAGTGACACTAATGAGTCTTCAGATGATGAGGATTCAAAGATGAAGTCCTATATTACAAGGCAATTCAAGAAGTTCATGAAGAATGCCAATGGGAAGGGCTTTGACAAAGACCGTAGGCAATCCAGTTCTTCCCAGTTCAAGAGCCAAGACAAAAGGACGAAGGATGCAAAGGATGGCGGTTAGTACTCTATTCCCGTAGGACCTAAGTGCTTTGGGTGTCATGGCTTCGAACACATGAAACAGAAATATCCTACATATCTCAAAAGCATTGGGAAGAGCAAGGCACTTGCTGCTACCTTGAGCGACACCGAACTTGAGGATAATTTCGACAATGAAGATGACGGAATCTTGAATGCCTTCACTACCACAGTCAATCCTATTGAAGGGATTGTTGAAGACGTGGACGAAGAAGAAGAATTGGTGGATTCTAAGTGTGAGAAGATGGATGATCAAGATGATATTCATACCGCCTATGAGAAACTATACAAGCTCTCTAAGAAACACAAGAAACTCTATAGGCTAGCCACCAAGAAACTTAATGATGTGGAACTTAACCGTGAAGAGTTGTCCACAAAGTTTGATAAGGCTAATCAGACTATTGGAGTACTGAGGTTTAAGAATAATTTCTTGGCTGAGAAGACCAAGAAGCTTGAAAAGGAGCTATTTCAAGTCAGAGCTCAATTGGAGAGGACTTCAAGCGTGATAGGTCACAATCTGAATGACCCCTTGTGATTAACCCTAATTAATTAATTTAGCCAAGTAATTAATTAATCAATTAATCATGCAATTTTATGAAAGCACAAACAAATCACCAATCAACTAAATATGCAGCGAAAAATAAATAACACGGTGATTTGTTTACGAATAGGGAAAACCCTAATAGCAAAAATCCCACCGGGTGATTTTCAGGTCACCACTCCCGAAACTCCACTATTATCAGATCAAGCAGTTACAAGTAAAGGAATCCCAAGTACCTTACCAACCTACAGTTAAACCCTTACCCCAATACCCAATTGTACTTGATCTGTAGCGGCAGTTCCCTCCTTGAATCACGGCTCCCAAGTACGTGACTAACCAATGCGTGGATCCAAGTACGCGACTTCAGAACACCAACTGAGGAAGAATGGTTGGCTGCAAAGTTCTTCAGTTTATCCACTTGATGAATAGCAGGAAGATGCTTGGTTACAAAACCCTATGGTGCAAATACACAGCAACTTCTTGATGAAAGATGAACTAGGTCAAGAACTTCGTCTGTTGATCACAATTTGCTTAAACAGAGATTGCTCAATGATCATGCAACTTGTGTCATACAAAATGGCTCTTAAAATAATCCTTTTATATGTTTAGGGTTAGAAGAAAAGAAGGCCCAAAAACATATTCACGGATCCCAAGAAAATCAGATTGGAAATCTGACTTTTTTAAATCTCGACAGATAGCAGGTGTCAAGGTAGCTGTCGAGAGGTGTCGAGCTTTAAAAACTGTGCACTTCAACTTGCTTTCTCTTGGACAGACTTGATGACTTCAACACTTGACCTTGAAACATTGTTTCTTGAAGTATTAAAAACACCTAGAACTACCTAATTACAAGCAGAGTGCGTTTTGTCAAAGGATTAGCCAATTTACATAACTAAGTGACATATGTTCTTAAACAAGTTAAAACATATATGTCCTAACAATCTCCCCTTTTGGCAATCCGTGATAAAACCACAACAAACAAATGAGCATATGAGAGAAGTCATAAATCACTCAACTCATATTCACTTGTTGAATACAATAAAATCTATCCTAACACAAACTCTTGAAAAGCTTTGCAAGAAGAGAGCTTATGATAAGTAGACTTTGACAACCTGTATTTCTGAAACACTTTAAACAAAACTCATCAAGGCATCTTGTGTGAAACAGAAATAATTAGATTGCATACAAGTATAAAGAACATGTGTATAAAGATAGAAAAGAAACAACAAATGAAGAGAGAGGTGAAAGAAACATACATCAACATATATAAGAGATAAGATAAGTACAATGTATGTAAAAATGGTCAAAGGACCTTATATACAAGACCAATGTATCTAAAAGATAAGAAAAAAATACATATAGCCTCACTACATCCCTTAAAAATATGACAACACTCCCCCTATAAAAAATGTCCTATACTAACTCTCCCCCTAAGATGACTACTCTCATAGCCCAAAACTACTCCCCCTTTTTGTCACGAGTGACAAAGGGTAAAGTGTCATGTAGACATCTCATCGGCAGAGCTAGCATCCCCATCATCATCATCCTCATCATCCTCAGAATCTGACGCTGTTGGAGTAGATGGTGAAGGAGTAGCCTCTGGAGCAAATCCACCCATGATCGCCTGCCGTCGTGCAATACAACCCACACGAACATTCACCTGATACAACTCAGCAGAGAGTGTATCAAGACGAGTGTCCATGCGCTGCAGCTGCGCCATAATATCACTAAGGGATACATCGCTCGAAGAGGAAGAAGAAGCAGATGTAGATGGAGCTGATCTGGATGGCGCTGAACGAGAGGGAGGAGTGGCACCTGGCTGTCTCGACCTAAACTGCGCCTCACTACGTTTTACGGTAGCGGCATCTATGGCAGATATGTGTGTAAAGTGGTCGGACACAGGAAAGGGAACAAAAAAATGGCGTAGAATCCGCGTGATAGCAGAAGGAAAGATGAGCTTATCACGGGACGCCGAATCAAGATAGACCTCTATGATAAATCGGATGAAGTGAGAAGGAAAGTCTATGGTAAGATGCTCAAGCAAAGAAAGCAAAAATCGAGCACGAGGCTCTGTGATAGAGTTATAGTGAGAAAGAGGATGGAGAACAAAAGTCATCACCATGTTAATGAATCTAAGACCTTTAGCAAAAGGCCTACATGATGTGAACTGATGCTCATCCCAATCAGCAGGGCGCTCACAAAAAGCAAAGATGAGCTCATCTTTGGACACAGTCCTCAGACGCTCACAAGAGGGGTAATCTGGAAACTCTATCCTAGGTACTCTAAGCACATCCGCAACAAGTTGCGGTGTGACAGGAATGCGCATACCTCGAATGCGAGTAACAAAATGAGGTACTGAAATATCAATCCCGTTCATGTTGGAGTAGAACTCCTGTATCAGCACGAGAGGGCAAGTGACCGGGATGTCACACAGTGACCCCCATCCCCTACTGTTAATGATAGAGAGAAGGTCAGTATCGGCGAAGTCCACCAGAATAACTTGGCGTTCCAAATGAACACCTCGTTTAGAAAAGTTCTCCGAAAATGCCTTATGGGCATCTCCATCACGGAACCGAATATTAAAGGGAGTAGTATCTGAAGAAGTAGAAGTTCCAGAATGCAGAGGGTTCCGAGTAGGAGTAGATTTACATTTGGGTGCCATAGACACGACTAACGTAAAAGAATGAGAAAAAGATAGAGAGGGAGACAATCAGAAAAGTCCCAACACAGTTCAAATATATCAAATATGTTGAACAACAAGTACGTATGCATGGGAATGCATGAGCATGTGACATGCAAAGAAAAAAAAATATCATGGGCTCAGCCCAATCCAATCCTAGCAACACACAAACATAAAGCACACATCTAAATGCATGTAAATATCATTATAATGCAAATGAAATGCAATGTATGACATTTTGAAATCATCTAAGTGCAAACCCAACCCAAAATTTGAAGAAAAACTCAACAATTTTGAAAAAAAAAACCCCAAATTTTTATGAAAAATCCCAAAAACTAGGTTTTCAAACATGAAATGCATGAAAAAGGAAGGGAAAAGTGATCTTACCAAGAGATTGAAGCAAGGAATGAGCAAGATCCAAGTGGGGTTGAAGATTTGAGTGAGAAAATCAAGTTTGGAAGATGAAAAGCCACAGACAGATCGAGTGAGATCGAGAGAAATGAGTGAAAAATCGCGATCTGCTCTTAAATAGGCACCTCAGTAATTCTCGACAGCTGAGGTGTCGAGAGGTATTGAGGAAGCTGTCGAGGAAGCTATCGAGGAAAATGCCTTCGACAGATGCAGGTATCGAGAGGTATCGAGGTACAAGGCCAAATGCAGATTCAAGAATCTCGATCGATCGACCAGGTATCGAGAAGCTGTCGAGAAGACAAAAGAAATCTCAATCGATCCATAAGGTATCGAGACATGTGTCGAGAAAGAAGACTCAAACAGCATAGGTGAATCTCGATCGATCCATCAGGTGTCGAGAATCTATCGAGGGGACAGAGACTTTCTCAATCGATCCAACAGGTGTCGAAGAGGTGTCGAGATTGCGATAAGAAACAACTTGAGAAGCTCGACAGATGATCATGTATCGAGAAGGTATCGAGGTAGGTGTCGAGCCAGCAGTAAAAGGCAGTTTTTCAAGAAGGGAAAAACACAGACATGAATGCAATCCAACACACATCTCAACCAAAGATCCACTTAACATATAAACCTCTCAAAAACATCTCTCAACAAGAAAATAAGCACAAGGATCATGCAAAACACACACACACACTAAACAAGTCTAACCAATTTTATATTTCAAAAACAAGTTATGACAGCTTAGTGAGCATACATTAGCACATGTAAAACCTTTGTGATGGCCAAATCACATTGTACCTGCACATGTATCAAAAGTAGTAAAGAATATTGCATGTTGTGTGTGAAAAACATCGCAAGATTGCATATGTGTATAAATGTTATGACGATCTGAGATATGAGAAAATAACTTTTAACTCACACACAATCATAACTATTTAATGGGGACTATCACCTTCGACGTACATCCTATAACTCCCACATCTCCTAGAATACACGCTTGCAACCATATATAAAGCATTTTTAATCTTTTTGCTTTTTATTTTCTTTGCATGTTTTCTTTTATTTTAGCATATCATACATGGGTATATACAAGAGAGAAAAGAAATACCCAAGATTTTAAGCATTTGACATCGCACTTTTGCTATGCCGAAGCATACGAATGTCTTTGACACTGCACTTTTACTATGCCGAAGCATACAGGTGTCATATTATGATTGGCGGGCACCAGTGGTGAGATAGTTATTTATGCCTCTCTCTTAAGATTTTCTAGTCCTACCCGTCAAAAAGAGTGATATGAGTGTTAATTTTTAAGAGATAAGCTAATCTTACTCATCACAAACAAGAGCCACACAGCTCACTTGCTTAGTTGTGCATAGAAATGCTCATCTAAGTTATAAGAGATACAAAGTTTAGAAAACTTTGTTTCAATGGCCATTCAAGGTACACAAGTACCAAAGTACACAAAACACACACTGTTTTTGTATTTTTTTTTAAAACAAAAATAAAATGAACAAAACTGAAAGTAAACACACAAAACATGTTAAACAAAATAATGCAAAAACTAGACTGACTCAGCAGAAAAACAAAACACACAAGCAATGCAAAACACAGAAAAACAAAAGGAAAAAAAAGTGATGAAATCACTTAAAGTCCTTTTTCTTCCACACCTTGGAAGAGCCTTTCCTTTGATTGAATCCTTGAACCGGCGGTGAGGGGGAAGAATTTAACCCGTTCAAGTTCGAAAGGAACATGAGGGCTTTCAGAAGATCTCCAAGAGGAGCAAGAGAGGATTGAAGCTGATTATGGTTTCCAGATGCTATCACGCCATTGCTCTGTTGAGTGGCTAACCACTTATAGTAATTTGGTCTAGTATGACCGGCAGCTCCACAATGATAACAGAGATACTGCTTCTTTTGTTTAGACTTTTGAGAGTTAGCCTTCTTAGCCCTAGGGTTTTTATCATCTTTCTTATCTTGCTTAGGGGGTGCTCCTAAGATAGATTTACCCTTGTCTAAGTTCTCACTAGCTAATTCAGTTTTGACATCAATATTCTCAATTTCAGTATTATTAGTAGGAGGAACAAAAATAGTATTGCTAGTAGAAGCAGTATTTGAGAAAGAAGTACCATACCCCAAACCAGTTCGATTTGAAGCAGATTTCTGATTGCTAAGCATCTCATCAAGCTTTGCACTTGAAGTCCTCTCTAGTTGAGCTCTGACTTGAAATAGCTCTGCTTCAAGCTTCTTGGTCTTCTCGGCCAAAAAGGTGTTTTCAAATCTCAGTGCTCCAATAGTTTGATTCGCCTCATCAAACTTTGTGGACAACTCTTCACGATCAAGTTCCACATCACTAAGCTTCTTAGTGGCCAGCCTGTATAATTTCTCATACTTTTCAGAGAGCTTATAAAGCTTCTCATAAGCTGAATGGATATCATCTTGATCATCCATTTTCTCAAATTTTGATTCCACCAGTTCTTCTTCTTCATCCACTTCTTCAACAATCCCTTCAGTAGGATTAACTGTGGCGGTAAAGGCATTTAAGATTCCGTCATCCTCATTGTCGGAATCATCTTCAGGCTTAGTGTCACTTAGAGTTGCAGCAAGTGCCTTGCTTTTCCCAATGCTCTTGAGATATGTAGGACACTTATTTTTCATGTGTCCGAACCCATGACATCCAAAGCATTTTGGTCCTGCAGGAACAGTGTACTGACTTCCATCCTTAGCATCCTTCTTTCCTTTGTCTTGGCTTTTAGACTGTGAAGAACTGAATTGCCTCCGGTCCTTGTCGAAGCTCCTTCCATTGGCATTCTTCATAAACTTCTTGAACTGCCGAGTGATGTAGGACTTCATCTTAGAATCTTCATCATCGGAAGACTCATCTGTATCACTGTTCTTTGCCTTCAAGGCCATGCTTTTACCTTTACTTGACTTGCCAATCCTAGATAATCCTATCTTATAGGTTTGCAAGTTTCCTACCAGCTCAGTCAAAGGAATCTTGTCAATGTCCTTTAATTCTTCTATCGCCGTAATCTTGGCATGGAATCTCTCAGGTAGAGATCTGAGCACCTTCCTTAAAATCTTGGGTTTTGGAATGGTTACCCCAAAATTGAAGGCTGAGTTCACTATGTCCTTGAGCTTGGCATAGAACTCATCAAATGACTCATCCTCCTCCATCTTAATTTCTTCAAAGCTTGTAGTGAGCCTCTGAAGCTTTGAGTCTTTGACAGCCTTTGTGCCTTCATAGGTAGTCTAGAGGATGATCCAAGCCTCCTTAGCAGTTTCAGTTGAGGATATCTTTTTGAACTCCTCATTTGTGACTGTGCTAAATAGGGCATTTAACGCTCTGCTGTTGAAGTTAGCCGCCTTGATCTTAGTATCATCCCAATCGGCCGGATCTTCTGTTGGCTTAGTCCAGCCAATCTCTACAACTTGCCACACCTTTTCATCTAAAGACTGCAAGAAAGCTCTCATGCGTACTTTCCAGTATGCATAGTTAGTGCCATCAAATAAATGAGGTATAATTAAAGATTGTCCTCTATCCATGACAAACAGGGGTCAATGGATCAAACACAGTAAAGATTAAAACCTAATCAGAGTGTGCCTGCTCTGATACCACTTGATATGTCACAATCTGAATGACCCCTTGTGATTAACCCTAATTAATTAATTTAGCCTAATTAATTAATTTAGCCAAGTAATTAATTAATCAATTAATCATGCAATTTTATGAAAGCACAAACAAATCACAAATCAACTAAATATGCAGCGGAAAATAAATAACACGGTGATTTGTTTACGAATGGGGAAAACTAATGGCAAAAACCCCACAGGGTAATTTTTAGGTCACCACTCCCGAAACTCCACTATTATCAAATCCAGCGGTTACAAGTAAAGGAATCCCAAGTACCTTACCAACCTACAGTTGAACCCTTACCCCAATACCCAATTGGACTTGATCTGTAGCGGCAGTTCCCTCCTTTGATGCACGGCTCCCAAGTACGTGACTAACCAATGCGCGGATCCAAGTACGCGACTTCAGAACACCAACTGAGGAAGAATGGTTGGCTGCAAATTTCTTCAGTTCATTCACCTGATGAATAGCAGGAAGATGCTTGGTTACAAAATCCTATGGTGCAAATACACAGCAACTTCTTGATGGAAGATGAACTAGGTCAAGAACTTCGTCTGTTGATCACAATTTGCTTAAACAGAGATTGCTCAATGATCATGCAACTTGTGTCACACAAAACGGCTCTTAAAATAATCATTTTATATGTTTAGGGTTAGAAGAAAAGAAGGCCCAAAAACATATTCACGGATCCCAAGAAAATCAGATTGGAAATCTGACTTTTTTAAATCTCGACAGATAGCAGGTGTCGAGGTAGCTGTCGAGAGGTGTCGAGTTTTAAAAACTGTGCACTTCAACTTGCTTTCTCTTGGACAGACTTGATGACTTCAACACTTAACCTTGAAACATTGTTTCTTGACGTATTAAAAACACCTAGAACTACCCAATTACAAGCCGAGTGCATTTTGTCAAAGGATTAGCCAATTTACATAACTAAGTGACATATGTTCTTAAACAAGTTAAAACATATATGTCCTAACAAAGTGCGAAGCTTGACAAGATGTTCAGCATTCAGAAATCTGCTTTGGATCGAATAGGTTTAGGGTATGATCTTTCTTCCTCTAATATTGCTTCTACTAGTACTACTATTTTTGTTCTTTGTAGTAATAATGTTTAAATTAAGAACAATGCTGTTAAAAATGAATTAGCTAGTGAGAACTTAGACAAAGGTGAATCTATCTTAGGAGCACCCCCTAAGCTTGAGAAGAAAGATGCTAAAAACCCTAGGGTTAAGAAGGCTAACTCTCAAAAGCCTAAACAAAAGAAGCAGCATCTCTGTCATCATTGTGGTGTTGCTGTTCATATTCAACCAAATTACAATAAGTGGTTAGCCACTCAATAAAGCAATGACATGATAGCATCTGGAAGTCAGAATCAACTTCAATCCTCTCTTGCTCCTCTTGGAGATCTTCTCAAAGCCCTTAAGTTCCTTTCGAGCTTGAACGGTTTCAATTCTTCCCCTTCACCGTCGATTCAAGGGTTTAATCAATGAAAAGGTTCTTCCAAGGTGTGGAAGGAAAAGGGCTCTAAGTGATTCTATCACTTTCTTCTCTTTCTTTGTGTTTTTGTTTTTGCACAACTTGTGTGTTTTTGTTTTTGCACAACTTGTGTGTTTTACTTTACTGTTTTGAGTTAGTCTAGTTTTATGCTTTGCTTTGCTTAACATGTTTTTATTTGTTTACTTTCAGTTTTTCTTATTTTTTGTTTTTCATATAAAAATTAAAAAAAAATTGAAAAATCGGAAAAATACAAAAACAGTGTGTGTTTTGTGTACATTGGTACTTGTGTACCTTGGATGGCCATTGAAACAAAATTTTCTAAATTTTGTATCTTTTATAGCTTAGATGAGCATATCTAGACACAACTAAGCAAGTAAGCTTTGTGGCTCTTGTTTGTGATGAGTAAGATTAAGTGATCTCTTGTACTTAACACTCGTATCACTCTTTTTGACAGGAAGGACTAGAAAATACTAAGAGAAAGGTATAAATAACCATTTCACTACTATTGCTCGCCAATCATGAAATGACATCTGTATGCTTTAACATAGCAAAAGCGCAATGTCAATGACATTTGTGTGCTTCGGCATAGCAAAATTGGAATGTCAAATATCATTGGGTATTTCTTTTCTCTCTCTTATATGCCCATGCATGTTATGCTTAGTAAAAAGAAAAATATGCAAAGAAAAATAAAAAGCAAAAAGATCAAAAATGCTTTAAATATGATTGTAAGCATGTATTCTAGGAGATGTGGGAGTTATAGGATGTACCTCAAAGGTGATAGTCCCCATCAAATAGTTATTATTTTGTGTGAGTTAAAGTGATTTTCTCATATATCAAATCATCATAACATGTATACACTTATGCAATCGTGCGATGTTTTTCACACACAATACGCAATATTCTTTGCTACTCTTGATACATGTGCATGTACAATGTGATTTGGCCATCACAAGATTTTACATGTGTTAATATATGCTAACTAAACTGTCTTGATTTGTTTTTGAAATATAAAATTGGTTAGACTTGCTTAGTGTGTGTGTGTGTTTTTGGGATCCATGTGCTTAAAATTGTTGTTGAGAGATGATTTTGAGAGCTTAATATGTTGATTGGATCATTGGTTGAGTTGCATGCTTGATTGCATTCATGTCTATGTTTTTTACTTCTAAAAAAAAAACTATTTTTAAAAGCTAGCCCCTCAACAGCTCCTCGACCCCTGGCTATCTGTCGAGGTCCTCAGTTTTTTCTCATCACAATCTTAACACTTCCTCGACAGCTAGGTGGATCGATCGAGCTTCTGCTCTTGTGTCTTTGCTTTGTTCCTCGACACATTCTCGATAGCTACATCTGTCGACGTTGTTTTTCTCGACACCTTCCTCAATAGATTTCTCGACACCTCTATCTGTCAAGATTTACTAAACGCCTATATATTTGTTCAATGTGATCCATTCTTCATTTCTCTCGATCTCTCTCTTGATACCTTTGTCTGTTCTCCTCTCAAACCTCTCTCAATCACTCCAAACTTGTTCCTTAAGGTTTCTTCAAGCTTTTTCAAATTTTCCTTCACTTGGTAAGCTTCTAATCTCTCATTTTCATGCATTTTCATGTTTTCAAACCTAGGTTTTGGGGTTTTTCAAAATTGATGAGTTATTGTTGAAATTTTAGGATGGGGTTTCACTTAAATGAGTTTAAAATCTCATGCATTACATCACATTAGCATTATAACAGTATTATCATGCATTTAGATGTGTGGAAGTTGATTGTGTGCTGGTGGGATTAGATTGGGCTAAGCCCATAATAAATTTTCTATTGCATGTCACATGTTCATGCATTTCCCATGTATACATAATCTCTTTTCAATATACTTGTTATACTTGAACTATTTTGGAGCTTTTCTAATTGTCTCTTTTTCTCTCCCTCTCTCTCTATTTACATTAGTCATGTTTATAGCACCTAAGCGTAAATCTGCTTCGTCCTATAGCCCTCTTCGTTTCGGGGCATCGTCTTCATCTGATCCTACTCCCTCTCATTTTTGGTTTCGTGATAAGAATGCCTGTAAGGCCTTCTCGGAGAACTTCTCTCGACGAAGCATTCATTCTGAACGCCAAGTCATTCTGGCGAACCTCGCCGACACCGACCTTCCCGATGTCATTCACAGTCAAGGATGGGAGTCACTATGTGACGTCCCGGTCACCTGTCCTTCCATGCTTATATAGGAGTTTTACTCCAATATGCGTGGAATTAATCGTTCAGTACCTCACTTCTTAACTCGTATTCGAGGTATGCACTTTCATGTCACACTGCAACTTGTTGTGGATGTGCTTCGGGTTCCTAGGGTAGAGTTTCTTGACTATCCTAGTTGTGAGCGTTTAAGGACTGTGTCCAAGGATGAGCTCATGTCTGCTCTCTGCCAGTGCTCTTATGATTGGGGTGAGCGTCAGTTTACACCATGTAAGCCCTTTACTAAAGGTCCTCGATTCATAAACATGGTGATGACCTTCGTTCTCCATCCTCTCTCTCGTTATAACTCCATCACAGAGCCTCGTGCTTGGTTTTTGTTATCCCTCTTTGAGCATCTTACTATAGACTTCCCTTCTCATTTTATTCTTTCCATTATAGATGTTCATTTGGATTCAGTGTCCCGTGATAAGCTCATCTTTCCTTCCTTTATCATGAGGATTTTACACCATTTTTCCGTCCCTTTTTCGGTGTCCAACCATTTCACTTTTATGTGTGTCACAGATGCTGCTACTGTTAAACATAGTGAGGCACAATTTAGGTCACGGTAGTCAGATTTAGCAAATCCTCCCTCCCGTTCAGCTCCTCCATCTCGATCTATTCCATCCACATCCGCCCCTTCCTTTTCCATGGGTGATGTGTCACTCGGAGACATCGTGGCACAGCTTCAGTGCATGGATGCTCGCCTTGATACACTTTCTACTGAGTTGTATCAGGTGAACGTTCGTGTTGGTTGTATTGCTAGGCGGCAGGCGATCATGGGTGGTTTCGCATCTGAGGCTTCTCCTCCACCTCCTCATTTGGCTTCTGATGATAATGGCGATGACGATGATGCTTCTGATGATGATGACGAAGATGCTAGCTTTACCAATGAGATGTCTACTTGACACTCTACCCTTTGTCACTCGTGACAAAAAGGGGAAGTAGTTTTGGGTTATATGAGAGTAGTCATTCTTAGGGGGAGAGTTAGTATAGGACCATTTTGTTAGGGGTAGTGTTGATATGAGGGATGTAGTGAGGATATTATTTATATTTTCTTTTCTTTCTTTTATAGATACATTGTTCTTGTACTTTGGGTCTTGTGACCTTTTTTGACATACATTGTACTTATTTTCTTTACATGTTGTTGTATGTTTCTTTCACCTACCCTTACATGTGTTGTTTCTTTTCTCTCTTTATGCACATGTTTCTTATTACTTGTATGTAATTTATTATTTTTGTTTCACACTAAGATGCCTTGATGAGTTTTGTTTAAAGTGTTTCAGAAATACAGGTTGTCAAAGTCTACTTGTCATAAACTCTCTTCTTGCAAAGTTTTTCAAGAGTTCGTGTTAAGATAGATTTTATTGTATTCAACAAGTGAATATGAGTTGAGTAATTTATGATTTCTCTTATATGTTCATTTGTTTATTGTGGTTTTGTCACGGATTGCCAAAGGGGGAGATTGTTGTGATATATGTGTTTCACTTGTTAAGAATATATGTCATTCTTTTATGTAATTGGCTAATCCTTTGACAAAACGCACTTTACTTGTAATTGGTTAGATCTAGGTGTTCTTAATACTTCAAGAAACAAGGTTTCAAGATCAAATGTTAAAGTAATTCAAGTCTGTCCAAGAAGCAAGCTGAATAGTGCAAATTCATTAAAACTCGGCAACTGTATCTATCGAGCTTAAGAAGCTGTTTCAGCCCATGTGCTTGGCAACTGCTCAACAGCTCCTATCTGTCGAGGTTTAAGAATTTTAGAATTCTGATATGATTTTCTTGAGATCCGTGAATGTTTCTTTGGGTCTTCTTTTCTCTTAACCCTAGACATATAAAATGATTATTTTAAGGGCCGTCAAAAAGTACATAAGTTGCACAAGTTTTGAGAAAAGTTTGCTCAAGCAAATTGTGATCAGAGACAAAGTTTTGCCCTAGTTCATCATTCTTGAAGAAGTTACTATGTAGGTGCACCATAGGGTTTTGTGACCAAGCATCTTCTTGATCTTCATCGTATGGATGAATTGAAGAACTTTGCAGCTAACAATCTTCTCTAGTTGGTGATTGAAGTCACGTATTGGGATTTGCACAACTGGTTAGTTATGTACTTGGGAGTCATGTATCAAAAGGAGAAATTGTCACTACAGAACAAGTCCAATTGGGTATTGGGGTAAGGGTTCAACTGTAGGTTGGTATAAGGTACTGGGATTCCTTTACTTGTAACCGCTTGTTGTGATAATAGTAAAATTTTGGGAGTGGTGACCTTAAAATCACCTCGTGGAGTTTCTGCCGTGTAGGTTTTATCCATTCGTAAACAAATCACCGTGTTAATTTATTTTCCATTGCATACTTTTGTTACTGGTGATTTGTTTGCACTGCCCCACGTTTTGCATGTTAATTTGATTAATTAATAATTTGGCTAATTAACCAATTAATTTAATCACAAGGGATGAATATGTTTTTGGCCTATCACAAATACATATAAAATGATCAAAAATCTTTTTGGATTGATATATATAGTTGAGCACACACACATTACATTTAAACAAGTACAATTGAACAAATGAGTAAGGCATTCATTGAACATTAGGCATGTGTGTATCAAATGTGGAATAGTCCTTAGTCTAGAGTGAAGCTTCAATGATCAATTCAATCTAGTCATACATAACTAGTACTAAGACAAGTGGTCTATCTTAATTATAGAAATGAACATATATGACCTCCCACAAGAAATTTTTGACCTCACAAATTCAGTCCATCTCTTTTTGAGATCGATGCTTGAAATTTTTCATATTTCAATTTGATGAACAAACCTTTGGCTTTTGGGCACCACACATTTTCATATAAGTCGATTTCCCTTTTTCCTAATCGAACACTAGTATGTGCGACGGCTTTTGCAACTCATTATCTCTTTTTATTTTAAGATCTACATTGGTTGAGTTCTTAAGCAAAAAAATAAAAGAGTGGGAAGAGATATAGGCACAAGTCTACGCATGTATCAAAACTAACATGACTATTGACTAATCATTCATGACAAGCTTGAAGATTGATTTACAACAATCACACAAAGATGTCAAAATTTTTTCCACAAAGATATAAGTGCATAAAGAACAAGCTAAGCTCGTAAATGCATAAAGCCATTTGTATGAAGGTACAAGGCAAAACTCACATGAGATATGTGCTCAAACATATACGATTAAACTTTTTGAATTTTTCACTTTTTATGTGGTTTTGGATTTTTTACTCACACAAAACTAAAACATAAAAGTAGGATCAAAACAAAAGAAATGCATACAAAGAAATTCAAGATGCACAAAATGCATGAAGATATGACATTCAATGCATAAAGGGCCCCATAAAGATCGAAAAAAATTAGATCAAGGACCAAAAGAGCAAAGGCTCAACCATAAGAACCCTTCCTCATCCAAATAGAAAAATTGTTTGGAATGAGTGTCTCATGTGAAGAGAAACGAAGGTTGGAAAAGTGAGAACCGAAGATGCATATAGACAAGGAGTTAAGAGCATTAAACACTTTCTTTAACAACATGTTATTTTCACTCAAAACCGGTTTAGCTTTCATAGCATAACTTCCAAGAATCTCAAGTTTCTCTTTTCTTTTGATTCTTTTGAGAGCTTGAAACTTAAGAGCAATGAGGGCTAAGATTACCAAAGGCACCACAATGATGACAAACAATGTGTTTAGGTCCACTAGGCTTTTTGGTAAGGGAGCTAGCCATATGATTTTATTCTCTCTTCAACTTATGATATTGAGGTTTTATATGACCAATCATACCACAGTGGTAGCAAGTTGGAATAAACTTAGATCCATCCAAAACCTTAGTTTGAGACCTAAATAGAGGCTTTGACTTAACAATCTTTCTCTCCACTTTTTGATTTCTTTATGTGAAGAAATGTACACTGATTTGTCCTTTGAGGTAGAACACACAATGGGCACAAAATTGGGTACCACAACATGATTGCAACAAATATTTTCATCCTTTTCAACAATAGGTTCAGTAATCAAACACTTGGCATGCATCTTAAGAGATTTATTTTCACATTTTAGCTCATCAACAAGTTTGTTAGACAAAACAAGTTTAGTATCCAAGTCCATATTCAAACATTCATACTCTTTCAGCTTTTTAAGAGAATTTTCAGTAAATTTCTTATATTTTTCAACCAATTCATTGGATTCATTGAACTTAGCAATCAAATCATCATTTTTACAAAATAACTTGCTTAAATCCTTATTAAACTTCTTAGCCTTTTTCTTCAAGAGTTTGATGTTAGGAATATCAACAACATCCAAAGATTCATGTAACACAGCATCATAATCATGAGGATTATCACTCATAAAGGCATTTTCACAAACACGTGGCATGTTACATTCATCAACATCCAACACATGCACAAAGGCATACAAAGCACTATCCATGGCAAATAACACAAGGGGTCAAGGATCACACTTAGGTATTTAAACCACAACAAGTGTACCCACTCTGATACCAATTGAATTTTTATGTGTATAAAACACCTATGAACGTTTAGACCCCTAATTAACAAATTACCAATTCAAGCTTATTATCAAAAATTGAATGTGTGAAACATGAAAATAAGCTACAACAGAATTGATAAAAAACCTAAACCAAATAAAATCACCACCACAGCCAAAATTAAATGGCAAAGATTAAGGGAAGAGAGATGCAAATACAAGGACAATACAACGATGTGTTATTAAAGAGGAAACCAAAGTCCTTAGCATAAAATCTCTCTGCTACCCTCCAAGCCTAATCTACCTAGTGTACCTAAGCCCTATAGGCTTCTTACTCCAATGAGGTTTCGCCAAACCTTTGTCTTCTTTAACTTACTAGATTCCGCTATAACCCATAGTATCAACCAATATCAATTAGTCCATTCCTAACTACTTTCCAAGTACCAAATAGCCTTCTCACAGAAATTGGCATGGTGAGAAAATGATTTAGCTAATGTACCTCTCAAGGATGTAACAATGGAGAGGGTGAGAGTAGTGAAATTTGGAGAATCAAAGGATAAAGATTGTGGATGAGTCAATCTTATTTTTCTCTAGGGTTTCTCTCTCAAAATTCTCTCTAGAACCTTTGTACATTTCGTGGGTATAAGGAGTATTTATACTGGTGTGTGTTTGGAATGCAAAAAGTCAGTTTTTCCCAAATAGAGTGGTCTGGAAACTTGGCCTCGCGACTTGACTAAGTCGCGAGTCTAAGTCACGAGCTAACGGCTTGGCTAGACTGAAAATTTTATGTTGTAGTGCTCCAACTGGCATGACTCTTTAGCTCCTCTCCATGCTTCACACATGTGCCTCTTTTGGAGACTTGCAAGCTACGAGCTAGCCGCAAGATCCAGTCACAAGGCCCTATTAAGTTGCACACTTTTGAACTTTTCTTCACACTCTTGCACACACCACTTTTACATGATTCTCACCTAAATACAGGGTTTCTAAATGCTAAATTACAAGCAAATTTGGAGTGGAATAAAGCCAACAAGATGGTTGATTAAATTCAACCTTACAGAAACCTTAAGCAATCAAAAGGGCGAGAAAGTAAGTCTAATATTGGATATGTGATGAAGATGATAGACACATCACCTCCTGTTTGGCAAACTTCACACTAAGGATTGAGAATCGTAACTCAAGCACCCAATCCTCTAAGGATATCACCCTAAATGCACATGTCATGTGGGTGAAGAAAGGTACAAATGCATAAGCATTAGAACATGTCCATGCATCAATTCTTTCTATATGTTGTGACTTTGTTTGGTTATCTTCTTTTTAATCATTCCTTTGACAAATTTTTGTTTGTTTTTAAAAGCTTTGAATGTTTTCCTTTTGATCAATTTTTACTTTCTTTTGTATCAAAAATCCAAAAACACCTAAAAAGTAGAAAATCTAAAAAGTTTGACTGGCATTATTGTGTTTTGTCGCACTCATGTTTCACCTTGTACCTCCGTACAAATGGCTTTGTGTATTTGCGAGCGTAGCTTGTTCTCTATGCACTTATATCATTGTGGGAAAAATCTTGACATCTATGTGACTGTTGTAAATAGATCTTCAAACTTGTCGTGTATGATTAGTCAATGGTTTTGCTAATATTGAGACTTGCATAGACTTGTGCCTATATATCTTCCCAGTTTTTTTTTTTTTGGCTTAAAGAGCTCAACCAATGTTAAATCTCAAAATGAAAATAGATAATGAGCTGCAAAAGCCGTTGCACATACTAGTATTTGACTAGGAAAAAGAGAAAGTGACTTATATGAAAATATATGATGACCAAAAGCCAAAGGCTTATTCATCAAATTGAAATATCAAAAATTTTAGACATCGATCTCAAAATAAGATGTATTGTTCAAGAATGATCAAATGATATAAAATGTAAGAAGCCAAATGAAAAGCTTCATAGCTATGTATTCAAGTTTTGTGGGAGGTCATATATGCATACTTCTATAAATGAGATTGGTCACTCTTCCTAGTGCTAATTGTGTATGTCCTGGTTGAATTGATCATTGAAATTTCACAATAGAGTAAGGACTATCTCATCTTTGGTACCCACACACATCACACATGTTTATGTTCAATGAATGCCTTATTCATTTGTGTGATTGTACTTGATTAAGTATGTTGCACTTACCCAATCATATGTTGGTCAAACACAAAAATATTTTTGAGTATTTTAATTGTTTTTGGAAAGTGTTTTTGTTTTGAAAATTTTCAAAATTTTCAAAAACTGTGCAACTCTGTTTTGGCAACTCACTCTCACGGGTCACTCCAATCACGAGACCCTAGTCGTGAGCTTACTTAGAAGCTCTCGTGACTTCTAGCAAGTCAATCCCCCAATCACAAAAAAGACTTAGAAAATTTTCAAAATTTCTGGGGTTTTTAGCATTGTCACAAATCAATTTGGTGACTGGTTCACGAATGGAAGCTCCAGTCGCGAGTTTACTCAAAATACTTCACGACTTACTCGAGATTGGACCTTCCAGTCTCGAAAAATACTTAGACAAATTTTTCAAAATTTGTGACACAGGATTTTGGTAACTTGACCTGGTGACTTGCTCGCAACTCATTCCAATCGCGAAAAATGCGTGTTTTGCACAAATAGGGTTAAATCCAAGATAGTTTTCAAAAACTTTTCAGTTTTCCTCACAATACATGTTGTTTCATTGTCTTGTCCACCACTCCCTTTTCCAAAACCACCATTTTCACTCACAAAACCTCCATTTTTCTTCATCAATCCTTCACAAATCTTCAAGAAAAGGTACGGGTCTTCTCTTACTCTCAAAGTATTTCATGTTTCTAGCCCTAGATTTCTTGGATTTTGTGTTTTTGTTGAGATTTCAAACTATGATGTTAAAATATGGTTTATTGAGGTTCTGTTGAGTTTGATGTATTGGTTTTGTTGGTTTTGGTAGTATAATGCCTATTATACATGTTTTACATGTTTATTTCTCATTTTTGTGCATTATACCATGTTTGTGTTGTGTTGTGTTGTGCATATCATGTCCATGATAAAATATCTCATAAATGTTTTCTTGTGTCTCTTTGGATTCCATGGAATACAATTGGCTATAGGGATAATCATGTTTCTTTAATTTTAAAACATCCTGATTATGTGTTTTTACACTTAGCCCTAATTTGCACACTTTTGCATTTGATGCACACACACACACACACTTTGACATGTTTGAGTGCTTAATGTCATGATTCTATCATGTATTGACAAATTATGTCTTTACATATCAATTTTGGTTGAATCACGCTTTAAATTTCTATTTTTAGGGTTGTATTTCAATGTCCATTGTGTTGGTACTAACTGGTTACTAATCAAGTTTGTTATCATATTTTGTGCTCTGTTTTGTAGTACTTGCTACTTTATTTTTACAGATGACTCCAAAGAAGAAGACCACTACACAACGCGTTGACAAGAGGAAGAAAATCGACAATACTCAAATCCACTCTACCCAACACTTTAAGAGATACAATTAGTTCTTTGAGAAGGCTCCAATCATCCAAGAGCAATTTATGGACCTTGTTGATTTGAAGGACTACTTTATCCTAAGCTGTTTTCAAGATAGAGGTTGGGAAAAGCTCCTTGGTGATCTCCCCGGGGTGTGTGAACCATTGATTCAGGAATTTTATGCCAATGCCATTCTACGAAAGGATGAGATATATTGTTGGATTAGAGGCCATGAGTTCACCATTAATGTGGAGGACATTGATGAAGTTCTTGGCTTTGAGGACCTAGAACATGATTTCACTCACTACAAGGACATAATGCTCTCCATAGAGACAGTTCAATCCCATATTGGTGGTGTGAGAGAAGGAAGATGTCTCAACACAACTGCTTTTCCACCGGATTTGCGATGTCTTACATACATCAAGATGTTTAATCTGTACCCGGTGAAAAAGATTACCACAATCAGCAATGCTAGAGCCATCTTTCTTATGAAGCTTCATGAGAATACCTACATTGACATTAGTGCTCATGCATTCTCCATCATTGCCGATGAAACATGGACAACTTCAAGGGAAAAGCTTATTCTCCCTAGTCTACTCATAAGGATCTTTCGTGTAAAAGGTTTGGAAATTCCCCAAGACATTAGGCTCATGCCTACTCCTCCAGCTATCAATGCTCTAACAATTGCAAAGAGCAAAGTTCGTCTTCCAGGTGATGAAGAGGAGGGTGATCCAACACAAGGAGAGCCTATGGACATGGTGTGTTATGAATGCTTGAATGTTTTAGCTATTTAAACTATGCTTTATTTTGTACCTTTGCTTTGTAGCTTATTAGTACTTTTAGTTAATGTTATGCATTTTCTTTAGTACTCCACACTTGTGCCCTTGTTGGATCTTGTATCCTTGATGCAACTACCTTGTGTTTTTGTATTGGTTGTGTGTTGGACATGCAAATGATATTTTTGCATTGAGCTTATTTGCTTGATTGTCCAAATGTTCATTCCTTGTGTGAATGATCATTGTGATCACTATTTATAGTGATTGTTCATGTTTGGTCAAGCCATGCTTTATTGCTATAGTCTTTATTGCTTGATCATATTGTGCTTGTTCCATATGTATTTCAAGATTTCTGCTTACAATGATCATCTTGTGTTATTATTTTCAGGAAAACTTGTCTGTTTGGTTCAAGAGCTTCACAATTTCTAGAATTAGGTGTGAGTGAGTTTTGGCAACTATTCCCAACTCACATTTTAAGTCTAGAGTTTGTTTTACGGTTTTGTCATGGAATAGCCAAAGGGAAAGATTGTAAGGTTGAATTTATTCAATCATGTGTTAGCTTTATTCCGTGCCAAATTTGCTTTTATTTTAGCAATTAGATACCCTATATTTAGGTGGGAATTCTGTAAGGGTTGTGTGTGAGAGAGTGTGAAGAAAACTCATGATGTGTGCAAACAAACTTGCGATTCATTCCAGTCGTGAGGCTAAGTCACCAGAATGCCCTGTTTGGATGAAAACTGACTTTTCACATTCCTAACATACACAACTATAAATATCCTCATACCCACAAAATGTAGAAAGCTTCCAAAAAGAATTTTGAGAGAGAAACCCTACAGAAAAAAAAAAAAAAAAAATTGAATCATCCACAATCTTTATCATTTGATTCTCCAAATTCCTCTGCTCTCACCCTCTCCATTGACATATCCTTGAGAGGTACATTTGCCAAATTCTTATCTCACCATACCTATATCAATGAGGAGGTATTTTGGTGCTTGGGAAGCAGTTCGGAGATGACCAATTTACTTGGTTGATGCAATGGGCTCATTGCGGGATCTGATAAGCTAAAGAAGACATGGTTAGATGTAACCCTGTTGGAGCAAGAAGCTCAGAGGGCTTAGGTGCATTGGGTAGATTAGGCTTGAAGAATCTTCTGCTATTCATGTATCCCAACATTATTCTTTAGTGGATCATTTGACTACTTGGAGGATGGCAGAGAGGCTTTTTGCTGAGTTCTTCGGTTTCCTCTTCGATAACACGAGCCAGTGTTATCTTTGTGTTTACATCTCTTTTCCCTTACTCTTTACCTTTTAATTGTTGTTGTGTGTGTTATTAATTATGGTTTAGAGTGTTTTACTAATTTGGATATAGCTTATATTCATCATTCCGCACATATATTGTTTGTGTAAAAGCTTATGTTGGTATTGTGAAAATTGGGGGTCTAAACATTCTTTAGTGCTTTACACATTAATTGAACTTTCAAGTTTTATAATCACCATGAGATTTTTTTGTCAAACAACTATTACTATGTGATGGCTGTCTTTTTTATTTCATTTTATTTTATTTTATGTTTTTCAAATTATGGATTTTTTTGGTCATAATATTAGATTATCTTACCAAATAAATAGGATTTTTTCTAACATGTGGTTTAAATTTTTTTAGAAGAAATTTTTAATGATTTTGTTCAAGTATTTAGTGGGGTTTCAATAAGTTTGTTTCCCTCATCTAACTGGATTTTCAATGCAATTTCTTCGCAAAAAACTACAATTTCTTCACAAAAAAACTAAAATTAATTTCCTTAAAAACAATAATTAGAAAAAATCCTAATCAAATTATAGTTCTTAGACCTATAAATTACATTAGGTTTATTTTAAAAATTAAAAAATTAAAGACTTTAGTTGTTGTTAGGTTCTAAAGACTTAAGAACTAATGTATTTAGAGCTCTAATGTGTAATGTTGGCAAACCATGATCAAAACAGTTGTTAGTCTTGTTTAGAATTGGTCAAAGTATTTGCGTTGTATGTAAAGTTGGAATTGAGTGACTGCAGAAGTATTAGTGACTTTCGGTCTCGCTCGATCAATCGAAACTTATACTCGATCGATTGAATATTAGACAGAATATTTTTTTCTACAGAATTCCAGTTTAGCCCTAGCTCATTAAAATGTTTAGGGTTTTTATGTTTTGCCTTAGGTATATAAGGCAAACCCTAGCCACGTTTTAGAGGTTGCTTATATTGTTGTTTGTGTGAATCTCTTGTGAGATCTGAGAGGTGCTTGCCTTTACACAATCTTAGGATTATCAAGAAGGAGATTTCTTCAAGAACTTGATGATCATTTAGTTACTGCCACAAGAGCTTAAAGATACACAAGCGAGAATGCTTGTACATGCTGTAGAACCCAAGAAAGAAGGAGTCTGTGGTCTCGGAGCTTGCACGTGGTCGTGTCAGTAAGTTTTCTACTGGTGGGTACTTCGATTCTTTCTATAGTGGATTCAAGTTTACCTTGAGCATAGTTAGGTTAAATCCTCCACAAGTGTTTTATTGGTTTGGTTTTCCTAGGTCATTATATCTTTGTGTTCTTTATATTCCGCACTTTACATTGATATGATTATATGATTTTGTTAACCTATACCTGAAATTTGGATTAAGTAATAACTTGGCTATTTAACTAGGTTAAGCCGATTGTGTTTTAAGGGGTCTAAAAACAAACAAGTAGTATTAGAGCAGATAGCTCTCTTGTTGTAGATCTTTTGATCTCTGAGCTGATCCTTGACCCTATTGTCGTGGAACATGGACACTCTCTAGTTATTCCTCCTCACTTTTATGGGAATAATTATTCTTATTGGAAAGTAAGGATGAAAGCATTCCTAAAATCTATTGATGAGAGAGTCTGGAACTACGTTGAGTACAGATGGGAGAAGCCTACTACTCTTGTGAGTGAATGGCAAACTCCTCAAAAAGAAGCAGCTGCATTCAATTGCAAAGCGATGAATGCTATCTTTAACGCTGTTTCTATGGAGGAATTTAAGAGAATCTCTAATGTTGAGGTTGCTCACATTGCTTGGAATATCCTCTAAACTGTGCATGAAGGTACAAAGGCTGTTAAAATTAATAAGTTGCAGTAATTAACTTCTAAATTTGAAGGCATTAGGATGTCTGATGATGAATCTTTTGATAAATTCTAAGCTTAATGACATTGTTAATTCTGCATATAATCTGGGTGAAATCTATGATCAACTTAAAATTGTTAGGAAGATTCTTAGACCTTTAACTAAAGAGTTAAGACCCAAAGTAACTGTCATCATTAAAAGCAAGGATGTGGACTCCATCCCTGTTTATGAACTTGTAGGATCTCTTCAGTCCTATGAGTTAAACCTACCTAAACCTAGCAAATCCAAATCAACGGCTCTTAAGTCAGCTGATGATGTTAAGGTTGGTGGATTTGATGATGAGTTCTCTGCTACAGAGATTGCTTACATTGCCAGGAACTTTAGAAACTTTCTTAGGAATAGTAATAGAAAGGCAAGAAGTATGAACACTGTTGAACCTAGAAACTTTAGGAAGAATGATCCCACTAAGGTTAACAACAATGAAAAACCTAGAGAAAAAGTTGGTTAATCTTTTAATACTTCTGTGGGTGTTCAACGTTTTGGACGTTGACAAGCCAAAAAATGAATCGACTTCTTATGATAAATTAACCAATTAATTTAGCCAAGTGAATTAATTAAGTTAATTAACATGCAAACACGTGGTAGCACAAACAAATCATCAAACAACTAAATATGCAGCGGAAATTAAATGACACAGTGATTTGTTTACGAATAGGAAAAACCTGACGGCAAAAACCCCACCGGGTGATTTTCAGGTCACCACTCCCAAAACTCCACTATTATCACAACAAGCAGTTACAAGTAAAGGAATCCCAATTACCCTACCAACCTACAGTTGAACCCTTATCTCAATACCCAATTGGACTTGTTCTGCAGTGACAGTTCCCTATTTTGATGCACGGCTCCCAAGTACGTGACTAACCAATGCGCTAATCCCAATACGCGACTTTAACACCAACTGAAAAAGAGGTTGGCTGCAAAGTTCTTCAATTCATCCTACACGATGAAGGTCAAGAAGATGTTTGGTCACAAAACCCAAGGGTGAACATACACAGCAACTTCTTTAGAAAAGATGAACTAGGGTAAGAACTTCGTCTCCGGTCACAATTTGCTTCAACTGAGTTTTCTCAATGCTTGTGCAACTTGTGAACTATTTGACGGCCCTTAAAACAATCCTTTTATATGTCTAGGGTTAGGAGAAAAGAAGGCCTAAAGACACAATCACGGATCCCAAGAAATCATATCAGAATTTTGATTTTTATAAACCTCGACAGATAGAAGCTGTCGAGCAGGTGTTGAGCTTACGGGCTGGCATAGCTTTCTAAACCTCGACACATACTAGCTGTCGAGCTTTAGTAACCTTGCACTTTGAGCTTGTTTTCTTGGATAGATTTGAAGGCTTCCACACTTAATCTTGAAATATAGTTTCTTGAAGTATTTCAACACATCCTAGATCTACCCAATTACAAGTAAAGTGCATTTTCTCAAAGGATTAGCCAATTACATAAAAGAATGACATATGTTCTTTAACAAGGGAAACACATATGTCCTAACAGATGTCAAGGGTATGGTCACATGAAATCTGAGTGTCCTACATACTTGAGGTCTAAGGGTAAGGCTATGGCTGTAACCCTTAGTGATAATGAAGTTTCTGATGATGAGTCTGGGTGTGATGAGGATGGAAACTTCATTGCTTTCACTGCTACTGCTATAGTCAATAAAAGTGTGTTTGTTGAAAAGAACCCTTCTAACGGGGAACTCTCTGAGGATGTAGATCTTCAAGAAGCCTACAATAAACTTTGCAAAGTTGCTACAAAGGATGCCATGAATGTTGAATTAGGCTTAAAGAAAATTGCATCTCTTGAGCTTGATAAGTAAAATTTGCTTGTGAAATTGTTTAATACTAATGAAATTTTGAACATTGTGAAAACTGAGAATATGCATTTGCTTGATAAAGTTATGAATTTGGAACTTGATTTATTTGTTGCTAGATCTGCTAGTTATAAACTTGATCATATGCTGAATGTTCAAAAGTCTCATTCTGACAAATCTGGATTAGGTTTTGTTGAAAGCATCTCGGTGTCTGCACCCCATTCCACAAACTTTGTTCCTTCTTTTTCCTCTGAACGCTCTATGAGTGAGGTTGTGAGTGAGACTGTTAAATCTGTAGAGATCACACCTCCTAGGAAGATTAGGGTTAATCTGAAAGAATCTAAACCTAAGGAGTCTACCCTTTCTAAGGACAAGTTACATGGTAAGCCTGCTTGGGTTTGTCATTTTTGTGGAAAGTCTGGACACATTCGTCCAAACTATTACAAGCTGCAAGCTGCTAAGAGAGCAAACAAACCAAAAGTACCTGTGCCTCAAGCACAAGATCCTATGGTACTTATTGGTGAATTGGTAAAGGCTCTAAACCTTTATTTCAATCTTGGAGTTGGAAATCACTCTAATGTGAATAAGAACTCTAATGCTCAAGGTGCATCTAAAAAGTTTTGGATGCAAAAAGCTCAATCTAATTGAGTCTTTCTGACATGGTCATTGTGCTTCATTGCTTTACTCTTTGTCACCATTGTTCTTTGGTTTTTGTTTTCTTTTTGTTTATAGGACTTGCATTGCATAACATTCATGCATTTCATTCTAGGACTATTTTTGTTTCTTCTTTTCAAATTTTTTTTTTTAGAAAAAAAGGGGAGAAAAAGGGAAGCAAATTGTGTTTTGTATTTATTCTCTTGGTTTTGGAAAACAAGGTCGGTCAATTTATTTTCACATAACATGTCTTTGTACCTTGTTTAGCTTGGATGAAGAGTCTCTTAGGTGAAGATTGTGGATGAATCAATATTATTTTTCTCTAGGGTTTCTCTTTCAAAATTCTCTCTGGAAGCTCTCTACATTTTGTGGGTATAAGGGTTTATATATAGTGGGGTGAGAAAGGAATGCAAAGAGTTAGTTTTTCCCAAATAGGGCTGGTTGGCGGCTTGGCCTCACGACTTGACTGTGTCACGAGATCAAGCCGCGAGATAACAGAATGGCCAGGCTGGATTTTTGTCCTATAGTGCACCAGCTGGTGTGACTGTTCACCTTCTCGCACGCTTCACTCGTGTACTACATTTTGGCGGCTTGCCAATTGTGAGTCACCCACGAGTCCCAACCATGAATCCCTGCTTCTTTGCACAATCTTGAGTATTTCTTCACACTCTCATACTCTACACTTACATGAATCCTACCTAAATACACGATTACTAAGTGCTGAATTACAAGCAAATTGGCACGGAATAAAGCCAACAAGATGATTGATCAAATTCAACCTTATAGATTTCATTTGATATTTATGTTTTTCCCTTTCTTGGTATTTAGATCTGAATGTTCAAAATGTGTGTGAAACACCTATGAACATTTAGACCCCCAAATTACAAATTACCGATTCACGTTTATTATCAAACAATGTATGTGCAGAATATGAAAATAATCTAAAACAAAATTGATAAAACAATCTAAACCATAATTAATCACAACCATAGCAGTAATTAAAAGGCAAAGATTAAGGAAAGAGAGATGCAAATACAAAGAAAACATAGCGATATGTTATCAAAGAGGAAACCGAAGTCCTTGGCATAAAACTTCTCCACCGCCCTCCAAGTGATCAATAATCCACTAGAGAATGAAGTTGGGATATATGAACAGTAGAAGACTCTCCAAGCCTAATCTACCCAGTGTACCTAAGCCCTCCAAGCTTCTTGCTTCAACGAGGTTACGCAAAACCTTTGTCTTTTCTAACTTACTGGATTTCGCTATAGCCCATAGCATCAACCAATATCAATTGGTGCCTTCCTAACTGCTTCCCAAGCACCAAATAACCTTCTCATAGATATGGGTATGGTGAGATAAGGATTTGGCTAATGCACCTCTCAAGGATGTAACAATGGAGAGGGTGAGAGTAAAGGAATTTGGAGAATCAAAGGATGAAGATTGCGGATGAGTCAATCTTGTTTTTCTCTAGGGTTTCTCTCTCAAAATTATCTTTGGAAGCTTTTTACAATACGTGGGTATAAGGGTATTTATACTAGTGTGTGTTTGGAATGCGAAAGACCAGGTTTGTTACAAACAGAGCTGTCTAGCGTCTTGACCTTGCGACTAGAACGAGCTGTGTGTCTGAGTCGTGAGCTAATAGAAAGGCTAGATTGGAAGTTTTGTCCTATAGTGCTCCAGCTGGCGAGACTCTTTTGCTCCTCTACATGCTTCACACATGTGCCTTCTTTAGAGACTTACTAGTCGCGAGTTCCAGTTGTGAGGCTCTTCTTAAGTGCACACTCTTGAGCTTTTCCTTACACTCTCTCACACATTACACTTACATGATTCCCACCTAAATACAGACTTTCTAAATGCTGAATTACAAGAAAATTTGGCAGGGAATAAAGCCAATAAAATGGTTGATTAAATTCAACTTACAATCTCCCCCTTTGGCTATTCCGTGACAAAACTGTAAAACAAACTCTATACTTAACATGTGAGTTGGGCACAGTTGAACAAAACTCACTCACACCTAACTCTAGAATCTGTGTAGCTCTTAAACCATAAGAACAAGTATCTCCTGAAAAACAACAATATAATATAATCATTGTATGTAGAAAACTTGTAATGCATATAGAGCAAGCACAATACGATCAAGCAAAATAGATTAAAGCAATAAAGCATGGCTTGACCAAAAAAGAACAATCATTATAAATAGTGACCACAATGATCATTCACACAAGGAATGAACATTCGGACATGTAAGCTAATAAGCTCAATGCACAGTATCATTTGCATGTCCAACACTCAATCAATACAACAACACAAGATAATTGTATTAAGGATATAAAATCCAACACAGGCCATAAGAGTGAAGTACTTAAAGAAATGCATAACATTAACAACAGGTACTAAGCTACAAAGCATGGGTACAAAAACAACAACATACTGAATATCATCTTATATATATATATATATATAAACCAAAATGCCTCAAAAGCTTTAAATAAAGTATTAAAACCATATCCATGAGCTTAAACCAAGTATTTAACCAATGTATTTAACATAGTATTTAGTAAACCCATAATAAAAATTATATAAAACATAACGCCCAAAAACCATAGATAACATGAATTAAAATGCTTAGAAGAAGGTTTTGGCTTGCTCCCCCTCAAGAGCTATGCCTTCTTCTTCTCCAAAATTCTTCCCCTTTTTGACCAAAATGGCCAAAGGGCTACTGCTGGGTGGTAAAATTGTCAAACTTTACTGAAAGTAGGTTCATTTGCTCTTGGATAGTAGCCAACCTGTCAGATTTCTCATTCTGGACATCTTGGAGACCATCAATCCTTTCAAGAATGATCTGAAATGCATCTAAGGGGACTGCAGAGGATGATGAAGCTTGGCTCCTTTTGCCACGGCCTCTTGAGCTTGAGGGTTGTTCTTCAGCTTCTATCTCAGTTTCCATTGGTTCTCCTTGTTCTTGATCACCCTCCTCTTCATCTCCCGGCAAACGAACTCTAATCTATGTAATGGTTAGGGCATTGATAGCTGAAGGAGTAGGCCTGAGACTGATGTCTTGAGGAATTTGCAAACCCTTTGCTTTAAAGAGCCTTATGAGTAGACTAGGGAAAATCAACTTTGCCCTTGAAGTGGTTCTTGTTTCATCAGCAATAATGAAGAAGATATGAGCACTAATATCAATGTAAGTGTTCTCCTAGAGCTCCATGAGGAAAATGGCTCTAGCATTATTAATGGTGGTCATCTTCTTCACCGGTTACAAGTTGAACATCATGATCACAGTATGACATCTCATATCAACTGGAAAAGCAGTAGTGTTGAGGCATCTCCCTTCTCTAACTCCACCAATATGAGATTGGACAGTTTCTAATGGGAATATGTGTGGAAAATACAAAAATGTTCTGTTTAGGGGGAGTTAACTTTGTTTTTGTTGTATCTAACTTAAGGGGGAGAGTTAGTTTGCATATTTGTTGATTTAATGTTTTTCTGTCACACATGCGTTTATGTGTTTGTTGAGTATTTCAAGAAATACAGGTTGATTCAATTGAGCTGCTGTTTACACTTGCAATTGATGGATAGTAGTTAGGATTGGATTTGTTATGTAAAGGGCTTTATTTTGTAAACTTTGAGTTTTTAGTTGTGTTTTGTCACGGATTGTCAAAGGGGGAGTTTGTTAGGTTCTAAAGACTTAGGATTTAATGTATTTAGAACTCTAATATGTATTGTTGGCAAACCATAATCAAAACAGGTTGTTTAGTCTTGTTTAGACGTGCTCAAAGTTGTGTTGTTCATGTAAAGTTGGAATCAAGCTGATGCAGAATTTAATGTGCATCTCGGCCTGGCTCGATTGATCGAAGCTTAGGCTCGATCAATCGAATTTCGCATATATGCATTTTTCTGCAGTTTTTCTGTAGTTTTTCCAACTCAGCCCTAACTCCTAAAACATTTAGGGTTTTATGTTTTTGCCCTAGGTATATAAGGCAAACCCTAGCCACGTTTTAGAGGTCGCTCATATTGTTGTTTGTGTGAATCTCTTGTGAGATCTGTGAGGAGTTTTCCTTTACACAAACTTAGGATTATCAAGAGGAGATTTCTTCAAGACCTTGATGATCATTCAGTTGCTGCCATAAGAGCTTAAAAATACACAAGCGGGTGTGCTTGTACTTGCTGGAGAATCCAAGAAAGAAGAAGTTCGTGGTCTCAGAGCTTGCACGTGGTCGTGTCAGTAAATTCTACTGGTGGGTAGCAATAAGAAGTCGAGCGTGGGGGCTTGTAAGTCTTATTGTATGAACTTCAATTCTTTTAAGATAGTGGATTCAAGTTTACCTTGAGGATAGCTAGGTTAAATCCTTCCTAAGTTTTTTACCGGTTTAGTTTTCCTGGGTCATCATATCTCTGTGTTATTTATATTTCCGCTGCTATATACTTGATATGATTGTTTGATTGTGATAACCTAGATTTGCATAATTTGACTAAGTTAATCACTTGGCTAATTAACTAGGTTAATCTGGTTGTGTTAAGGGGTCTAAAAACCGTTCAATGTTATAACAGATCAGGTAGAAATGCCTAATCCAAGCATTATTAAAGACATTTAATTTCTTCTATTTGTTTCATATATCTACAATTCACAAAAAAAATTTGGTTAGCTCCCCATTTTAAACCTTGATAACATAAGAAAAGGGATAGGAATTATTACAAGAAGGTTGTGGATTTTAATAAGATGACAATTTCTGTTTAGTATTTTGATCATGAATGAGAATGAAAATCCAATTTTACAATGTCAACATAAAATCTCCATGCTTTTTTAGTAGAAGTATTTGGGGACTGAATGAAATCAAGGTAAATGAATAGGACATACAACTTAACATAGTCTTATAATGAAAACTAAATACCCCTTACTTGATCTCTACTTGGTCTGTCTCTACAGATCCCCAAACTAATGAAAACACTTGTTAAGAATTGAGAGTGAGCACTTTTGCATGTCAGCATCGACATGCCTAGAGTCCTCAATATTATTAGTTTCTTCTACTTCAATTTCATTATCATTGTCATCTTTTTCTGTTACCATCTTTACCCTAGTTGCAACTCCCAATTCTACATCTTCTCTTGGCAAAAGAATTGGGTTGACAACTTGAGCAAGTCTTTTTGGTAATGCCATATTAACAAAATTATGGAGATTCAGACCATCGTTAAACATATCATCAATGGGCATCCATCCTGTAAACATTTCCAGCACAAGGACTACATAGCTATATAAATCCCCCTCAGTCGCTGCCTCACCACCCATGCCATACTCTACAACTCGTGGAATGGAAGGAAATTAGGCAATTTCAATCTACAATGAAAAATACGGATAAAGGTTTACAAAATGTAAATTCAAAGAAAATGAAATGAATCTATATAGAAAAGTAATACGACATATGATATTACTTTCGCAATGGAAGGAAAATGTATGAAACTTTACCCCGAGGGGCCAAATTACTTTTTTTTTTTTTTTTTTTTTTGCATGTTCAATCTGATCAAAATAAATGCATACAAAGAAGATACGAAGCTTAGCCAAAGGATCGAAATGTCCATCGCCAAATTAACTTAGGCATTTCTTAGAGTATGTATCTTATTTTTTTGCTATTAATTATTTTATTTTAAATTTTATGTAAAATTAATTATGTGCTTGTATGTACTCAAGTGAATTTTTGTTATAAGAGACATAGAAATAGTAAGCAAGAGAGTATGTTAATATGTTTATACTAATTTAATGAATATTAAAAAGCTTATATGCTCAAAAATACAAGTAGTTAATCCTTATCTTTTGATAAAGTGACAAAGAGAAAAGCAACATATTATAGGTCTGTTAAGGATTTAAAACTAAATAAGAGAGGTTATACTTGGAGCAACATAGCCAATAGATCCTTTTAACCCAATTGTACTAGTACACTTCTGGGAAGAATCATTGGTGCTTGTGAGGAGTCTTGCTAAACCAAAGTCATCTCACTATCGAGAAGAATATTGCTTGGCTTTAAATCAAAATATATGATTTGTTACTGACAACGATTGTACATATAATTTAATGCAGAAACCACATCAATTGCAATAATTATTCTTTGAAGAAAGCTCAAATTTTTTGATTGATTTTCGCAATCTATTATTGGATGTAGCCACATATCTAAGCTCCCATTTTTCATGAATTCAAATACATGCAAGAGCTTTAAATTCATCTCCATTATAATTGATACTAGAGCAACATGTTAAGATCTTCACAAGATTTCGATGCCAAATGTTAGGACATATATAGTTCACTTGTTAAGTACATATGTCACTCTTTTATGTAATTGGCTAATCCTCTGACAAAACGCACTTTATTTGTATTTGGGTAGATCTAGGATGTGTTGAAATACTTCAAGAAACTATGTTTCAAGATCAAGTGTGGAAGCCTCCAAGTCTATCCAAGAAAACAAGTTGAAAGTGCAAGGTTACTAAAGCTCGACAGCTAGTATATGTTGAGGTTTAGAAAGCTGTTCCAGCCCGAAAGCTTGACACCTGCTCGACAACTTTTATCTGTCGAGGTTTATAAAAATCAGAATTTCTGGTCTGATTTCTTGGGATCCGTGAATGTTCCTTTGGGCCTTCATTTCTCCTAGCCCTAGACATATAAAAGGATTGTTTTAAGGGATGTCAACAAGTTCACAAGTTGCACAAGCATTGAGAAAACTTTGTTGAAGCAAATTGTGACCGAAGACAAAGTTCTACTCTTGTTCATCTCTTCTAAAGAAGTTGCTGTGTATGTACACTTTTGGGTTTTGTGACTAAGCATCTTCTTGATCTTCATCGTGTAGGATGAACTGAAGAACTTTGCAGCCAACCTCTATTTCTAGTTGATGTTGAAGTCGCGTACTGGGATCCATGCAAATTGGTTAGTTACGTACTTGGGAGCTGTGCATCAAAAAGGGAAACTGTCACTACAGAACAAGTCCAATTGGGTATTGGGGTAAGTGTTCAACTGTAGGTTGGTAAGGTACTTGAGATTCCTTTACTTGTAATCACTTGTTGTGATAATAGTGGAGTTTTGGGAGTGGTGACCTGAAAATCACCTGTAGGGTTTTTGCCATTAGGTTTTCCCCATTCGTAAACAAATCACTGTGTCTTTTAATTTTCGCTGCATATTTAGTTATTTGGTGATTTGTTTGTGCTACCATGCGTTTGCTTGTTAATTAACTTAATTAATATATTTGGCTAAATTAATTGGTTAATTAATCACAAGGGGTCAATTAGCGTTTGGCCTATCAAGTGGTATCAGAGCAGGCACACTCTGATTAGGTTTTAATCTTTACTGTGTTTGATCCATTGACCCCTATTTGTCATGGATAGAGGACAGTTGTTAATTATACCTCCTTTATTTGATGGAACTAATTATGCATACTAGAAAGTACGCATGAGAGTTTTCTTGCAGTCTTTAGATGAGAAAGTGTGGCAAGCTGTAAAGATTGGCTGGACTAAGCCAAACGAAGCGCCGGCCGATTGGGATGAAGCCAAGATCAAGGCAACAAACTTCAACAGCAGAGCGTTGAATGCTTTATTTAGCGCAGTCACCAATGAGGAGTTTAAGAAGATATCCTCTACTGAAACTGCAAAAGAAGCATGGACCATCCTCCAGACAACCTATGAGGGTACAATGGCTCACTACAAGTTTTGAAGAAATACAGATGGAGGAGGATGGATCGTTCGATGAGTTCTATGCCAAGCTTAAGGACATAGTGAACTCAGCCTTCAATCTTGAGGAAACCATTCATGAACCCAAGATTGTGAGGAAAGTACTCAAATCTCTACTCGAGAGATTCCATGCGAAGATTACTGCAATCGAGGAATCAAAAGATATTGACAAGATTCCTTTGACTGAGTTGGTTGGAAACTTGTAGACCTATGAGCTAGAGTTGACCAGAATTGGCAAGACGGGTAAAGGAAAGAGCATGGCACTGAAGGCCAAGAGCAGTGAGACAGATGAGTCTTCAGATGATGAAGATTCTAAGTGTGAGAAGATGAATGATGAAGATAATATCCATTCAGCCTATGAGAAACTATACAAGCTATTTGAGAAACATGAGAAACTCTATAGGCTGACCACCAAGAACCTCAGCGATGTGGAACTTGACCGTGAGGAGTTGTCCACAAAGTTTGATGAGGCAAATCAGACTATTGGAGCGCTGAGGTTCGAGAATAATTTCTTGGCTGAGAAGACCAAAAAGCTTGAGGCAGAGCTATTTCAAGTTAGAGCTTAGTTGGAGAGGACCTCGAGTGCAAAGCTTGATGAGATGCTCAGCATTCAGAAATCTGCTTCAGATTGAACGGGCTTAGGGTATGGTCTTTCTTCCTCTAATATTGCTTCTACTAGTTCTACTGTTTTTGTTCCACCCGCTAATAATATTGAAATTGAAAACAATGATGCTAAAACTAAATTAGCTAGTGAGAACTTAGACAATGGTAAATCTATCTTAGGAGCACCCCCTAAGCAAGATAAGAACGATGTTAAAAACCCTAGGGCTAAGAAGGCTATCTCTTAAAAGCCTAAAAAGAAGAAGCAGCATCTCTATCATCATTGTGGTGTTGCCGGTCATACTCGACCAAATTGCTATAAGTGGTTAGCCACTCAATAGAGCAATGGCATGATAGCATCTGGAAGCCAAATTCAGCTTCAATCCTCTCTTGCTCCTCTTGGAGATCTTCTAAAAGCCCTCATGTTCCTTTCGAACTTGAACGGGTTCAGTTCTTCCCCTTCACCGCCGGTTCAAGGATTCAATCAAAGGAAAGGTTCTTCCAAGGTGTGGAAGAAAAAGGACTCTAAGTGATTATATCACTTTCTTTTTTCTCTTGTTTTTGTTTGTTGCATTACTTGTGTGTTTTTCATTTTTTTTGAGTCAGTCTAGTTTTATGCTTTGCTTTGATAACATGTTTTTGTTTGTTTATTTTCAGTTTTGTTTATTTTGTTTTTGATATAAAAATATAAAAAAAATTGAAAAATTAGAAAATACAAAAACAGTGTGTGTTTGTGTACATTGGTACTTGTGTACCTTGGATGGCCATTGAAACAAAGTTTTCTAAACTTTGTATTATTTGTAGCTTAGATGAGCATCTCTATGCACAATTAAGCAAGTGAGCTTTGTGGCTCTTATTTGTGATGAGTAAGATTAAGTTATCTCTTAGACTTAACACTCATATCACTCTTTTTGATGGGTAGGACTAGAAAATCCTAAGAGAAATGCATAAATAACCATCTCACCACTATTGCCCATCAATCATGAATGACACATGTATGCTTCGGCATAGCAAAAGTGCAGTGTCAAAGACATCCGTATGCTTCGGCATAGCAAAAGTGCAATGTCAATGCTTAACATCTTGGGTATTTCTTTTCTCTCTCTTATATGCTCATGCATGATATGCTAAATAAAAGAAAATATGCAAAGAAAATAAAAAGCAAAAAGATCAAAAATGCTTTTAAATATGATTGCAAGCGTGTTTTCTAGGAGATGTAGGAGTTATAGGATGTACCTCGAAGGTGATAGTTCCCATCAAACAGTTATGATTGTGAGTGAGTTAAAGTGATTTTCTCATATCTCAAATCATCATAACACGTATACACTTATGCAATCTTGCGATGTTTTTTCACACACAACACACAATATTCTTTGCTACTCATGATATATGTGTAGGTACAGTGTGATTTGGCCATCACTAGGTTTACATGTGCGTATGTATGCTCACTAAACTGTCTTGACTTGTTTTTGAAATATAAAATTAGTTAGACTTGTTTAGTGTGTGTGTGTGTGTGTTTTTGAAATCCATGCATTTAAAAAAATTTTTTGGAGATGATTTTGAGAACCTATTATGTGGATTGGATCATTGTTGAGTTGCATGATTAGATTGCATTCATGTTTATGTTTTTCACTTCTCGAAAAACTGTTTTTAAAAGCTAGCTCGACACCTCCTCGATACCTAGCTATCTGTCGAGCTTCTCAAGCTTTTTCTTATTGCAATCTCGACACTTCCTCGACACCTGGTGGATCGATCAAGAAATCTCCTGCCTACTCGATAGCTTCTCGATACCTGGTCAATCGATCGAGCTTCTGTTCTTGATTCTGGTGTTTATTCCTCGATACCTCCTCGACACCTGTATCTGTCGATAACCATTTTCCTCGACACCTCTCTCGATAGATGTCTCGACACCCCTCGATACCTGTATCTATCGAGCTTTATTGAGGTTTTATTTAAGCTCCTCGTGTGATCCAGTTCTCATTTTCACGATCTCTCTTGATCTGTCTGCACCTGTTCACCTCCCAAACTCTCTTTTCTCACTCAAAACCTTCAACCCACATGATTTTCAGCCCTTCTTTGCTTCAAATCACTTGGTATGATCTCTTTTCCTTTCATTCTTCATGCATTTCATGTTTTTTCGAATCTTAGGTTTTGGGTTTTTTGAAAATTTTGGGGTTTTCAAAATAATTGAGTGTTTCTTGAAAATTTGGGATGGGTTTTCATTTAAAGGTGTTCAAAATCTCATGCATTGCATCACATTTGCATTATAATGGGATTTTCATGCATTTAGATGTGTGTAATATGTTTGTGTGTTGGTAAGATTGGATTAGGCTGAGCCCATGAAGAAATTTCTTTTGCATGTCACATGTTCATGCATTCCCTATGCATACATACTCTTTATTCAATATACTTGTTATATTTGAATTGCTTTGGGACTTTTCTGATTGTCTCTTTCTCCCTCTCTCTCATTCTGTTTATGTTAGTAGTGTCTATGGCACCTAAGTGTAAATCTACTCCGACTCGGAACCCTTTTCGTTCTAGAGCTTCTTCATCTTCTGATTCTGCTCCTCTTACTCTTCGGTTCCGTGATGATGATGCCCACAAGGCATTCTCGGAGAACTTTTCTAGACGAGGTGTTCATTCGGAACGCCAAGTCATTTTGGCAGACTTCGCCGACACTGACCTTCCTGATGTCATTCACAGTCGGGAATAGGAGTCACTGTGTGACGTCCCAGTCACATGTCCTCTCGTGCTTATTCAGGAGTTTTACTCCAACATGCACGGGATTGATCGTTCAGTACCTCTCTTTTTCACTCATGTTCGAGGTATGCGCATTCCTGTCACACCGTAGCTTATTGCGGATGTGCTTCGGGTTCCTAGGATAGAGTTTCCTAACTATCCTTCTTGTGAGCATCTACGGACTGTGTCCAAGGATGAGCTCATATCTGCTTTTTGTGAGTGCCCTTCGGAGTGGGGTGAGCGTCAGTTTACATCATGTTGGCCTTTTGCTAAAGGTCCTAGATTCTTAAACATGGTGATGACTTTTATACTTCATCCGCTTTCTCACTACAACTCCATCACAGAGCCTCGTGCTCAATTTTTGTTATCCCTCCTTAAGCATCTTACCATAGATTTTCCTTCTCATTTCATTCTGTCTATTATAGATGTTCATTTGGATGTCGCGACCCGTGATAAGCTCATCTTTCCTTCTGCTATCACCAAGATTCTATGCCATTTTTCCGTCCCTTTTCCCGTGTCCAGCCATTTCACATTCATGTGTGCCATAGATGCCGCTACCTTAAAACGTAGTGAAGCATAATTTAGGTCGAGATAGCCGAATGCCACTCCTCCCTCCCGTTCAACTCCTTCTCGATCTGCTCCATCTACATCCACTATTTCTTCCTCCATGAGTGATGTGTCCCTTGGAGACATCATGGCGCAGCTACAGCGCATGGATGCTCACCTTGATACACTCTCCACTGAGTGGTATCAGGTGAATGTTCGTGTTGGTCGTATTGCACGACGACAGGCGACCATGGGTGGTTTTACTCCTAAGGCTACACCTTCACCACCTCCTCCAACGGCTTCTGACTCCGAGGATGATGATGGCGATGACGATGATGCTTCTGATGATGATGATGATGGAGATGCTAGCTCTACCGATGAGATGTTTACTTGACACTTTACCCTTTGTCACTTATGACAAAAAGGGGAAGTAGTTTTGGATATGAGAGTAGTCATTCTTAGGGGGAGAGTTAGTATAGGACATTTTTGTTAGGGGGAGTGTTGTTACTGATATGAGGGATGTAGTAAGGATATGATGTATCTTTTATTTTCTTTTCTTTTAAGATACATTGTTCTTGTACATTAGGTCTTGTGATCAGTTTTTACACATACATTGTACTTATTTTCTCTATATGTGGATGTATGTTTCTTTCACCTACCTCTACATGTGTTGTTTCTTTTCTATCTTTATACACATGTTTCTTTACTTGTATGCAATCTATTATTTCTGTTTCACCCAAGATGCCTTGATGAATTTTATTTAAAGTGTTTCAGAAATACAAGTTGTCAAAGTCTACTTGCCATAAACTCTCTTCTTGCAAATTTTTTCAAGAGTTTGTGTTATGATAGATTTTATTGTATTCAACAAGTGAATATGAGTTGAGTGATTTATGACTTCTCTCATATATTCATTTGTTTATTGTAGTTTTGTCACGGATTGCCAAAGGGGGAGATTGTTAGGACATATGTAGTTCACTTGTTAAGGACATATGTAGTTCACTTGTTAAGGACATATGTAGTTCACTTGTTAAGGACATATGTAGTTCACTTGTTAAGGACATATGTCACTCTTTTATGTAATTGGCTAATCCTTTGACAAAATGCATTTTACTTGTATTTGGGTAGATCTAGGATGTGTTGAAATACTTCAAGAAACTATGTTTCAAGATCAAGTGTGGAAGCCTTCTAGTCTGTCCAAGAAAACAAGCTGAAAGTGCAAGGTTACTAAAGCTCGACAGCTAGTATGTGTCGAGGTTTAGAAAGCTGTTCCAGCCCGTAAGCTCGACACCTGCTCGACAGCTTCTCGACAGCTTCTATCTGTTGAGATTTATAAAAATCGTAATTTCTTATTTGATTTCTTGGGATCCGTGAATGTGTCTTTAGACCTTCTTTTCTCCTAACCCTAGACATATAAAAGGATTGTTTTAAGAGCCATCAATAATTTTACAAGTTGCACAAGCATTGAGAAAACTCTGTTGAAGCAAATTGTGACCGAAGACAAAGTTCTACCCTTGTTCATCTCTTCTGAAGAAGTTGCTGTGTATGTGCACTTTTAGGTTTTGTGACCAAGCATCTTCTTGATCTTCATCGTGTAAGATGAACTGAAGAACTTTGCAGCCAACCTCTCTTTCTAGTTGGTGTTGAAGTTGCGTACTGGGATCTGTGCAAATTGGTTAGTCACGTACTTGGAAGCTGTGCATCAAAAGGAAAAATTGTCACTACAGAACAAGTCCAATTGGGTATTGGGGTAAGGGTTCAACTGTAGGTTGGTAAGGTACTTGGGATTCCTTTACTTGTAACCGCTTGTTGTGATAATAGTGGAGTTTCAGGAGTGGTGACCTGAAAATCACCCGGTGGGGTTTTTGCCGTTAGGTTTTCCCCATTCGTAAACAAATCACCGTGTCTTTTAATTTCTGCTGCATATTTAGTTATTTGGTGATTTGTTTGTGCTACCACGTATTTGCATGTTAATTAACTTAATTAATATACTTGGCTAAATTAATTGGTTAATTAATCACAAGGGGTCAATTAGCGTTTGGCCTATCACCAAACATTTCTTAAGACATTGCATTCCGCCACAAAACTCTTAGTAGCTCCTTTAGTTTGAATGTTTAGGACTTTTACTGCAACTAACATTTCTTCTTGATTAAGAACTCCTTTGTAAACTGATCCAGAACTACTAGATCCAATCAAATTGTTGAGAGAAAATCCATTAGTTGCTTGATGAAGCACTTTGTAGGAAATTGTTGGAAGGAGATCTGTCTTTGAGACTATAGAAGATGGTTTCATTTTATATTTTTTCCTTCAATAAAGAACAAGAAATGATGAAACAAGAAGGCTGAAGGAGACATGCAACCACACAAAAAATTGTGATTATTGTTCTAGAAGCAAGAGACTTTCTTGATTTTGTATCTTTGGGGCATTTTGGTAGTTGTAATTGTGGAATACCCCCACAAACCTTATTGTTTGCAATAATTGATATTGCATCTACACTTTTGAAAACTCCAACAGTTGGTAGAGGGCCCTTAAGATCATTGAACGAAATGTTCAAGTATTTTAAAAATAAAAATTTCTCTAGACCCTTTGGAATAAATCCTGATACATCCAAAAGTTTAAGGCTTTTAAATAAGCCATGGATGAAGGTATGATTCCTTCAAAGGAATTCCCTTGTAAGTAGAGGTTTTCTAAATTCAATAAATTTCCAATTGTTGTGAGAATTTCACTGGACAAATTGTTTTCAGAGACATCTAGAGAATTAATATTTTTCAAATTGCCAACTTCAACAGGCAATTTGCCACTAAATGAGTTGTAGGATAAAATTCAGTAATAGTGACAAAGAGAAAAGAGAAAAAACCTGCTGAGGTATGACTTCACTGAGGTAATTTTTGTGAAACATCCAATTGTTGCAAACTTAGGCAGTTTCCAATACTTGGAGGTATGCTTCCTTCTAAATTGTTTTGACAAAGGTTGAATTCAACCAATTGCCCTGACAATTTGTTCCCTGATAAATACAATCCCTGCATCTTCAAAAATTTCCTAAAACAAGAAGGTATCACCCTCAAATTGGTTGCCTCCTAAATACAATAAATGAAGTTGTGTTGGCAAGTTGCCAATAGAATTTGGCAAAACACCTTCAAATTGGTTTATTGCAAATGTCAGCGATTCCATTTTCTACAGTTTGTTAAAGACATCAAGAAGTTCAAATCCCTTCCTAATTTATTCTTACTTAGATGTAGCAATTTAAGATCTAGTAGAAATCCCAAATTAGTTGGAACTGATCCCATAAAGCTGTTTTGGGGTATGTCAATTTTTTGAAGCTTAGATGCATTGCATAATGAACCAGGGATTGGCCCATAGAATTTATTATCACCAAGTGTAAATACTCTGAGATTAGGGAGAGTGGGGCCTATGTTTGCTGGAAAAGCCCCACTAAGTTGGTCGACTTCAAATCCTAATGCACTGATAGATGATAAATTGTAGAGAGAGGAAGGGACCATACCGTTTAGTTTAATGACTCCAACTGCAAAAAAATGATAAGCTTTGCAAAAGGCCTATGCTCTCTGGAATACGTCCCTCTAAATTATTATAGGATGCCGAAAAAATTTAGAGAAACGAAAGATTTCCCAAGAAAGGTGGGATTCCTCATGTTAAATTGTTTGCAGCAACCCGAAAATAAAGAAGCTTTGACAAAGAGTCAGGCTCCCTGGGGATAGTCCCAATAAGTTTGTTCAACGCTATGGTCATCACCCTAAGTTTGGTGCAATTGGCCAAGCTGGCTGGAATTTCTCCTCCCAGCATATTATTTTGAATGTTGAGATGTTGCAGTCGGAGCAAATGACCAACTTCCTTTGGAATTTTACCATAAAAACTATTATTTCCTAGGTCGGTGACCCTAAGAAAGGTAAGGTTTCCAATGTAAGGTGTAATAGTTCCACGCAATTTATGGCCTTGTAGTTCGAAAGCCGTGACTCTTCGATGGCAGCGGCAACATGTAACTCCATACTAGTTACAAAACTGGATAGAATCATTCCATGAGCTGAAGATTCCATTTGGGTCATCGGCAATGAATTCTTTAAATTTGAGCAAGGCCAAACAATCAGTCTCATTTGTTAGAGTGGTAGAAGCAGCAAGTTGCAAGCATAGAAGGGTTACAGTAAAGAGTAGAATGATACGAGGGAATGTAGAGCATAATGCAGAAAAATTGGGGTTGTGAGGCTTCATTGGTTTGAATAGGCAGGAAACTATTGAAATTTTAGTGCAAGGTAGAGGTGATATACAAGTTTGTATTATATATAGGCTCTCTTAGTTATGACATAAAATAATCATTTGCTTAATAAATTTTTTTTTTTTAGAGAGTTTCAACATTTGGTGTTCACTGGATGATAACATTTTATCATTAAATTAAGATACCAATCAGTTTTTGGTGTAAGTAAGGATTGAACCCCAAATAAAAGTCTAATGTGTCAAACGGCTTAAATAAAATAAAAGAAATTGTTGCCACATCAACTATCACCTCGACTAACATGTTAGCATTTGTAATTTTATTTTATGAAATGTCAGCATAATTTTAAATTAGAAAAAAGAAAAAGAAAAACAATAAGTGAATCCCTTACTCATGTCTAACAAGTATCAACAACAAAAAATCCCTTTCCTCAATAAACAACAAAAATCCCAAACTCACAGTCACGATTGCTTCACGTTTGGTCCTCTAGAGAGTAAGGTGAAGCACTACGGTGGCCAGAAATTATACCGAAGGTGATGACTAACGGCAACAATTGGATCTGAGGGTTGACGGATTCGCCGATCTGAGGGCCGATGGAGTCGCCGATCTACTAGTAATATCTCTCTCTTTCAGTATTATCTTCCTCATAGGTTTTTATCTCTTGTTTTTTTGGAATTGACCAGAAAGCGAAGGTTCAATTTGAGATGGTATTGACTTTTGGCCTAGTTTTAGGCAAATTTATGTTTTTCTTTTTCTTTTTGTTCACCTTTAACGTTCCCTTTTAGTTGTACATATTTTTGGGTACAAGGAGATAGAGAGCCCCAATTTTGTACACCATTTCTAGTTCTCCAATTTGATTTTTTGGTGAAAACTCTTAAGGTAACCCTCTGATTCTGAACAGCCCTCACTTATTTAGGATATATTCATTCTTAATTTTCCTTGTGCTAGTATTTTAAGAGCAATATATTGGGAACAATTTGTTCTCGTTATAATTGTGTTTATTTCTTGATTTTCTTTAATACTTAGGAATGCTGTTTGAAATTTTCTTGCTAAGAACCTTAGCTATTATTAGTCTTTGATCTATGACAACATATATATGGAGGATAGTACCAGTGTGTAAGAGCACAATATCTTCCATGATAGGTAAATTGGAAATAGTAGTGCAGCCATAATTTTGTTTAAAACTACTCATCTGCTTTTTCTTTAATTTAATGTCATTAAAGGTCTTTTTATGACACTTTTTTTCCAGATTTTCAAGCAATTCTATACTCGTGTATATAGGAGCAACAAAGGAAGACAGAGGTGGTATTTTGTGTAAAGCAAGAAATGGCAGACCTCTTTACTCGACTGTGACTTGAGCTAGACTTATCTCATAAAACAACGATCATTCTGCTTGCTGTGAGATAAGCTTTATTTAGCCTTAAGGAGCTTCAGATTTAAGTAGCCATCCTTTTGACTAGTTGGAGTGAAGTATTTTTGTTCTGAAGCTATATGAGAAAAAGTAACTAGGAAGGAACGCAATAGTGATCTTAACAAGTTATGTAAAGCTACCTGTCAACAAAAATAAGAAGTTATGTAAAGCTACCACTCTTTTTTGAAGATTTGCAGATCTTACCTATTATTGTGGCAGAGCAAAGAAAGTTGGCATCAGAGGAGGCCTCTTGGTCTTTTGTAGATAGATTTGATTTGTTGTATTCTCTTTTTTATCTTGTTTTGTGTACCGATGTGTTTGAACTTTTCTTCGTTTAAATAAAATTTTCTTGATACCCAATTGTTTGAATAAATTATTGCTCTTCATATGAATTTATTGGATTGTTTCCCCTTAAGTGCAGAATGATTTTGTTGTATAAAACCTGTGTCACAATCAGAATGAATCATTTTGTTGGATAAAGAAAGGACTAAACCATTTTGAATTTCAGGAATCAGATTCAATCTCATAAAGTGGGACAATTGTGTAGTGGGATGAAGAAGTTTACTGATTGTAATCATAATGACCATGACAATGACAACAAACTTTTTACATCTAACAAATATATCTCATGTACCACAAGAAGGCTTTGTCTAATTGGAACTCTCCCTTATATATAACTTTTTAAACCTGTTATGTACTGCATAAAGAGTAATATATGCTGAACTTATCTTCTCACTACTGAAGAATTGAATAGGTTTGTAACAAATTATCTAGATAGTGGACAGTAACATAGTGGACATTGTAGAGAAGGAAAATTCCCGATCTATCACAAGCTGACACGTCACACTACCAAGTCCACAAAATGCAGCCAATTACAAAGCGCCACATGCTACTGCTAGGTTTTACTATTGCTATTCAGAAGCCAACAGAAATTCGCCAAGTGTCATACAAGAACCAATCATGCATCAACTCGTGTAAGCAACCTCGCAAGTGTAAGCAATGACACAAGCAACCTCGCACGTGTAAGCAATGACACAATCATTCCAGCATGTGCAAGCGATGACATAAGCGGACCAATCAAGCTCTGCCACGTGTCACCAATCAGACTCTGCCACGTGTCGCTTACCTACCCCAAAACTCCTATAAATAGAAGCCTTCCTAAGCCATTTGGAGGACACCAAACCATTTGAAGCACTCAGAAGTCCAGAATCTCTGCCGGAACCAAGCTCTAAAGCCTCCAAGAACTTCAAGAACTTCAACTTCGAATACGAAGAACATTCGAAGAGAAATCATCCAGATCATCCGCCTAGATCCAAAAGTCTGCGGGAATCAAGCCTAAAGTGTCCGAAAACATCAACAAATCACAAATCAATAAAGCTCTACAGATTCAAGCCTCTAAAGCCCCGAAGAACTTCCACCACAAATCCAAGAACACGAAGAACACACGAAGAACACGAAGAACGTGAAGAACAAAGGATATCTAACAAGCTTATAGCCAGAGATTCATTGTAATTCCGTTTCAGCAATCTTCGATCCATCCCTCAACCAAATTGAAAGATACTTTGTGTTTAAGTCAAAATCACATTACCACAAATTCAATTAAGAAGTCTTGCAAGGAGATCGAATCAGAGGATAACTCTTTTGTAATCACAGAGAATTATACCACAATCATCAATACAAATTCGCATTTGTACAACTACTTTACTTGTTTGATTTATTTCGAACTAAGAAATTTAGTCGTCTACAGACATCAAGAAGTTTTACTGATATAATGAAGGGATTGGGGACCAATAGGAAGATTATGAACCCATTACAAGTAGAGTACCTTCTCTATGATTAGGAAAATGAGGTCCAATAAGGAAAATAATGGACATGATATATAAAACCTGGGTATCATAAAATGACACTAAACAATGGCATCCATTCAGACTTGTTGGCAATCATCCATATCTTTTGGCATTAAGAAGTACCAAATTGCAAATACAATAAAGAAAATATAAATGACAAAAAAAAAAAAAAAAAACCTTGGGTGATCCATAGTAGAACATAGCTGAAAAAAAAAAAAAAAAAAAAAAAAAAAAAATTTCCAACATGTCTACAAAATGAACATATTCCATGATTAGCCACGACTTCCTTTCTTTCCATGCTCACTTTCTCCCCTAAATGATGGTGGTGCATCAACTAATTCCTGACTGCCAAGTATGTTGAATGTCTCCCTATACCTTGTAGTTTGACTAGCAGCCATCAATGTTTCTTTGGTTATAGAAGAGTTTCCTTTCCATGAAGGTGGTGGACCCCATATTTCTAGTAGTGGTACATTGCTAACCCAAGGCTTTAGTTTGCCCCAAGGTGTATCAATTGCTTTTCTCCTAGGCTTCTTCGGCTTTTTACCTCATGGCAGTGGATCTAACTGACCATTTTCAGCATTGGTAGATGTTGTGGCTGTAGCATTTGCAGTTGATTGTGCATTTGCACCACCTTCTGAATGTGTTTACGCACTTGTTGCTGAATGTAGTGGTATTATTAACTGTAAAGGCTGATTTTCATATGCACTTGCATGTGCATTTGTGCTTGCACCAGCACTAGCACCAACACCAGCACTTGCTCTTACACTTGCACCCTCACCCTATCAAAGCAATAAAAGATAAATATCACAGTATATCATAGTTTGAATTTTTTTTTTAAAGATAGTAAGAATGGCAAATATTACTTTTATGTAGTAACTAAAATTATACCATAGTAGGCTGTGTGAAATTACTCTGTTGTTGACTAGTAGGCTGCCTTTGATTGCCACCAACTTTTCCTTTGCATGTCCTCTTGTTATGACCAACCTCTTTACAATATTGACACTTCATAACTAGACGCCTTCTCAATTTTGAAGATTGTGGCCTCTGCTCATTAGCATCTCTCTTTCTACACTTCTTAGGCCTACCTGGAGGTCTCTGTTTACATGGAGGTCCCACAGGTTCAAACCCAGTATCTTCCCACATATCTGGCCCATTCATAGGCATGAACATTGGATCATAACATGCTACATAAGTTTGCATCTTAAGGCACTGGTTGACATAGGGCTCCACAGGCTCTTTTTTGTAAAAAATACAACTGATTGCATGACAACAAGGCACTCCAGTCAAGTCCCACCTCCTACAAGTGCAAGATTTATCTGCCAAGTCAACAATAAATTGCATTGCACCACAATGCACCTCAAACTTTTCATCTCCAGCCCATGTTGACATCCAATTACCACTAGCATTTATGTTCTTCTCTAACTTCCTTCTAGTTACTTTACACAACTCATCTTCAGATTTCATCATCTGATCCTTGCATGATTGGAATTTTCTCATTAGATACAACCTTAAATCTTCAACCAAATGAATGACTGGCTTCTCTCTAGAATCTAAAATAACTGAGTTGAATGATTCACACATGTTATTAGTCAATGAATCACACTTAGGATACAAACTAAAAGCATGTTTACACCACTGTGAAGGTGAATGACCACTAACCCATTCAAATGCTTGCGTGCTAACTGATTTCAACTCTTTCATTGCCCTATTCCATTGCTTATAATAAGTTGCAGTAGCTATCCTCCAAAAAACATCCCTTAAGATCAAGCCAGGATATTTCTTCTTAAAGTTGTTGTACAAATGTCTAACACATAGTCTATGGTCCACCCCAGGCATCAACTCCTCAAATGTGGGTATTAAACCCTACATAACCAAGATAAACACATATCAACAACAAATAAATAATGGACAAACTATGAATAAACAAACAGCATTAAAAGTAAGTTAAATTTTGGACAAACCTTTTGTTGATCAGAGAAGAATGTCAATCTACACTGTGTACCAGCGTTAACATCACTTATAAGCTTTAATATAAACCAAGTCCACGAGTCCTTCGTCTCAGCTTCTACAACGGCAAATGCTAAAGGGAACAATTGATCATTAGGCTCTGTAGCCACAGCAGTCATGAGTTGGCCACCATAGTGTCCCTTCAAATGGCATGCATCCACACCAATAAAAGGCCTACATGCAACAAAGCCCTTCTTACATGCATCTAAACAGACATACAACCTCTGAAATTGTGGACATAATGTCCTCCTAGGCCTCTCAATCTCCTTAATAGGTAAGTTAGCCGTAACCACATTCAATAGGACTGAACTACCTCTATTTGTCCTCAACAACTCAGCACAATATTCACGAATGTTGGTAAAATGTGCTGCTTGGTTGCCAGTAATCATGTCTTGTGCACAAACCTTTGCCCTATGTGCTTTGCTCCTTGAAATGTGCACAACAAATTTCTCCTGAGCTCCTTTTACAATTGTGTAACTTGTCATGTTTGGGTGGTCACTCAACTCGCCCACCAATGTCTTTCCCAACCATTTACTAGTGCATCTCATATTCTTAAATGTCCTAGTACAAGTATGTCGACCATAGTATGTTCTCATCTGAAATGTCATTTGGTCCCTCATCTTTGCAACATATGCTCTCCACTTACACTCATCTTGACAAACTGCCCTCACTCGAACTTTATCATTTTTTTTAAACCTAATACCCCAACCCCCATGAACTGCATAATCAGTTACAACATTCTTAAATTGTTCAAGTGAAATAAACAACATCCCCTTTACAAAGTACATTTGTTTTGGGTTTGTAGGAGGTATGAACACAGGATAAGAAGGTATAGCATTGTTGTCTTCATCATCGTCCATACTTAGAAGCACCTCAGATTCATAAGGCTGGTCATTGTCACTAAGACCAGTTACGATCTTGGCATTTGACCCCGTCGCCATGTTACTATCTTGTTCTTTGCTTGCTTGGCCTAAATCAACTGGCTCCATAACCAACTTGTCAAAAGCATCATCATCACTACCACTTGAGTCTTTAGAATTGTCATAAATGTTTATATCATCACCCTCATCCATATCACAATCATATCACTTAAACACATCATCAAAAGATGCATCACAATCAACCCCACCAATAGTTGCAACAGATTGAGTGAAATTTCCCACATCATCAATTATGTTAGGCATATCCACACAATGCTCTACATACAACTTTATCACCTTATGGCCCTGAACAGCATATGCCATTCCCATAGCCAAATCATCATTGTCAGTAGTTACTGGCCTAAGCCCACCATCCTCCAAGCTCACCATAGGCATCCTATACCACAACTTACCATAACTCATATACCCCAACTTCCCAACCATATTTCTCAATTCTTGGGCAGACCAACAATCACGATCATAGCCATAAAAATAATCTGTAGCAACCCCATCATACCTAATTGGATTGGTCAGAAGTTTCCCACCATGATGAACTTCCACAAAAAATTCATCCATTCTTGCACACGCACACACACACACAAAAAGAAGAAGAAGAAGAAGATACATCCACATTAATTGTATTTCCTAATTTCATTGTTGTGTGGTATTTTTGAAACATACCAAAATAAATTAAGAAGTACACATGATATTATGCGGCTAGAGTGTAGACATTGAAAAGCCAGAAAATTTATTCAATGAACAAATCAAAAACTGTTAACAAATCAAACACTCAAGCAATAACAATGAAAACAGCACAATACAAAACTACCACTTTCAAAGAACATAATCAAAATTTTTTGTTTTTTCTCAATACCCAACAGATTGAATAGATATTTTATATCATGATAGACAATTTTGTGATGAAACTATGGAGTAGAGAAATGGGTATAAGGAATTGTGGAGGAAGACTTAGGGGTTTGGGAATGTTTTATTGTTATTTGGATTACTCAGAGAGAGATAGAGAGTGAGAAAGAAGGACGAACCTGAAGCCACTAGAATTGAGAAGGCGTTGCCGGAAGGGAGGAGAAGAGATTTTGGATTTTCGGGAGTGTTTTACATGGGACTATGACTGTCCCTGTTTAATGAAATAAACAAAATTCTGAATCAAATAAAAAAGATTTGATTTGGGTTTTTTTTATTATAAAAAAACTGACGTGTTCTCTACCGAGAGAGAGAGAGAGAGAGAGAGAGAGAGACTGATATGTTAGTCCAGTTAGCGGTTGATGTGGCAATTTTTTTTTTTATTATTATTTAAACTGTTTGACACGTCAGACTTTTCTATCTAAGAGATAACAGCAGAGACTAAATTGACAAGCCATTGAAAGGTTAGGGACTAAATTGACACAATTGAAAGGTTATGGACTAAATTAAAATATAATGTAAAGGATAGGGACTAAATATGTAATTTATCCTACATTTTATTACCCAAAAAACATTAAAAAAAAAAAGAAGAAGAAGGAGAAGGAGAAGAAGAAGGCAGGTAAGGTTAATAAATTGAAGAGGGAAGGTTCACAAAGAAAAAGACAGAAAGAAACAAAACAAGAATTGCAGTGAAGAAGAAGGTGAGATCAAAAACAGACAAAATCATTCCTTCAGCCAACTCAAATCTCAACCGGTGGCGACTCTCCGCTCTATGAGCTAACATTCACATGAAGGTGTGTGAAGCACAATGCAGGAAAATTGGGGTTTTTAAGCTTCATTGGTTTGGACAAGCAGGAAGCCGGTGAACTATTAGTGCGAGGCCAAGCTGGATAAAGAAGTTTGTATTGTCTTTTTTCTTTTTTTTCAGTTATGGTGTGGACATATATAAATTTTACTCACCTCTTTAATTTCAACACTCCTCTTTTTGTCAAATAAATACTCGGGTTTACTAAGATCGAGTACATAAAAAGTGGTAGATTCCCATTTAGTTCCGAAACAGTGCTTTTTTGTTATAAATTTTACAAAATGATGATATTTGGCCATTTTCACCGGTGTACAACACTCCTCCGTTTCAGTTTGGGCCTCACCCTTGTTTAGTACCTTAATACTTGTTAACGTATATAGTGTTGTGGCTTTAGGCCCAATTAGGTTACTTGTATAGCACACATATGCCTCCTATATAAAGGCACCTATGTACATTCTTTTATTAAGAAATACAATACTATTACATTTAGTATTTTTAACATGGTATCAGAGCCACTGCTCTAACTTTTTTCTTTGCAGTCTTGTCTTTATTGGTGTCACTATTCTCAACATCGCTTCCGCCGTCACAACTGCTGCCGCAGCCTTTCGCCGTAGAACCTCCGACATCTTTCAACTGTCGTTCTTAGGTTCCGGACCTGCAGTCGTCGCCGTTGAGAAGTCTCGCATCACACAGACCACTGCACTTATCGTTTTCGCCTTGCATCTTGCTCCAACAAGTATTTTTCAAGTACCACAGTGATCGTCTCGCCCCGATCTACTCAATTGTGGAAACCTCATCATCATCGGAGCTTGCACGCGCCTTCACGCGCCTCAAAAAGATTCTGCAGTCGTACCTTCTCACGCGCTAACACGCGCCGTCACGCGCCAGTTTTGCACCTGCTGACATCAGCCCTAGGTGACGTCATCTGCTGACATCATCGTCCACCACGTCAGCTGACGTCATTTGTTGACTTGACAACTTTGACCGTTGACTCTGAGTTGACTTTGACCAGTGTTGACCGTTGACTTTTTTTTACTAGAGTTGACTTTTGCAATTCAGGTGCTCCTTACCCAGTTTTTCGCGTAAATTTTATTTTTGCAGTTTTTTTTTTTTTTGCATATTTTGCTTCTAAATGAAGAATAAGAACAGGTCTTCTTCTTATTGTAACAATCGTCGCGGCCAATCTATCAAACGTTTTTGCAAATTTTGCAAACGTTTTGGCCACAATATTGAGACTTGCTATCATCGCAACAAATCAGCTGTTTCAATTTCTGCTGCTACAGTTGCTAACACTGAGAGTGTCCAACCAATGGCTCCTATCTCTGCACAGTCTAAGTCTTCTGGATCCACTTTCTTCATTTCCAGAGATGACCTTATAAATATCATCGCCAATGTCATACGTATGGTTGGTAATGCATCTTCTTCCTCTTCTCTCTCAGCTTTATCTAGTATGTCTCCTACTTCTTGGCTTATGGATTCTGCTTGTTGCAATCACATGACACCTCACTCGTCCTTATTTTCTGACCTTAAACCTGCACTGCACCCTCTTAATATTCGCACAGCAAATGGTTCCACAATGTCTGGTCATAATATAGGTTCAGTTTCAACCTCTAACCTCTCAGTTCCTGGAGTCTTTAATGTTCCTGACCTTTCTTATAATTTATTTTCTGTGGGAAAATTAGCTGAATTGGGTTATCGCATTACCTTTGATTATTCTTGGTGCATTGTGTAGGATCCTAGGACGGGACAGGAGCTTGGGACCGGTCCCAGAGTTGGGCGTATGTTTCCCGTGGACAACCTTCGTCTTCCACTTGTTGCTCCTATTTCAGTTACTGCAGCTGCTGCAGTTTCTTCCACTCCTTCCTTTGCACTTTGGCATACTCAACTTGGTCACGCATCTTCCTCTCGAGTACAACAATTGGCTTCTAGAGGTTTGTTAGGTTCAGTGTCTACATAAAATTTTGATTGTGTTTCATGTCAGTTAGGAAAACAACCAGCTTTGCCTTTCAATACTAGTGAATCCATATCCACTAATATCTTTGACCTTATTCATTCTGATGTTTGGGGGCCTTCCTCTGTCTCTAGTATTGGTGGGTCTAGATATTTTGTTGTCTTTGTTGATGATTACTCTCACAATAGCTGGATTTTTAATATGAAACATCATTCTGAATTATTGGAAGTATATTCTAATTTTGCAAAAATGGTTGAAACTCAGTTTTCCAGACGCATCAAAATTTTTCGATCTGATAATGCTCTTGAATATACTTAATATGCTTTCCAAGCTATTTTGCATTCCTATGGCACTGTTCATCAACTAACTTGTCCAGGTACTTCTCAGCAAAATGGTAGAGCCAAATGAAAATTTCGTCATATTCTTGACACTGTTCATGCTCTCCTTCTCTCTGCTAAAGTTCCTGCTCCTTTTTGGGGTGAAGTTGCTCTTCATGCTGTTCATACTATTAATCGCATTCCAAGTCTTGTTATCCAAAATCAAACTCCATATGAGCGCCTTTTTGGGTCACCTCCAGACTATCACCACCTTCGCTCCTTCGGTTCTGCTTGTTTCGTTCTTCTTCAGCCACATGAGCATAACAAACTTGAGCCTCGGTCAAGGCTTTGTTGTTTTCTTGGCTATGGCAAAACTCAAAAGGGGTATAGGTGTTATGATCCTGTCTCTCATCGTCTTCGTATCTCCCGTAATGTTGTCTTTTGGGAACATTGCCTCTTTGTCGAGCTCTCTCATTTCAGTGCTTCCTTGTCTTCCTCCTCTGTCTTAGATCTTTTTCCAGATGAGGCACATATTCCTTCTGTAGTTGCTCCTGATCCTGTTAATGTAGACTTCTCTATCTAACCACCAGATATCACTGATCCCTTTCCTAGTTCACCCTTTAATGAACAGGTGGAAGATGAACAAGTTGAAGACGAGCTACCCAACCTCAATCCTGAGCTTGGGTCTCCTGCTCCTGCTTCGCCTGAAGATCTTGCACAAGACATTCCACCTCGTCACTCAACTAGGGTAAGATCTATTCCTGCACATTTACTTGACTATCATTGTTACACTGCTCTTGCTGCATTACACGAGCCTCACACCTATCGTGAGGCTTCCACTGATCCTTTATGGCAGATTGCAATGAAAGAGGAACTTGATGCATTATCTAAAAACCATAATTGGGATTTGGTGACACTTCCTCCTGGGAAATCTGTGGTTGGTTGTAAGTAGATCTACAAGATTAAGACTCGCTCTGATGGGTCCATTGAGCGCTACAAAGCTTGTCTTGTTGCAAAAGGTTTTACATAAGAGTATGGGATTGATTATGAAGAGACCTTTGCTCCGGTTGCTCGTATCTCATCTGTTCGTGCCCTCTTAGCTGTTGCTGCTTCCAGTAAATGGGACATTTTTCAGATAGATGTCAAAAATGCATTCCTTAATAGGGATTTAAGCAAAGAAGTATATATGCAACCTCCTTCTGGCCTTTCTATTGACTCAAACAAGGTTTGTCACCTTCGACGTGCACTTTATGGCCTTAAACAAGCTCCACGAGCTTGGTTTGCCAAATTTAGCTCTACCATTCTCATTGATCCAAGCAATGGACCTCTGATTCTCGATCACGAAATCGATCTGCAACATGCACAGAAAATCGAAGAGGTACTTGGCTCCTCCAATCGACAAGTCGATTACAGGCTTGCCTTCGGAGAACCCTAATCGAAGACCTCCGAACACTTCGCTCGGGAAATCAATCCACGAACCGGCCTGGTAAAACATGAATCGGGCCGGAGCACCGCTCCGCTTAAAGTTGGAGTGGTTCTGGATCATGAACCGGGTCAAGCAAGAGCTCGACATGGCACAAGAGCTCTGGCCCTGAGGAACTCTAACCCTAATCGTTTCCACAATTTTGCTTGCTACGCCATCGTTTTGGGCCATCGATTGCGAAGCCATTGGATTCTACGGCCTCAATCAAATAGTGTAGATGAAGCGTGAATTCGTACCATCTCTCACTTGGGTTACATGGCTAGTCACTATGATTCTGCCTTATTTCTTCGTTGCACTGACAAAGGCACTATTTTACTTCTCTTATATGTGGATGATATGATCAGAACTGGTGATGACCTCAGTGGCATTCAAGAACTCAAGACTTTTCTCAGTCAGCAGTTTGAGATGAAAGATCTTGGACATCTCAGCTACTTCTTGGGCCTTGAAATCACTCATTCTACAGATGGACTTTGTATTACTCAAGCCAAGTATGTCTCTGAACTCTTGTCTCGCGCTGGACTCACTGATAGCAAGACTGTTGACACTCCAGTTGAGCTTAATGCGCATCTGACTCCCTCAGGGGGGAAACCATTGTCTAATCCCTCTCTTTACAGACGCTTGGTTGGTAGCTTAGTTTATCTCACTATCACTCGTCCAGACATTTCCTATGCTGTTCACCAGGTGAGCCAGTATCTGTCTGCTCCACGATTGACTCACTATGCTGCTGTTCTGCGCATTCTTCGATACCTAAAGGGCACTCTCTTCCATGGTCTTTTCTACTCTGCTCAGTCTCCTCTTACTCTCCGTGCATTTTCTGATGCTGATTGGGCAGGAGACCCCACTGATCGTAGGTCCACCACTGGTTATTGCTTTCTTCTTGGTTCTTCTCTAATTTCTTGGCGAAGTAAGAAACAAACTCATGTGACCCGCTCCAGTACTGAAGCAGAATATCGTGCCCTTGCTGATACCACATCTGAGCTCCTTTGGCTACGATGGCTTCTCAAAGACTTAGGTGTGTTTACATCCTCTGCTACTCCTCTTTATTGTGACAACCAGAGTGCTATTCATATTGCTCACAATGATGTCTTCCATGAACGGACTAAACACATCGAGATCGATTGTCATTTTATCCGTTTTCATCTTGTTCATGGTGCTCTCAAGCTGATCTCAGTCTCCTCTAAAGATCAACTTGTAGATATCTTCACCAAGTCACATCCTAAGGGACGCCTTCATACTTTGGTTGACAACCTCAAGTTGGTCTCACATCCACCTTGAGTTTGAGGGGGGCTGTTAATATATATAGTGTTGTGGGCTTTAGGCCTAATTAGGTTACTTGTATAGCACACATATTTACTTGTACTGCACATATATGCCTCCTATATAAAGGCACCTATGTACATTCTTTTATTAAGAAATACAATACTATTACATTCAGTATTTCTAACAATACTATTTGTCAAATAAGTCCAAAAAAGTAAAATAGATGGTATTTTCATTTGATAAATTTTAGAAAAATTATTAGTTTACGTTGTATTAACTAAACAAAAGTAGTCAAGAGCTTTGTAGCTGAATTGACACTTCTCCATGTACAAAGTGTTTGGGGGTTTATAGATGAAGAGGTTCGAGTTGCAGGGTTAGCAGCATGTTATAATTATCTTAAAAAAAAAAAAGTTTGGCATCAATTAGTAAAATTTTTAAGGACTTAGTATTAATATATCAATAATGTGATTCCAAGAAAGTAAAAGCAGAAAAATTAATTATGGAAATTAAGATAACAAACCTCAGTTGATGTGGTTAGAGAAGCCACTGCGGTCAACACTGCAGTCTGATTTGTGTCAAAATTACTTTTCACTAGCCGTGATTAGAACGTTGGTAGTGTTTGTCATTATTGATGTTCTAGTGGGTTTGGTAAAAATTGTTTAAAGGGTAAATTGATAGTGGGGCAGGACCAAATCCGTTGCGATATTCAAAGTCTTGAAGTGTTTAGGTATTTACTCATTCTCTAGTCTCCTCCTCTTACCTTCCCTTTCTTTTCGTTTTATTGTATATTTATTAATTTTAACTTTGGTATATTATTGTGTTTTTGGAGGAATCTTCGAGGAATGTAAATAGATAGGGTGCTACTCAACCAAGTTATACGAACTAAGGTATCCATGCAGCACTAAAACTACAAGATTTTCAATAGCAAATAGAAGGAACTGAACTTGATGCAGTTAAAACAGTAAGGTGATGAATTACTTTCACATTCCAATTGACATAACATTTTGAATAATAAACCATCACATGCAGTCTAAATAGTCAATACAGTATGCAGCTTTGAAAGTAACAATTGGCACAATGCATATCACATAACACCATATATTTACAAATTAGTATCCATTCATAAGAACACATCTCAATCAGATAGGACTTATTATATATAGACCTCCTTGAAGGATATTTTTGGTCCTGTTTTTGAAGAATAACGGGACTGATCTTATTTGTCTCTTCTTTTCACAGGCATAAAAATATTTCATAATATTTTTACAATATTTTTATTTTGAGTTGTGATGGATCTTATTATAATTTTTATTTTATTTTATTTTGACCTATATCAATGAGTTGACACATCAGCGTATTATGAAAATGTTAAAATTTTTTGTTGTATTTGTGGAATATATATTCCATTGTGTTATTCTAATTTTTTAAAATAAGTAATTGCATGGATGTGTACGTAAGTGCTTTTTTAAAATTTTAATGTTTTTTTTTTCATTCGACTATTTCAACTACTATCTTCCCAGTTCCGCACTATTATTATGAGGATGCCACTATCTGGTGTCCAACTCTACAGTTTTTCAACTATATATATATATATATATTAGTCCATTTTAATGGTTAAAAGACAAATTAGAATAAAGTAAAACTAGCCTCATTGGCAGCGCGCCTGCATGTGCTTAGAATTCTTTTTGGAAAATTATTGTTTATACTGTATTATCAATGGAAGATTTACATTATAGACTAAAAAAATGTGTACAACAATATTGTACAAAATTTCAAAAAGTGTACAATGATGTAATTATTATTATTATTTTGATAAGTAATGTAAAAAGTTTACCATTAGAAACCGTAATTATCTATGAAAAATTAATCGTTCTTTGTTTTCTTTTTTTGAATAATCCTTATATGCTGCAGAATATCATAATGTTAAAATTCATACAACTTTCCAACTAGCATGTACATTGGATAAAATTAAAATTAACTTTGTATGTTCTAGTATTGGTTTTTGTTGAATGACTATTGTGAACATGAGATTTAATGCATGGCATTAGGAATGTTTTAATAGTTTGCTTTGGACTTTTAAAACAGCGGTATATATGGTATGAGGAAATGGAAGGAAGAAGAGGGTAATGTATTAAATTAGTTGGATTTGTTACTTAATCTTAAGTAGAATTAGACGTAATTATGTCCATAATTTTGGGATTAGTTCGAACGAAAGCTAAGCTATGGCACTTGTTGCAATTGATGGGAATCACCTAGGGTTCTCATATGAGAACCTGTCAAGTTCAACCAAGAGTAACATGAAAGCTGTGTTTCCATTTTGCAACATTCAAAATGCCCAGAAAACTTTGAGTAACACTTTTTATGCTCAAAAGGATACATTTTTTAATTTTTTGTATATAATAGTGAAGTGCTACGTTTACAATATTTTTACAATACTTTCACAATAAATCTTATAGTTACCAGGTTATTACAGGTTATTAATTTGAATCAACAACTAAAATTATTTTTTCCTACTAATAACAGCAACAACCTGCCACATAAAATTTTTTGTGAAAATATTGTAGACATAGCATTTCTCTATATAATATAGACTCTATAGTTATGTTGTGCATGTAAATTGTACGCTTTTAAAATGCTGACCCACACAAACATTTCCTACCTTGTTTTAAGCTTAAGCAAGTGAAAGTTTGGCTACTCTACATTCTTGTAGAGTTGTAATGGTTTTTTTTTTTTTTTTTTTTTTGGCTAAATGTTATAGTGCATTATATATATATACACACGTGATACTATCTTCAATTGATAAAATTTTCTAGGAGTTAGTATTAATAAATTAATGTGCTTGCAAGAAAATAAAAGCAAAATAATTAACTATATAAATTAAGAATATAAACCTCACTTGAATTGGCAGTGCCGGTGAAGCAGTCACTACCGTAAAAAAAAGTACAATTTACATCCACTAAACTTCAATTTGGGATTCTGATTTATGTCAAAATTAATTTTCACTAGCTGTGATTAGAGCAATTGATAAAAACTTTGACAGTGTCTGTTATTAGTAATGTTATTGTCACAAATTATTTTACAGCAATTGATCATAAACTATTATCATTATTTTACTTATTAATAATCACTTACCTCATCAACAATCTGTATAAAATAATTTAAAATAATTTATAAATCTAGCATTTTCTATATGTTATTATTATTGTTGGGGTGGGTTTGGTAAGAAGTGTTTGAAGGGTAAATTGATGGTGGAGCACGGCCAAACCCATTGCAATATCAAACTTTGTAAATCTAGTATTTTTCATTAGTTATTATTGGTGTTGGGGTGGGCTTGGTAAGAAGTGTTTGAAAGGTAAATTGATGGTGGAGCACAGCCAAACCCATTGCAATATCAAACTTTGCTAGTATTTTCCATTAGTTATTATTGGTCTTGGGGTGGGCTTGGTGAGAAGTGTTTGAAAGGTAAATTATTGGTGGGGCAGGGCCAAATCATTGTGATATTAGTCGTTTGAAGCCCGTTTCTCCACAAAGGGGCTCCAATTGTGTTAGGTATTTACTCATTTTTTTTATACCTTCCCTTTCTTTTTGCTTATTATTATTATTATTATATATACAATAGTATTTTAAATCTATAACAAGAGCTAGTAATTGAGCTTTGGTGTTAAAAGGAGTGCAACCACTAATCTCTTATTCAATGACAAAAGACTAGCTAATTAAGCTTCATGAAACCTATTTCATTTTATTAATCAAAGACAAAATTGGACAACTCGGTAAAAATATATCTTTACCACTCTCCAGTTGATTTTTAAACCAAGTATTTAGTGAATTGCTTCAAGCCTTCAACTCTCCTATATTTCTTGGGTCACTCCACATTTTCACTTTTTGTCTTTTCCCTTTTATCAAGGCTTACCCCTTTGTTTTGTTTTGTTTTTTTTTTTTTTTTTTTTTTTTTTGGAATTTGCGGTTTCCCTAGCTCCCTAATCTCACGTCTGTTTTTTAAACTAGCATAGTTCACGTGCTAGTTTCCAATTTCCATTAGGCAAGGTTGTTTTCACTTTTCATGACAGTAAACCACATTGTTTTTTCGGCGCAAAGAAATATATATGGTTATAACTTATATTAAGGCAAATTCAATAAATCTTTATACGCTGTCACTTTTAGCATCCCAGATTGCATACAAAGCATTTTCAAAAACAACAGTACAATATGTGTGTCTTACGTGAAAATCCCTAAATTCCCTAGAACATAACAAAATGCAAGCTTGTGTTTGAAAGTTGAAATGTGAGTTTCACTGGCTGGATTGTGAATACAAATTTATTAAGTTAGAAACAGTGTATTCAGCATTCATTGGCTGGATTGGGCTGATTGAGCTTGATTTTGAAGATTGAGCTGGGTCAAACTTCAGTGTAGGTAGTAGATTATGAAATACATCTTGGAATGGATTTTATTGTAGATGGATTTTGAAAACAAATTGTCTGATGGGCTTATATGATGGACCGTGTTCATGCCTAGTTGCACCCGTATACTTAGTTACTTAATATTGAAGCGTCTACTTCTCCGTTCAACGTACAAAGGTTGATGCTAATGGATTGGAGTTTTATACAAGTGCAAAAGGAAAAAAAGGATTGGCAGAAGAAGCCTTGTTACTAGCTACTTACTATACTTTCCAATATCTATCGTTTTTCATGATTTTTGAGTTTTTTTTTTTTTTTTTTTTTTTTACCATTCTGTTTATTAAGCTATTTTTTCTAATGCATATCTCTCTGACTCTCTCTGTTTCTTGCACGTATACGTGGAAGCATTAAAAATCACGGTTCAATATATTCTTTTGTGCCACATTCTCTGTGTCTTAAGAATGAATGCCACAAGAGGTCAAACTCTAGGCATACATGTCTATAAGATACAGTATCTGTCTGCTGTAAATTGGGTTAGACTTGGGAAAAGAATCTTCCTATGGCATTATCGTTTGTACCCAGTTGGAATACTTCTACATAAATTTGGAAATATATAGGATTATATATGATGCAGCAATTAGCTATGAGGCTAATTAAGGTGGATTCAGTCCTAAAAAATAGAACTTTGGTTTGGAAGCCTACTAGATCTGAGGATTTAGTCATAATTTGAAGCCAATTAAGTCTCATAGATCTAAAGGAAAAGGATAAAGCTAAGTGGACCATCACCAAGTCAGGTTGCTTCTCTTGTGCAGCCACATATGAGGCACAAGGCTGAGGCGGTGGATTGGTGGAAGCGCTTGTGGTTCAACCTTACCATACCAAAGCATGCTCTCATTGGCTTATTGGTGATCAAGAATAAATTAACCACTAGAGGTAGACTATCACAATGGGGTTACACAAGTGACACTCTTTGTGTGCTATGCAGGGGTAGTGTTGAAAGCATGAGCCATTTCTTTATTTAGTGATCTTTCCGGACACATGTTTATGGGGATTGGGCTGTTAGGAACCTCAAAGGGAAGGGACTTACAGCATCCATTTGAAAGATTGGATGGTGATCGTCTATATGTTATATTTGGTGCCAAAGGAAGGCTATCATCCACAATGGTCCAATCTTAACTAAGGAGCAAATCCTGTCAAAAAATAAAGAAAGATGTAGAGGCAACCTTGAGTTCAAAGCAAAATTCCCTAATTCCACTCTAAACAGGACTCTTTGCTGACTTTGGGGCCTAAACAATTCTATTTTGATCTCCACGGCTCAATGATCTTTAATTTCTGTTGAAGATTGTTTAGTTTAGCTTGGTATTTAACTCTGCTGAACGACTTGTAGTTTGTATAGACTTGTAGAAACTCAGTTGTAAATGACTTGTAGTTTAGTAGCCTTAATAATTCAGTCTGCTGCCACGTGTATAGAAGCTGGCACTTGTATTGTTAGTATTAGTTAGTTATTATTCTGTTACAGAGCTTTACTCTTTTGTGTCTTGTATATAAAGAACAAGTAAGCTAATATACGATTGAGGAATTCATTTTTCACATTCTCATTTCTTGCTCTGCATTTACTTCTCTGTGTTGAGCTTTTGGATTGTGGAAGAATTCCAACATGGTATCAGAGCTCAGAGAACCAATTCCCTCTGGTATTCTCTGAATTTTCTTCGTTCTTTTCTTTAGTGCATCATCACGAATCAAACAGGTTTCATCTCTGTTTTCTTGATTCTTGCACTTTGTTTTCTTCTAAATCTTGATCTAGGGTTTTTTTTCGATTACTCTATTGAAAATTCCATAATTGGTTCCTGAGAATTAGGGTTCTTCAATTTCTTAGTTGTAATCTCTGATTTCTTGGGTTTATTTGACCAATATTGTTCTAAGATTGATTCTTGTAATCAAGAAGGGTGATTTTGTGACCAAGAAGGTTCTTGATTGTCGTAATTTGAAGCTACTGTGTTTTTTTGTTGGTTTTCTTGTGTTGAAAATGGCTGATGATACTTCTAGTACCTCTGTACCTGTTACTCACCATGTCATTCACCCTTGGGAAAATTCCTCCAGTCCGTATTTCTTGACTAGTAGTGATAACCCTGGTGTATCTCTTGTTGTGGAGCGTTTGACGGAAGAGAACTATAATACCTGGAGTAGGGCTGTACTGATTTCATTGGATGCCAAAACCAAAATTGGATTTGTAGATGGGTCAATCCCAAGGCCTCAATCACCTGATCATCCATGTTACACAGCTTGGTGTAAGTGCAATAGCACAGTCCTAGCTTGGCTATTCAATTCAATTTCCAAAGACCTACAGCCTAGTGTAGTTTACTTCAAGACAGCAAGGGAGGTTTGGGTTGATCTACAATTTAGGTTTTCCCAAGGCAATGGACCTAGGATCTTTGAGTTGAGAAAGGAGGTTAGTTCTTTAGTTCAAGAAGATATGTCTATCAATGCCTACTACACCAAATTCAAGGGCATTTGGGATGAGTTCACTGCACACAGAAATTGTACTTGTGGTCACCAAGTGGAAGATTGCACAATGTCATTTCTAATGGGCTTGAATGATACCTACTCTGCAGTAAGGGGACAGATTCTCCTCATGGATCCCATTCCTACCTTGAGCAAGGTTTTCTCTCTATTGCTTCAAGATGAAAAGCAAAGAAAGGTTGGAGCAGGAAAGAAATTTCAAGTTGACACAGCTGCAGTCTTGGCAGCTTTGGGAAACAAGTACAATGCCAGGAATTTCAACAAAAACAAGGCTGGGAGACCTCAGTGCACTCACTGTGGTGCCATGGGACATGTAGTGGATAAGTGTTACAAACTACATGGCTATCCACCTGGCTATAAGTTCAAGAATAAGGCTGGTTCAACCACTTTTGCTAACAATGTCATTGCTGTTGACCAAGGATCTGATGAAGGAGTGTCTCTGAGTAAGTCAGAATATCAACAGTTGATTGGATTGCTGAATTCCCAGTGTCATTTTGGCACTCAAGCTCCACTTGAAACTGCAGTAGAGACTCCTCAGGTTGCCAATGTTATTGCACAATCTTCCATTGGGTTTCAAGGTCATGAGCTCTCAGGTATTTGGTCTTGTCCCTCCTTAGAATATTCTGTTTTTTCTTCCACTGTTAATACTTCTCACCTCAATCCTACTGATTGGATCCTTGATAGTGGGGCCACAGATCACATGGTCCACTCCATTTCTTTTTTTAAAACCATTACTTCTACTGTTCAAACCTCAGTTAGGTTGCCTAACGGAGACATGGCAAAGGTTACACCCATAGGAACTGTCCAAGTTTCAGCTTCTTTGATTCTTGAAAACGTTCTTTGCATTCCATCATTTTCTTTTAACCTTGTTTCTATCAATAAATTGACTCAAACTCCTTCCTGTTGTTGTATATTCCTTTCCCATTACTGTTTTATACAGGACTTACAGCTCTGGAGGATGATTGGGTTGGGTAAGAAGCAAGGTGGACTTTACATTTTGCAAACCAACACACAGATTGCTTTGCCTAAGTCAGTTTCTGATATCTTGTCCAAACTGTCTTCCCATGTTTCTGTAAACAATGTTCATTCTTGTACTTCTGTTTCTTCCAATGATATTTTTAGGTTATGGCATTGTAGGTTAGGTCATCCTTCTTCACAAAGATTAGCTTTGATGAAATCCATTGTACCTAACTACAATTCTTGCAATGCTAATAAATCTTTTGAATGCAATGTGTGTCCTTTGGCTAAACAAAAGAGACTTCCTTTTTCTCATTCTGCAACTGCATCTCTTTCTTGTTTTGATTTAGTCCATGCTGATATTTGGGGACCTTATTCCACTCCCACACTGTCTGGTTCTAAATATTTCCTTACATTGGTAGATGATTGCAGCAGGTGCACTTGGGTTTACTTAATGAAACGTAAATCTGATGCATCCTTGCTGGTTCAGTCCTTTTTTAACATGGTTCTGACTCAATTTAAAACTCCCATTAAGATTTTGAGAACTGATAATGGTCCTGAGTTTGCCCTTGAATCCTTTTATGCTTCTAAGGGTGTTGTTCACCAGTTATCCTGTGTTGAGACACCACAGCAAAATGCAGTGGTTGAGAGAAAACATCAACATTTGTTGAATGTAGCTAGAGCATTAAGGTTTCAAGCCAACTTACCATTAAAATTTTGGGGGGATTGTGTTTTGACTGCTACTTACCTTATCAATAGGATTCCTAGTCCTTTTCTTTCTGGTTTAACACCTTATGAGAAGCTGCTAGGTCATTCCCCTACTTATGATCACCTTAAAGTCTTTGGAAGCTTATGTTTTGCTTCTACATTGCATAGGAATAGAACCAAATTTGACCCTAGAGCCAAAGCTTGCATTTTTCTTGGCTATCCTTTTGGTTCTAAAGGTTACAAATTGTATGATTTGACAACTAAGTCTTGTTTCATTTCTAGGGATGTGGTTTTTAGAGAGTCTATTTTCCCTTTTAAGCACTGGACAGCAAAACCAAATTCTTCTCTTCCCATCACTCATTGCATGTTTCCTTCTCAACCTTTTGTTCCTGATACATTTCAAGTTCAGGTTCCTTCAGTTTCTGCTGAGTTTTCCCCTCCTTTGTCTTCACTTGATGTTGCTGTTCCACCTGATGAATTTCCAGATCTGGTTCATCATGATCAGGTTGATTCTCACCCTACTCATTCACCTGATCACACCATTTCCTCTTCTAATTTCCTTCCGGATGTTCCTACTCTTACATCTGCCCTTCCTGCCCTTCCTTCCACTGCTACTGCTCCTATTAGAAGGTCTAATAGACATCATAATCCACCTTCTTACCTCCATGACTACCATTGCAATCTGGTTTCTGCACATGTATTGGCTTCAGCTTCTCTAACTCAGTCCCATGAATCCACTGCTGCTTGTACCTCAGGTATACTTTATCCACTTTCTTCCACACTTTCATACAGTAAACTATCCACTCCACATAGAATATTTTCTGTTGCCTTGACTATTACTAAGGAACCTAATACCTATGCTCAAGCCTTGAAAGATCCTATGTGGAGAGCTGCAATGCAGGCTGAAATTGATGCTCTTGTAGCTAATCATACCTGGGTGATGACTTCCCTACCTCCTGGTAAAGTTCCTATAGGATGTAAGTGGGTCTATAAGGTGAAACTCAAAGCAGATGGTTCCCTTGAGAGGTACAAGGCCCGGTTAGTTGCTAAAGGCTTCACACAAACTGAAGGAGTTGATTTTTCTGAAACCTTCTCACCTGTTGTCAAGTTTGTCACAGTCAGAACCTTGTTAGCCTTAGCTGCTGTCTATGGTTGGCATCTCACTCAGTTGGATGTCAACAATGCCTTTCTTCATGGGGATTTAGATGAAGAGGTATACATGCTTCCTCCACCAAGTTTTGGCAACAAGGGGAGGTGTGTAGGTTAACAAAGTCCTTATATGGGCTTAAGCAAGCCAGCAGGCAGTGGTTTGCAAAATTATCATCCACTATCATTGATCTTGGTTTCCTTCAATCTAAATCAAATTATTCTGTATTTACCAAGGTCAACAAAGGTTCAATAATCATTCTTTTGATCTATGTGGATGACATATTAATTGCTAGTAATGATGTAGATGCAGTCAATACCTTCAAGCAATTTCTAGATAATAAGTTCAAACTCAAGGACTTAGGTACTTTGAAGTATTTTCTAGGACTTGAGGTTGCTAGAACCACCAAAGGACTGACTTTATGTCAAAGAAAGTATACTTTAGAACTATTATCTGAGACTGGTCTATTGGCAAGTAAGCCTGCCAACATTCCAATGGAGCAATCTGCCAAGTTCAGTAATTCCATTGGTGAAGATGTTCCTGACCCAGCTCTTTATAGAAGACTAATAGGCAAGCTTCTATACTTGACACTCACACGGCCTGACATTTGCTATGCTGTACATAAACTAAGTCAATTCATGACTGCTCCTAAAGTGCCTCATTTGCAAGCTGCATACAGAATTCTCAAGTATTTGAAGAGGAGTCCAGGCCAAGGGTTGTTTCTTTCTGCAGAATCAGAATTGAAGTTAAAATCATACTGTGATGCTGACTGGGCAGCATGCCCTGATACTAGGAGGTCTGTTTCTGGCTTTTGCATCTTCCTTGGTGAATCTATGATTTCTTGGAAATGTAAAAAACAACAGGTGGTATCCAGATCTTCTGCAGAATCCGAGTATAGGGCCATGGCAACAGTGACCAGTGAAATAGTTTGGCTCATTTCCTTACTTAAGACTTTTGGATTAGAGCATACCCAGGCTGCTTCTATCTACTGTGACAGCAGGGCAGCTTTATACATAGCAGCTAATCCAGTTTATCATGAACGAACCAAGCACATAGAAGTTGATTGTCACTTTATCCGAGAGAAGATACAAGCTGGTACAATTAGAACTTTCCATATTCCCTCAAGACATCAACTAGCTGATTTTTTTACTAAAGCCCTTGGGTACAAACAGTTTCATTATTTGTTGTCCAAGATGAACCTACTGAACATATATAGTTCATCTTGAGGGAGAGTGTTGAAGATTGTTTAGTTTAGCTTGGTATTTAACTCTGCTGAACGACTTGTAGTTTGTATAGACTTGTAGAAACTCAGTTGTAAATGACTTGTTGTTTGGTAGCCTTAATAATTCAGTCTGCTGCCACGTGTATAGAAGCTGGCACTTGTATTGTTAGTATTAGTTAGTTATTATTCTGTTACAGAGCTTTACTCTTTTGTGTCTTGTATATAAAGAACAAGTAAGCTAATATACGATTGAGGAATTCATTTTTCACATTCTCATTTCTTGCTCTGCATTTACTTCTCTGTGTTGAGCTTTTGGATTGTGGAAGAATTCCAACAATTTCTGCAGTAATGTTGCTGTGTGCTTGGAAGGTTGATTGCTTAAACAACTGTTCTCCTGTTCATAGTTCACAGATGTTTGTTTAGCTTGTGCTATTAATGCACAGGTCAACTCTGTATTTTTGGTTTGTTTTGTTAGTCGAGTGGGCTTCTTTTAGGCTTAGTAATTTTGATAGCTGAATGACCTTTCGTTCTTTGAATAGATTGTATTCTTTGTTTATTTTTCAATAAAATATATATTCGAACCTGAATCCTTGAATTAATTATAGGCAGTGAAAAGTGATTGTTCTTTTAAGTGTTTGTTTAAAGTCTTACATAATAAATTGAAACTTAGATTGATTGTTATACTCTCTACAGTAACAAGATAATATAATCTAAAACATTAAGTTTAAAGGGAAATTAAACAAAAGATCCACTTTTATTTGCACACTAGATTATGTAACATGGCATCTTTGATGCATTCCCTTCCTTTAAAAGGCTTTTAGGAATTGACTGGATTATTAGTACAAACATAGTCACGCATTATAGTAGTAGAACAAAGTATAGTACATGAAGAACACTCCTACACCAGAAGAAAAAGAAAATCACGACTCCAACACTAGAAGTGAAAGAATATCATCCATTGATCCTTTCAAAAAGGGATACTAAACTAGCATAATATTATAACAGATCAGGTAGAAATGCCTAATCCCATGCTTAATCTAGGCATTATTAAAGACATTTAATTTCTTCTATTTGTTTCATGTCTCTGCAATTCACAAAAATAAAATAAAAATCGCTAGCTCACCATTTTAAACCTTGATAACGTAAGAAAAGGGATAGGAATTATTACAAGAAGGTTGTGGGTTTTAATAAGATGACAATTTCTGTTTAGTATTTTGATCATGAATGAGAAATGAAAATCCAATTTTACAATCAGCTATGATAATCTACTAAAAATTAGTAAAAAGGTCAACATAAAATCTCCATGTTTTTTCAATAGAATTATTTGGGGACTGAATGAAATCAAAGTAAATGAATAGGACACACTATGAATACAATCCTTGCATCTTCTGAAACTTTCCAAAATAAGTAGGTATCACACCTATGAAAAGATTCTCATTCATGGCCAAAATATTTAAGTTGATAAGATTTTGTAACGTTGCAGGAATCATTCCAGATATTTGGTTGCTTCCAAATTTCAATGCATTAAGTTGTGTTGACAAGTTGCCAATTGAATTGGGCAAAACACCTTCAAATTGGTTACTTTGAAATGTCAGCAATTCCATTTTGCTACAGTTTCCAAAAGACGTTAAGAAGTTCAAATCCCTTCCTAAATTATTATAACTTAGACGTAGGTGTTCAAGATCTAGTAGATATCCCAGATTAGTTGGAACTAATCCCACAAAGTTGTTTCCACCTAGGTCAAGTATTTGAAGCTTAGATGCATTGCATAAAGAACCAGGGATTGGCCCAAAGAATTCATTCTCACCAATTAAAAATAGTTTGAGATTATGGAAAGTAAGGCCTATGTTTGCTAGAAGAGCGCCACTGAGTTGGTAGAAGAGAAAGTGTATAGTACTAATTGATGATAAATTGTAGAGAGAGGAAGGGACCATACCGTTCAGTTTATTGACTCCAACTCTGAAAACTGATAAGCTTTTCAAATGGCCTATACTCTCTAGAATATTTCCCTTTATTATAGGCTACTGAAAAATTTACGAGCAACAAAAGATTTCCCAAGGAAGGTGGGATTCCTCCTGTCAACGTGTTTGTTGAAACTGTTAGAGATATATTAGACATATTAGACATATTAGTCAAATGTAATAGGCTCAAGCCCAGTCCTACTTGTACTAGTAGTCTAGGGTTTAGTCACCTATATATACTCATGTTAAGGTTTATTGTAACACAGGTTATTGTACTTCACTCTTATACAATAAAGATGTAGCCCATAAGGGATTCCTCCGTGGATGTAGGCCGACAAGGCTGAACCACGTAACCCTCGTGTTATCGGTGTCCTACTCTATGCTTCTCCTTCCGCATTCACTTTAGCATATACAACATGGTATAACACATCGCGTTGTTATAATAATACATTTAACACGGTATCAGAGCCAAACTTCATTCTTGGCATTAAACAAACATCTCTAGCATGCAAAGAAGATTCTCATGTACTCAAATCTGTGCAAATCCAAGCTTCGCCTGGTGAAACCAACCACACAAACGTGCCCCATGGCCTCCTGCAAGAAAAACCTAAAAGTCCGGTCTCCATTAAACGCTGCACGCGCCCCCACGTGCTGACCCAGTTTCTACCAACTTCTCCACGCGCCGCCGCAGATTTCACAGTTTCAAATTTTCCTATAGTTACACGCGCCGCCCTAGTGGCCTTGTAGCCCGCTGATCTGCAAACTTGGGAAATCTGGAGCTCATCGGATGTTACATGTGCCTCCATGCGCTGAAGGTTTTCCTAAACTCTCCTTCATGCACCGGTTACCTACTCTCACGCACCAACAAACTTCTGCTGATGTCATCCTGACGTCATCTGATGACGTTATCACTCCACGTCAGCAGCCACGGAAGCACGTCCACATCAGCATTAGTCCATGTTAGCAACACATCATAGGATGACGTCAGCGGCTCTGCTGCCCGATCCGTGACCCGACCCGGACCAGTATCCGTTGACTTTGACCTTGGACCCATCGACTTTGACTTTTGCGATGACGTTTGACTAAAAGTCAAACTTTTCGAAAGGGTCTATCTTACTCAGTTTTTTGCGTAGATTTCGATTTTGGACTCTGTTTCTTCATTTGAAACTTTGAAATTGGTCAATTGGCACATTCTTCATTGTGATTTCTTCAAAGGCATTCTTTAAGGCATCTCCAAGTGATCTTCTTATGCTTATCCAACCTCAAGCCTTCATCGAGCTTTCACATTGAGTTTGAGGGAGGGTGTTAAAGATATATTAGAGATATTAGTCCAATGTAATAGGCCCAAGTCCAGTCCTACTTGTACTAGTAGTCTAAGGTTTAGTCGCCTATATATACTCATGTTAGGGTTCATTGTAACACAGGTTATTGTACTTTACTCTTATACAATAAAGATGTAGCCCTTAAGGGATTTCTCCGTAGATGTAGGCCGACAAGGCTGAACCACATAACCCTCGTGTTATCGGTGTCCTACTCTATGCTTCTCCTTCCGCATTCACTCTAGCATATACAATATGATATAACACATCGCGTTGCTATAATAATACATTTAACAGAAACCATAAGAGCCAAAAGCTTAGTCATAGAGCTAAGCTCCATTGGGATTTTCCCAATAAGTTTGTTCGATTCTAAGATCATTACCCTAAGTTCGAAGCAGTTGGTCAAGCTGGTTGGAATTTCTCCTCCCAGTGTGTTACTTGAAAGATTGAGATGTCGCAGTAAGAACAAATGGCTAGCTTCTTTTGGAATTTCACCATAAAAGCTGTTGTTTTGGAGGTTGATGGCCCTAAAAAATGTGAGGTTTCCAATGTAAGATGTAATGGTTCCACGTAAGTTATAACTTCTAGTACCAAGGTTGTGACTCTTCCATGATGGCGGCCACATGCTACTCCATACCAATTACAAAAATGGATAGAATCATTCCATGAGCTCAAGATTCCATATGGGTCATCAGCAATGGATTCTTTAAATTTAAGCAAAACCAAATGATCAGTCTCATTTGTTAAAGTGGCAAAAAAAGTGGCAGGTTGCAAGCATAGAAGGGTTATAGTAAAGAGTAGAATCATATGAACATGTGTAGAGCATGATGCAGGAAAATTAGGGTTGTGAAGCTTCATTGGTTTGGACAAGCAGGAAACTGGTGAAATATTAGTGTGAGGTAGAGCGAGATACACAAGTTTGTATTATATATGCTAATTTGTCAAATACCTCCAAAAATGTAAAATAAGTTGTAATTTCGTTTGATAAATTTTTATATGCTTCAGTATCAATAAATTGATAGCGTGCATGCCTCCAAGAGAGACTCACTGCCTTTGGACAAAGCCCCTGGGGTCAACTCAAATTTCGTCAAAAGTTGCCATTAAGTGTCCAATTTTTTTGTCATGTGTTCAACGGCGGAGGTTGCGAATCAGCCTCGCCAAGCGCAATGATTCTCATAAGTTGGAACTGCTAGGGGCTTGGGAACCAACGTGCAGTCGATGTCCTCTCTCACTTGGTGAGGGAGAAAGCTCCCAAGGTTTTGTTTTTTATGGAAACAAAATGAACTGTGGAAGAGATGCGATGGATACAAGAAGATTTACCGTATCGATGTATGCTAGCAATACCTTGTACACAACATAAAGGTGGTTTGGCACTTCTTTGGAAGGAGGAGGTTAATTTACACATCCAAACCTACTCAACCCATCACATAGACGCACTCATACTCAATGACAAACAACACCCGTGGAGGTTGAGAGGTTTCTACGGATGGCCGGAAGAGAGTAGGAAAAAGGAATCATGGCAGCTACTTAAACATCTCCACACTAGATTTTCAGTCCCATGGCTATGTTGTAGTGATTTTAATGAGATCTTATCCTCATCGGAGAAGCAAGGCAGGTTACCAAAACAGCAACAACCAATGATGGAGTTTCGCTTTACACTACTCCAATGCGGGTTGGTGGATATGGTTTTCAAGGAAATATCTTCACATGGAATAATGGTCACCCCGGGGAAGAGTTTGTACAAGAGCACTTGGATAGAGCTTGTGCAATGGTGGAATGGAGAACTATGTTTCCTCATGCTAAGGTAACTCATCTCCAATCCACATACTCGGATCATATTCCCATCCTAATAAATTTGTCCAGGCCGAAACAACAGGGTAGGAAGAGGAAAATCCCAAGGAGGTTTGAAGAAAAATGGGTGCGCAAACCGAGTTGTGAAGAGGTGATCCGTGCATCTTGGGAACCTAAAATTGGAGGAGGTAGCCCTATGTATCGTTTGTTTGAGAAGATAAAAAAATGTAGGCAAGCACCAGTCACTTGGAGCAGAACCACTTTTGGAAATTTTAAAACTCAAATCCAGGAAAAGCAAGCGGCCTTAGAGGAGTTATCTTTACAAAACGACTCGGATAATCAGCCATTAATTAGAAATCTAAAAAAGGACATCAACGCACTCCTCCATTAATATGAGATTTTCTGGCGCCAGAGATCAAGATCCATTTGGCTACCAGCAGGTGATAAAAATATGAAATTTTTCCATCAAAGAGCCAACCAGCGGCGTCATAAAAATCACATTTCTAGGATCAAATCTCAGAGTGGGGAATGGTGCACTTCTGAAGACCGAATTGCAGAAACAGCCATCCAGCATTTCTAGGACTTATTTACATCATCGAACCCTGCTGACTTTGAGGGAGTTTTGAACGCAGTGGATCACTTGGTTACTCCAGAAATGAATAGTACTTTACTCCAAAGGTATAATTCGAGGAGGTCAAGCAAGCCTTGATTCCGATGCACCCATCAAAAGCACCCGGACCCGTTGGTATGTCCCCTTTTTTCTTTCAAAAGTTTTGGCATATTGTAGGACAAGATGTAACAACTGCAGTCCTTTCAGTTTTAAATTCGGGTCATATGTTGCAAAAGATGAATTATACCCATATTGTATTGATCCCAAAAAATAATGATCTCAAACATATGTCTGATTATAGGCCAATAAGTTTGGGCAATGTAATTTCCAGAATTGTCTCTGAAAGTTCAATATACGTGTAAAACACCTTTGAACGTTTAGACCCCAAATTACAAATTATCAATTCAAGCTTATAATCAAACAATTAATGTGCAGAACATGAACATAAGCCAATGACAGAATTGATAAACAATCTAAACCAATTTAAAATCACATCCACAGCAGATAATAAACGATAAAGATTAAGGGAAGAGAGATGCAAACACAAAGACAACACGCGATGTGTTATCGAAGAGGAAACTTAAGCCCTCAGCGTAAAACCTCTCCGCCGCCCTCCAAGCGGTCAATAATCCACTAGAAAATGTAGTTGGGATACATGAATAGCAATAGACCCTCCAAGCCTAATCTACCCAGGTACCTAAGCCCTCCAAGCTTCCTGCTCCAACGAGGTTGCGTCAAACCTTTTTCTTTTCTAGCTTACCGGATTCCGCTATAGCCCATAGCATCAACCAATAACCATTGGTTCCTTCCCAAACTGCTTCCCTTAACACCAAAAGACCTTCTCGCAGACGTGGGTGTGGTGAGACAAGAATTTGGTCAATAACCTCTCAAAGATGTATCAATGGAGAGGAAGAGAGTAAAGGAATTTGAGGAGTCTCTTAGTAAACATTAGGGATGAGGCAATCTTTTTTGTCTCTAGGGTTTCTCTCTCAATTTTTCTCTCTGGAAGCTCTCTACATTTCGTGAGTATAAGGGTCTATATATAGTGGTGTGTGTTTGGAATACGAAGAGGCAGCTTTTGCCAAACAGGGAAGTTGGTGGCTTGGCCTCATGACTTGACTGAGTCGTGAGTTTAAGTCGTGAGCTAACGGCCTGGCCAGCCTGGGACTTTTGTCCTGTAGTGCGACAGCTGCCGTGACCCTTCACCTCCCCGCATGCTTCTCACGTGTGTTGCATTTTGGCGGCTTGCCAATCACGAGTCAGCCGTGAGTCCTAGCCGCGAGTTTCTGCTTCTTTGCATAATCTTAAGCATTTCTTCACACTCTCTCACACACTACCCTTACATGAATCTCACCTAAATACAGGGTTACTAAGTGCTAAATTACAAGCAAATTGACATGGAATAAAGCCAAAAAGATGGTTGATAAAAGTCAACCTTACAGTCTCTAAGGTCCTAGCTAATCGCCTGAAACTTGTACTCCCTATGGTTATCTCCGATACTCAAAGTGCATTTGTTCCTAACCGCCTTATTACTAATAACACTACTGTAGCCTATGAGTTGTTACACAGGATGCGGTACCGAAGACGAGGGAGGATGGGACAAATAGCAGTCAAGCTAGATATCAGCAAGGCCTATGATAGGGTGGAGTGGGGATTCTTGCGCTAGATAATGCTAAAATTGGGCTTTGCTCCAAGATGGGTGCACTTGGCCATGGAGACACTCACCACAGCTTCGTATTCCATTCTAATCAATGAGGAACCACGAGGCTTCATCACCCTATCAAGAAGTATAAAGCAAGGAGACCCACTATCACTATACTTGTTTCTGCTTTGTGCTGAAGGCCTATCTGCTATGCTAAGGAAAGCCGAAGAAAGCCACCAGTTAAAAGGCATAAAATCTAGCCAACAAGAGGTGTGCATCTCTCACCTTTTGTTTGCGGATGATAGCCTCCTATTTTGTCGAGCCACTATTGAGGAATGCCAGCGATTACTTGACCTTTTGGAGAGTAATGAGGCGGCATCGGGACAAGCAATCAATAGACAAAAAACCTCACTGTTTTTTAGCACCAATACCAAGCCGGAGGTGAGAAGAGTAATCCAACAATTGTTGGGGGCAAGGATTATGTCAAACACCGAGAAATGCCTAGGTCTACCGATTGCAAGTGGAAAATCTAAGGTCAATACCTTCAAAGAGCTCCAAGAAAAAATAACCAAGAGGGTGATGGGGTGGAAGGAGAAGTTTATATCCAAAGCTGGCCGTGAGATCCTAATAAAGACGGTGGCACAAGCTATACCAACCTATTCCATGCGTTTGTTCAAAATCCCCAAAGCTATTTGTGACAACATCAACTCAATTTTGTCAAAGTATCGGTAGGGACAAACCAAGGAGGAGTGGAAGATCCATTGGATTAACTAGCTGGCCAAAATTGTGTACACATAAAAAGAAGGGAGGAATGGGGTTTCGAGATGTATCGGCTTTCAACTTGGCAGGGACGAACGCAGGATTTTAAGTTTGGGGGGGGGGGGGCGGAGATAAGCGAAAAAAAAAATTCAAATACGCATCCATATAATATTAAATAAACTATCAACAAAGACAAATACCCAAAAATCATTGTTTCTTAATATATTAAGATACAATCATCTACTAACAAAAACAAAAGACACGAAACACTATTGTTTCTTTATACAATCATCTATGAAAAGGGAACTCGACGCTCTTTCAAATCTTCAAAATCATCTACGATTGAATCCAAACTAAATGTCGAAGCTATATCCTTTTCAATGTATAACATCAAAGAGTCCGTCAAAAAATCATTTTCCATTTTGTTTCGAAGGTTAGTTTTGACAATTTTCATAGCTCAAAAGATCGACTCTTTGAAATTGTGTTTGAGAGATTGGAACATCAACATTTTTCGAAATTGAGAAATGCACATTTTCTAGAATTGGAGCGTACACATTTTCTAGAATTGGAGCATCCTCCACATCAATATATATATAAAAGCAGAGACCTCATGCAGGAGAGCATGAGGTCTTGCCAAGTGGCGCCTTCTATGGTTAGCTCTTTTATTTAAACCATCCAGCTTTTTCTTTCTTTCTTTTTTTCCTTTTTTTTCCTTTTTTCGGTTAAAATTTATTACATCTTATCTGTTATTACTCCTCATTCCTCTCTCTCAATTGACAATAAAAGATCAAAATCACGTTTAAATTTTCTCAATTGATTATAAAATAACATTTAAACTTTCAAGTATGTCTCTTATGAAACCCAAACGTCTCCTTAATTACACAAGCTCAATTATTTTTACCTCTTGCAATTATGAGTTCTGACCCTTCTCATTTCCGTCTCAATCTCCTCTGTTTCCCATACATTTGGTCAGACAACTAAAAAGCCAATCTTTCTTGAACTATGTGGTTGAATCTCAATCTTAAAGGATTTTGTGAATGACTTCAAAGGGCCTCAATTCCACTACGGAGATGTTCATGCTTGGCATGACATCAATTGTTATGCTCTTTCTCTTTCTCATCTCCTTTTTTAGAAAAAAAAAAAAAAAAAGATTATTATTACCTATAGCATCTCAAAGATTTTTGCTGCAAATTTTCAAAATTAAATGAATTTGAATTTTGGGTTTCTATGAAGTCTTTTAATATTTGGAATGATTCCAGGAATATAGGTCTGACCCAGAAGATCGGCCTCAAGCCAAACGGTCGACTTGTCTAGGTAATAAGAGAACCTACATTTGGGGTTTTTTATTTTATAAATTTTATTGTGTAGTTAAATTCTTTAAGAAAACGGATTGGGTTTTTTATTTTATAAATTTTTTATGGTGTGGTTAAATTCTTTAAAAAAGAAATCAGAAAGAAACTTTTTTTTTAAACAAAGAAATACAATTTCTGTTGATTTGTTAATCCATATCCAGATTTCTGTAAATACAAATGGATCCCACGGATCGAGGATTGTAACCAAACACATAATCTACTCATGACATATAAAATTTGAGGAACAAATACTTCAGTGTCAAGAAGAAAGTAAAGGCTCAAGTTATTTTTTTTAATTTTTTATTTATTTTTGTGCCAGTAGAGTTGTCCAAGGCTCTAGGTAATTGGCAGTGATCTTGGGTCCCTGACATTAGTCATGTAAGATAAGTGTAGGTGCATAACTAGAAGTCTAAGGTAGTGTATTTAATAAAACATGTGCAGAGATGTATGTGTTCATGACTTTTGTTCGACGTTGAAGAAGCCACATAATTTTATGATGGTAGTTGTTCAAGGTAAATTTATATCTGGTGGTTTAGCCAAATCCCACAAATCAAATGAATGAGTTATGATATTCTGAGCTTCTGAAAGTGGCTTTCCCTGATAGAATACCTTTATGGACCTAAAATACATAGTTAGTAAGCTCCAGACCAAGAAGAACCAATTCCCAGAGTTGTAGGACTCTATAACCACTATGAATGGCAATGGAGTAAGAACTAATACTACAAAATCATATATAACTATGCACCATAACTGCCAAAAAACCCCAAGCTAAGTGTCAAGCTTCTGTTATGTATGGCTACTATAGGTGAGGTTAAGTAGTGTATTAACAACTGGTCATTATTTTGCAAGAAGTAGAACCCAACATAAATAATGTTATAGTTGGTCTTAAGTAAAAAAAAAATTCGTCTCTTAGCCAAATTTCTGGAGCCCTTCGCCATAAGGAAAAAAAATTCCTTTCGTTTTATGCTTTTTATCTATTTTTTACTACCTATTCTCTTCCCTACTCAAAATTTTCATGTGTTTTATGGTTGCCTTAGAAATTTTCATAATTTTTTGTTAGAGCTTGCTAGATGCATATTATCAATTTTGTTATTAATACTTACGCTCTTTCAGGCCCCATTTGGTAACGGTGTTTAAACAATGAGAACTGTTGTTTAAATACTACAACACGTATTTTCACGCACTTTTTCACCCACACATATGTCCACAAAACTTAAACAACGTTACTAAAAATCTTTTACCAAAAGGGCCATAAATATTTTGTAAACTGAAATGATTAATCTTAGTTCTTATCCTTTCAATCTTTGAACTTTTTTATTTTTTATTTATTTTGCCTTGGCTGGATCATGGTCCCCAAAGACTCAAACAAATTCCCAAAGATTGCATTGTTTGCACCTATCTCACTTCAATTAGTTGTGCATCAAGTGTTGCTCAAGATGGAGGGTTGGCATGCCCATCCACAAAAGGTTATAAAATTAATTTTTTATCCTCTTGGCATGCCTATCTCACTTCAATTAATTTTTTATCCTCTTAAGTTTTGTCAAGCAACCTAAAAAATTAGTGTAACTATTGATTCTTTAATTTTTATATTATTATTATAGTTCTAGACTATGAACCAATTCCAATAGTTGAAACTTAGCATATGATATCCTTTGACTATTTTTGAAAAAATTACTATAAAATTTTGTCACTACCCGCTACTTTTCTTGACTATGTGAAATTCTTTATAAATCTATTAGTTCCCCAACTTGGATCATGATTGCAATAAAGTTGATCTATGAATGAAAATTCACAGTCTCCTTTTTTAAATTTTCTTTTAGGCCTTAACTACAGTGTTTGATTACCACATAGGCAATGCTTTTATAACTGATGACATATTTGCAACACTTGGATTGAAAATTCATGGTGGCGAAAATGTCCCTTATGTGTGGGAAATTTTTAGGATATTAGTTCTTGGTATGTATTATATAAATTCTAGAGATATACACCATGAGAGTTCCAAGTAGAAGACTTGGTCTTGGTGCCAAAGGATAATTTCTTAGAGCATTTGGCCATAGATTATGTTATGCTTAGTAATTTATGTTTCTTTTTTATTTTCCTCTTTTTTAATAAATAAGATAATTGAAGCTAATTATGTAAATATTATACCACAAGATTAGATACTTTATATGGGTCATAAAAATTAGTTATAAATTATTTGAAAATGAAATTATAAAGTATCTGCGCAACGCGCGGGACATCATCTAGTTTTCTAGAATTGGAGCATCTACATTTTCTAGAATTGGAATAGTAACATTAGTTGTTGGCAATCCCACGTTGACTTTGGAAGAATTGGAACCTTTTCTTTTGAAAAAATCAAGCATTGTAGTTGATTTTTTCATGATCTACAAATAAAATAAGAATCACCATTATTTTTTTAATAGTGTGACAATTTTCTATAATATATGATTTGTTTTTTTTTTTTTTTTTTTTTTTTTGGTCTGCCTTTATTTATGTCTTTGTGTTTGGTCGACCTTATTTATAATTTATGTCTTTGGGTTGTCTCCATCTTTTTGACACTGACTCACTAATCTAATGAATCCACCACCAACACTATAAATTTATTCCCTGCACTACTAACAAGAACTTTTCTTTAAGTTTTTAACTTTACCTTTTTTTTTCTGTCACTTGCCCGTTGCCCAACCTCACTTGTCCCTATTATGCCCAACTAACAGTCAACAAAGAAAAAACTAATCTCTACAAACTCTACTCTCTGTCTCTCTGTCTCTCTCTTATCTATATAAACAAGAGAGAGAGTCACAAACACAGACAGAGTCACAAAGCCAAAAAGCCAAAAAAAAAAAAAAAAAAAAAATACCACAGGCAGCAACACAGATTCAAATATTCAATTCACAATCAACAACATTTAGTTCATCACTCATCAGTAAAAACACAAACATGAAACACCACAAGTCCACAAGGCAATCTCAGATTCTCAGATCACAAAGTCACAAACATTTTATTAGGTTTTGAACTTTGAAGTTGAAGGAAAAGATAAGAGTAAATACCTGTGAACTGTGAAGGCTGGAGCGACGAAGCTAGGCTGAGCAGATTGAGCAACCGGCGTAGGCGGCGGCAAGTGGGTCTCGTGACTCTCGCTGGTGTGGGTACCAGAAAATGGGTGAGTCTCAATCTCAGATGGCGTCGTTGGCGTGGGTGAGTGGACTGGAGTCACTCGCGACTCTCGCCAATCGCCGGTGTGGCCGTGTGGGTATTAGAAAATGGCCAAATGGGTGAATGGAGGGAGTGGGTCTCTGCTCTCTCAATCTCAGATTGAGGATCGAGCAACCGCCGGTGTGGGTCTCAGCGGCGTCGTCGGTGTGGGCGGTGGGTCTCTCAGTCTCGCACTCTCACCTCCGGCAACAGACTGTATCGCCTCTCCCTTTCCTCTCTTTTTATTTTTTTTTTCTTTTTTTTCCTTCGTGTTTTTGCTCTCTGTTTGGTGTTTAGTGTTGGAGTTGGACTAGTGAGAGCTGAGAGCTGTGTTTTTTTTTTTGCATGGACTGGCCAGATGATGGGCTGGGGACTGGCCGGAAAATGGACTCCTGGACTGGCCGGAAAATGGGCTGGGGGGTTCATGATTTTGGGAGGGTGGCTCGAGCAAAAAATGTAGGGGGACCCAAGCCTTTTTTTTTTTTTTTTTTTTGAAAATTTTACCCGCTCAAAAAAAAAAAATTTTGGGCCCAGGGGGGCCCGGGCCCCCTTTGGGCTCAACGTGGGTCCGTCCCTACAACTTGGCAATGTTAGCCAAGCAAGCATGGAGGCTCATTCATAATAGCCATTCACTCTTCTATAGGGTCTACAAGGCAAGGTATTTCCCAAACTGTAGCTTTATGTTGGCTGAATTGGGACCAAATCCATCATATGTTTGGAGGTCACTCCTGGCTGCAAGAGATGTCATTAGAGAGGGGTCCATATGGAAAGTTGGAGATGGCCGAAACATTGGGGTGATATCACACAAATGGCTACAGAACGAACCGGTTTTCCTCAATGAACCTGATGACCAGATGCGTGTCAGCGATTTGATCAACCATGATACAAGACAATGGGATAGGGGCAAGTTGGTGGCTACATTCACCCAAAGCACATGTGCAGAAATTTTAGCACTCCCACTTAATCACCTCGACTCACAAGACAACCTGACTTGGACAGCGAACAAGACACAAAAATTCTCGGTAAAGTCTGCATACCGTGTCGCTCTCAAACTGAAATATGGAGATGGGGCAGAGCATTCTTCAGCTCGAGGACATGGTGCAACATGGGGAAGAATTTGGAAGCTAAATGTTCCCCCAAAAGTGCGGACTTTCATTTGGAGAGCATGCAGCAACTGCCTACCTACGAGGAACAACCTATGTCGAAAGAAAGTTCGAATTGAGGCAACATGCGATTTCTGTCGACAAGAGCCGGAAACAACATCCCATGTGCTCTGGTCTTGCCCATTTGCACCGAATGTGTGGGCTTTGTTAAGAGGCCAGGTTCAGAAGTGCAGCAATGAGGTGGATGACTTCTTCCTGCTATTCAGAAAAATGCAGACATCGTTGGAAGCAGAAGATCTAGACAGGTGGGCAACAACGGCTTGGAGCATTTGGAATGCCAGAAATACGTTTTATTTTGATCATGTTCAGCTTCACCCAAGGCGCATCATGGAGAGAGCAAATAGCATGTTAACAGAATACCAAACATGTATGGCAGCACAGCAAATAGTTTAGCTGATATAGAATTACACTTGTGTCTTCTTCCGTCGGGGTCATGACAGTGGGTGAAGTCATTACCCCCCACCGCCAAGCTATTGTAGTTTTGGCCTTACTTGTACTATTCTCAGTATTGATTCAATAAATTTCTATCCTTCGTTCAAAAAAAAAAAAAAAAAAATTTAATTAAAGAAATCTAATTAATTATTAAAAATTATTTTCAATAATTTTAAAAAAATGAACGGAAATTGATGGAGAGCCTTAATTGAATAGATTTGAAACATAAAGAACCCAATTGAATGAAAACAAAGTTAAAAAACTAAAATAAATTGTGGCCAAAAGTTGCCATTTCTTTATTTAGTGATCTTTCCGGACACATGTTTATGGCGATTGGGCAGTTAGGAACCTCAAAGGGAAGGGACATAGAATAGAGCATCCATATGTAAGATTTGATGGTGATCGTCTATATGTTATATTTGGTGCAAAGGAAGGCTATCATCCATAATGGCCCAATCTTAACTAAGGAGGAAATCCTGTCAAAAAATAAAGAAAGATGTTAGAGGCAACCTTGAGTTCAAAGCAAAATTCCCTAATTCCACTCTAAACAGGATTGTTTGCTGACTTTGGGGCCTAAACAATTCTATTTTGATCTCCACGGCTTAATGATCTTTAATTTCTGCAGTAATGTTGCTGTGTGCTTGGAAGGTTGATTGCTTAAACAACTGTTCTCCTGTTCATAGTTCACAGATGTTTGTTTAGCTTGTGCTATTAATGCACAGGTTAACTCTGTATTTTTGGTTTGTTTTGTTGGTCGAGTGGGCTTCTATTAGGCTTAGTAATTTTGATAGCTGAGTGACCTTTTCTTCTTTGAATAGATTGTATTCTTTGTTTATTTTTCAATAAAATATATATTCGAACCTGAATCCTTGAATTAATTCTAGGCAGTGAAAAGTGATTGTTCTTTTAAGTGTTTGTTTAAAGTCTTAACATAATAAATGGAAACTTAGATTGATTGTTATACTCTCTACAGTAACAAGATAATGTAATCTAAAACATTAAGTTTAAAGGGAAATTAAACAAAAGATCCACTTTTATTTGTATACTGGATTATGTAACATGGCATCTTTGATGCATTCCCTTCCTTTAAAAGGCTTTTAGGAATTGACTGGATTATTAGTACAAACACAGTCACACATATAGTAGTAGAACAAAGTACAATACATGATGAACACTCCTACACCAGAAGAGAAAGAAAATCACGACTCCCAACACTAGAAGTGAAAGAATATCACCCATTGATCCTTTCAAAAAGGGATATTAAACTAGCTGAAAGAATATCAGGTAGAAATGCATAATCCCATGCTTAATCCAGGCATTATTAAAAACATTTAATTTCTTCTATTTGTTTCATGTCTCTGCAATTCACAAAAATAAAAATAAAAATTGTTAGCTCACCATTTTAAACGTTGATAATGTAAGAAAAGGGATAGGAATTATTACAAGAAGGTTGTGGGTTTTAATAAGATGACAATTTCTGTTTAGTGTTTTGATCATGAATGAGAAATGAAAATCCAATTTTAGAATCAGCTGAGATAATCTACTCAAAATTAATAAAAAGGTTAACATAAAATCTCCATGTTTTTTTAATAAAAGTATTTGGGGACTGAATGAAATCAAAGTAAATGAATAGGACACACAACTTAATGTAGTCTTATAATCAAAATTAAATACCCCTTACTTGAGCTCTATTTGGTCTGCCTCTGCGGATCCCCAAACTAATGAAAGCACTTTTTATCAATTGCAGTTCCTTAATGACTTCTTCCATACTCATCCTCTCTTTTGGGGATTCCAATGAACATAAGATTCCAATGTTAAGAATTGAGAGTAAGTACTTTTGCATGTCAACATCGATATGCCTAGAATCCTCAATATTATTAGCTTCTTCTACTTCAATTTCATTATCATTGTCATCTTTTTCTATTGCCATCATTACCGCAGTTGCAACTCCCAATTCTTCAACTTCTCTTGGAAATAGCATTGGGTCAACAACTTGAGCCAGTCTTTTTGGTAATGCCATCTTAACAAAATTATGGAGATTTAGACCATCTTTAAACATATCATCAATGGGCATCCTTCCTGTAAACATTTGCAGCACAAGGACTCCGTAGCTATATATATCCCCCTCAGTCGATGCCTCACCACCCATGCCATACTCTACAACTCATGGAATGGAAGGAAATTAGACAATTTCTACCTATAATGAAATAGATTAAGGTCTACAAAATGCAAATTCAAAGAAAATGAAAAGAATCACTATAGATAAATAATATGACATATGATAGTACTTCCGCAATGGAAGGAAAATGTATGAAACTTTACCCCGAGGGGCCAAATTACCTTTTTTTTTTTTTTCTTGAATATTCAATTTGATTGAAATATATGCATACAAAGAAGATGCAAAGCTTAGCCAAAGGATCAAAATGTCCATCGCCAAATTAACTTAGGCATTTCTGAGAGTATGAATCTTATTTTTGTTTTAATTATTTTATTTTAAATTTTATGTAAAATTAATTATGTGCTTGTATGTGCTCAAGTAAATATTTGTTATAAGAGACAAAGAAATAGTAAGCAAGAGACTATGTTAATATGTTTATACTATTTTACAAATATTAAAAAGCTTATATGCTCAAAAATACAAGTAGTTAATTCTTATCTTTTCATAAAGTGACAAAGAGAAAAGCAACATATTACAGGATTGTTAAGAATCTAAAACTAAATAAGAGAGGTTATACCTGGAGCAACATAGCCGATAGATCCTTTTAACCCAATTGTACTAGTACACTTCTGGGAAGAATCATCAGTGCTTGTGAGGAGTCTTGCTAAACCAAAGTCGCTTACATGAGCAATCATCTCACTATCGAGAAGAATATTGCTTGGCTTTAAATCACAATGAATGATTTGTTGCTGACAATGATTGTGCAGATAATTTAATGCAGAAGCCACATCAATTGCAATAATTATTCTTTGAAGAAAGCTCAAATTTTTTGATTGATTTTCGCAATCTGTCATTGGATGTAACCACATATCTAAGCTCCCATTTGTCATGAATTCAAATACAAGAGCTTTAAACTCATCGCCATTATAATTGATACTAGAGCAACATGATAAGATCTTCACAAGATTTCGGTGCCGAACATTTCTTAAGACATTACATTCCGCCACAAAACTCTTGGTAGCTCCTTTAGTTTGAAGGTTTAGAACTTTTACTGCGACTAACATTTCTTCTTGATATAGAACTCCTTTGTAAACTGATCCAAAAGTACCAGATCCAATCAAACTGTTGAGAGAAAATCCATTAGTTGCTCGATGAAGCATTTTGTAGGAAATTGTTGGAAGGAGATCCATCTTTGGGACTATAGAAGATGGTTTTGTTGTATATTTTTTCCTCCAATAAAGAATAAGAAATGATGAAACTAGAAGGAGACATGCAACCACACAAAAAATTGTGATTATTGTTCTAGAAGCAAGAGAGTTTCTTGATTTTGTAACTTTGGGGCATTTTTGTAGTTGTAATTGTGGAATACCCCCACAAAGCTTATTGTTTCCAATAATTGATGTTGCATCTATATTTTTGAAAACTCCAACAGTCAATAGTGGGCCCTCAATATCATTGAACGAAATGTTCAAGCATTTTAAAAATAAAAGTTTCTCTAGACCTTTTGGAATAAATCCTGATAAGTTGTTTCGCGAAACATCCAAAAGTTCAAGGCCTTTTAAATTAGCCATGGATGAAGGGATGATTCCTTCAAAGGAATTCCCCTGCAGGTAGAGGTTTTCTAAATTCAATAAATTTCCAATTGTTGTTGGAATTTCACCGGACAAATTGTTTTCAGAGACATCTAGAGAATTAATATTTTTCAAATTGCCAACTTCTACAGGAAATTTGCCACTAAATGTGTTGTAGGATAAATTCAGTAATAGTGACAAAGAGAAAAGAGAAAAAACCTGCTGAGGTATGACTCCATTGAGGTAATTTTGTGAAACATCCAATTGTTGCAAACTTAGGCAATTACCAATAGTTGGAGGTATGCTTCCTTCTAAATTGTTTTGAGAAAAGTCCAATTCAACCAATTGAGTGAGGTTCCCAGTGGAGCTTGGGATTTGCCCTGACAATTTGTTCCCCGATAAATACAATCCTTGCATCTTCTGAAACTTTCCAAAATAAGTAGGTATCACACCTATGAAAAGATTCTCATCCATGGCCAATTTAATTAAGTTGATAAGATTCTGTAACGCTGCAGGAATCATTCCAGATATTTGGTTGCTTCCAAATTCCAATCTATTAAGTTGTGTTGACAAGTTGCCAATAGAATTGGGCAAAACACCTTCAAATTGGTTACTTCGAAATGTCAGCGATTCCATTTTGCTACAGTTTCCTAAAGACGCTAAGAAGTCCAAATCCCTTCCTAAATTATTATCAGTTAGACGTAGTTGTTCAAGATCTAGTAGACATCCCAGATTAGTAGGAACTGATCCCACAAACTTGTTTCCACAAAGGTCAAGTATTTGAAGCTTAGATGCATTGCATAAAGAACCAGGGATTGGCCCAAAGAATTCATTCTCACCAATTTCAATTAGTTTGAGATTATGGAGAGTGAGGCCTATGTTTGCTGGAAGAGCGCCACTGAGTTGGTTGAAGACAAAGTGTATAGTACTAATAGATGATAAATTGTAGAGAGAGGAAGGGACCATACCGTTAAGTTTATTGATTCCAACTTTGAAAACTGATAAGCTTTTCAAATGGCCTATACTCTCTGGAATATTTCCCTCTAAGTTATTATAGGCTACTGAAAAATTTACGAGCAACGAAAGATTTCCCAAGGAAGGTGGGATTCCTCCTGTCAACGTGTTTGTTGAAACCATAAAAGCCAAAAGCTTAGTCATAGAGCCAAGCTCCATTGGGATTTTCCCAATAAGTTTGTTCGATGCTAAGGCCATTACCCTGAGTTCAGAGCAGTTGGTCAAGCTGGTTGGAATTTCTCCTCCCAGTGTGTTATTTGAAAGATAGAGATGTTGCAGTCGGAACAAATGACCAGCTTCCTTTGGAATTTCACCATAAAAGCTGTTGTTTTGGAGGTTGATGGCCATAAGAAATGTGAGGTTTCCAATGTAAGGTGTAATGGTTCCACGCAAGTTATGACCTTCTAGTACCAAGGTTGTGACTCTTCCATGACGGCGGCCACATGTTACTCCATACCAGTTACAAAAATGGATAGAATCATTCCATGAGCTCATGATTCCATATGGGTCATCAGCAATGGATTCTTTAAATTTAAGCAAAACCAAATGATCAGTCTCATTTGTTGAAGTGGCAAAAAAATTGGCAGGTTGCAAGCATAGAAGGGTTATAGTAAAGAGTAGAATCATATGAACATGTGTAGCGCATGATGCAGGAAAATTGGGGTTGTGAAGCTTCATTGGTTTGGACAAGCAGGAAACTGGTGAAATATTAGTGTGAGGTAGAGCATGATACACAAGTTTGTATTATATATGCTAATTTGTCAAATACCTCCAAAAATGTAAAATAAGTGGTAATTTCGTTTGAAAATTTTTATAGGCTTCAGTATCAATAAATTGATAGCGTGCATGCCTCCAAGAGAGACCCACTGCCTTTGGACAAAGACCTCGGGGTCAACTCAAATTTCGTCAAAAGTTGCCGTTAAGTGTCCAATTTTTTTGTTCTCAAAAATTTTTTAATTAAAGAAATCTAATTAATTATTAAAAAGTACCAGAAATTGAAAATCAAGTCATTATTAAATGTGATCATTAATCATGATTTGACGCAATTATAGCAAATATTTTAGTGATACAACTTAGAATTTTTTTTAAAATTATTTAAATGATTAAATCCTATCATATCTATAAAGAAAGACAATAATTATTTATGGTAATTGTGTTTTGTTAAAAAAAAAAAAGACCTGACGAATTTTAAGCCTTAATTCTAGAAGTTTTATAGTCTTACATTTAGTTTTTATCTTTTAAATATAAAAATCAATACAAATTTAGATAGTGTCATAAAATAGACACGATAAAAAAATGGAAAAAAAAAAAAAAAAAAAAATCATGACAAGGACAACCCAATTTCAACTTGATAAGATTTGGATGAATGTAAATTTGAGTATTCAACAACTACTCTCTTGACTTGAGTGTGGGACGTCTTACTCTCTTTTGAGATTGTATTGAAAATTTGAGTATTCAACAATTACTCTCTTGATTGAGAAGGCCTTGAATTTATGTTAACAAGAGGATGTGAAATCACTGAAATGTCCAAACAACTTTTGGCAAATTCAAGGTGGTCCTATCTTGGAAATGGTCCTTCTCTCGAGAAATTATAAGGTTCTCATGGTGGACAAGTGATATGGTCCACTATTCCACTAAAAGACTCCTACCTGTTTGAAATTGCTGAGTTAAATTTTTTTTAAAAACAATAACTTATTATTGACTCAACAATTTTAAACAAGTGGGAGTCTTTTAGTGGAATGGTGGATAAGTGACGTGGTCCACCAGAGGACGGTATAATTTCTCGGCTCCTTGGCCGCTTTTGCCACTTCTTCTTTGATTTTTTTTTTTTTTTTGGATTTTTTTTTTTTCTAATTGTGTTTGTTAAAGTTAAATTGGTTAGTTGTGAGTTAGCTATAAGAATTAAATGAACATTTAACTGTACGTGGCTATGAGTACTATAAATTATTACCACCACCATGAATTGTCACATTAAATTTTGTATTATCGATTACCAAACTTATTCAATAATCCTAGCTACCAATTTAGTCCCCCTGTTTCTCTTCCTGTCACACAAAAGACCTCAAGAAGTCAATCCCAGCAATGCTAAGATTTGACGTGTGGTCCTTCATCATTAATGTTTTCGCCAGCCAACTAATGGCCTGTTTGGAAGTTTAGAAAGAGAGGAGAGGGGAGGAGAGTAGTGGAGAGGAGAGTAGAGGGGAATGATTTCCCTCTACTTTGTTTGGATGTTTTTAAAATTAGTAAGGGGGAAGGGAGTAATTAGCCCTTCCTCTTGTTTGGATGTTTTAAAAATCAGGATAGGGAGGAGAAGAAATTATTTAAATAGACAAATTTACCCCTATTTGAAAATAGACTTGCCACATAAATAAAAAATAATAATAAAAAAAAAAAGGACTTGCAACATTGGTTTATGATTAATTTATCAATTTTGTAAAGTTATGAACTTGATTATCATTGTTCAAATCTTAGAATATGTTCGTGAATTTTTTTTTTTTTTTTGGAGAAGCACAAATAAATTTAAAAAAAATAAAACAAAATACCTCTGGAAAGTTTTTTTTTTTTTTTTTTTTTTTTTTTTTAGAGAAAATACCCCTGGAAAGTTCAAAACTCAGTATCCTTCTCCGCCGGGTCGACTCGTCCGATCGGCGATCTCCACGGCAATTTGGAAAAGTCGAAGCAAGCGTTACAACTTGCTGAGTTGATAAACGACTCCAGCGACTAGACCGGCGGGTCAACGACCGTGGTTCAAGTCGGTGATGAGTCTGAACCGCGCCGGCTTTCATGATTTTGAGCTGGTTTTCTAGCTTGTTCTTCACGATGAGTCTGATCTCCATGGCCACTTGCTTTTGCTCTTCAATTGAACAGGACTGGAGGTCAGAGACGAGTTGTTGGATCAACTCGTCCGAGTTCTCCGATGCGCAGGCCATGACAAGTTGCCGGCTCTGCGAAGAAGTCGTCAGAAACTCGCTGAATCTATTGCTGTTACATTCGCTAAAACAGTGAAGCTTCAATCAAAGCAACAAAAACAGTGAATCTCAGGTCTTTTTTTTTTTTTTTTTCATTCAATTTAAATTTTCTCAGGAAACAAACAAAGAATAATTTGTGTGTAATTTTGTTAATTTAGAAAGGGTAAATTAGGAAATTTACTTGGACAATAATTTATCTACTCTACTGTCCCTCCAAATCTCTCCAATTTGGGGGAATTAAAAATGAGGGGTTAGAGGGAGTTGAAACTCTTCCAAACCTCTACCCCTCATTCCTTAAAAAACTTCCAAACAAGGTAATTGGATTACTCTCCCTCCCTTTACTCTACTCCCCCTCCTTTTTTAAACATCCAAACAGGCCATAATTGTGTGATGCTTGTAAATTTTTGAGAATAATGTGATGGCTATGACATATTTTCTTTTGTGCTTTTTCTTTCTAAGAGAGAGGAAACACACTGTAGATTGGAGCGCAAGAGGATTTTAATGAGGGCTATCAAGTGTACAAGTTTATTTATTAATTAAAAGTAAAGTATAGAACAAGAGATTCATATTGTGGCTCTATCAAGTGTCATATTTTCTATTTCAAAATAACAAATTTTGAAAACTAGTTTATGCCAAGCAGTTGAGGACTTGACTAATAATTTGACTCCCTTTTAATTAGAATTTGATGTGTTGGCTGTGTGGTTTAGAATCAACGTATGTGCTGCATGGCTTTTATTAGATAGTGCGCACTCATGAGAACTCGATCGCTAGATTTGGGTATTTTTGTCATTTTCTTTTTTTTTAAGTTACATCCCAACATTTAATTTGGTTTGTACGTAAATTTTTGTTGGATATTATGCTTGACAAAGATTACGTTCAAATTCATTTTACAATTTGCAATCTTTTGTGAGTGCTTATGAATTTGAATGATTTCAATATATAATTGGCAATGTCGTCATTATTAAAGATTTATTATTTATAGAAGCAGCTTTAGGAGTTTTTTTTAGAATAGATATTAAAAAACTTAAATTATACAAAATCTATTAAAAAAGAATTTGAATATATCAATATAAAAATAATAAAAAACTTATAAACACTTGAAATTTTACAATTTTTGTTTACTAATAAAATGAAAAATGCAAAAAATGACTAATAAGAGAATTTTAAAATGATAATGGTTATAAAATATGTATTTTATATGTTCTAGAACCATAGTACATGAATACCTTTTGGCAAATTCAAGATGGTCCTATCTTGGAGATGGTCGTTTCCAGAATGAGATATGTTAATTGCAAGTAAAGTCTAGAACAAGAGATTCGTATTTTGGCTCTATCAACTGTCAAGTGTCATCTTTTCTCTTTCAAAATAACAAATGTTGATAGCCATTTTCCGTCAAGGAGTTGAGGACTTGACTAATAATTTGATTCCCATTTAATTTGATTAGGATTTAATGTCTTGGCTGTGTGGTTTAGAATCAACGTATGTGTTGCATGGTTGTTAGAAAGTAGAGCTCTTAGTAGAACTCACTAGATTTGGGTGTTTTTGTAGTTTTAATTTTAACTGACATCACAATGTTTAATTTGTTTTCTTTTCATAATTTTTTTTGTTGGACATTATGCTTGACAAAGATTACGCTCAATTCATTTTACAAATTACAATCGTTTGTGAATGCTTATGATTTGCAATGATTTTGATATCTAATTCACATTTAGGGGCAGAGCCACAGTGTTAGTTTCTAAAAGTTTAGAAAAATTAGCAAACGGTGAGCACAAACTTGTCTAGATATAGATTCCTAGATCTATAGAGTTTATTAGACAATGCTCAAAGTGTTACAAGTCAGAACACAAGAACATACAAGCTGCAAAAAGAAGAATTCAAATTCAATGAAATTCAACCGATTGAAATTTAGATTCGACCGATCGAAAATCATAGACATGAAATTTCTGCAAAATTTTGTTCCAGCCTAAACTCTGCTTAAACGTTTTGGGTTTCAAGTGAAACATTTCTAGTATATAAACAAAAACCCTAATAACATTTTGGGCTTGTTTAAAAATTCCGCGAAAACTATGCCTGTGATTTTCGATCGGTCGAGCTTAATTGTCGATCAGTCGAGAAAGACAGAACTTCACTTTTCTTTTTTGCAATCAGCTGGACTTCGAAACTTGAAACAACCTTATTTAAGCATTGCCTAAACACCTAGACGAGACATGTTTTGTTCTCAGTTTGCCAACACAATACAATAATGATTCTAAATATTTAATTTTAAATCTTTAGAACCTAAAAAATTTTAATACAACCCAAAGTTCAGGAGTCTCTTTAACCCTTTTCCCTGGGTAGTGGGATTTGGTGTAGTGTTACGTTTTCTTCTTATTTCTTTGAGCTTTAATTTCACTGTCATGTAAGCCGTGTAATTAACAGTATTTTTATTTTTATTTTTGTTGGGTTTCTTTTTTTACCTTATGGAGTGAGCTACTGGCATGAGGACTTTGACTATTAATTTGATTCCCATTTGATTAGGATTAAATTTGTTTGCTTTGTGTGGTTTAGAATCAACGAATTGCGTGCTATTATAAAATAGAGCACTCAGGAGACTCACTAGATTTAGGTATTTTAAGTTTTAAACTTTTTTTTTTTTTGAGATAATTACAATATACTACTAATTTCCCAGCTCAAAAGTCAAATCCCTTAGACTCTTAAGCATTTTATGCATAAGGATATGTCAATTTAGCTTTTAACTTACATCACAAAGTTTAATTAGTTTTGTTCGTAAAAGTTTTTGTTGGATATTATCATTATTATGCATCACAAAGATTACGTTCAAATTCAATTTACAATTTGCAATCCTTTGTGAGTGTGTGCTTATGAATTTCAATTATTTCAAGATCTAAATTGGCAATGTACGTTGTCATTGCTAAATATTTGTTATTTCTTGTAGCGGCTTTAGGAATTTTTCTTAAAATAGTCATTAAAAAAATTAAAATTATACAAAATCTAATTAAAAAAAAAAAAACACGTAAACATGTGAAATTTTACAATTTCCTTTTATTAACAAAATGAAAAGGCACCCCCGCACCTTTAGTATGACGATCACTCCACGACTATAAATTCTTGTAGGGTGTAAGGGGTAAGAGCCGGATTTCAAATCTTCAGGAGGGAGCTTCACACATGTGCACTTATATTAGGTTAGAGTAAAATTCTGTCTCAAAAAAAAAAAAAAATGAAAAGAAAAAATAGATCAATTAATGAGAATGCTAAGATGAGAGTAATAAAATTAGAGAGTCTGATTATGATGAGAGAGAGAGGAAATGAGCCACGAATGATCCCTGTTGACACTGCAAGCCAAGCCACCAAGGAGAGCAAATTAAAGTTGTTGCAATGGCAACTATAAAGCCTAAGAAAAGTCACTGTCATAGTAGTATCTCTTTTCGTATCATTTTTTTAGGAAAAATAAAATTACAAATTATTTTTATATAATAGATTGAATAAGTTACAAATTTGAATAATAAGTTAATTTTTTTTTTTTTTTTTTTTTTTTTTTTAATTTTGTTGAATATTTTGTTCATTTGTTCTGTTTAGTCTAATCTTGTTATTGTTTGAACTTTTTTTTTGGTGGTTATTTTGATTAATTTTTTAGAGTTATGTCTAGGTACATTATCAATATATTGATAGCGTTGGTTTTAAAACTTAAAATTTAAAATATTTAAAATTGTTAGCGTGCATGCTTCGTAGAAAGACCCAGTACTACCTTGGACAAAGACCCCTCGGAAAACTAATCTACCGTGTGATTTGTGTCATCAATAATGGACCTCTCTCCTAAAAACGACGGGCAGAGAACATGAGTTTGAACTTTGAACTATTGTCATCTTCTTTTAAACCCTTTTCCAAGTGGCCTTACCCCGATCTTGGAGATGGTTGTTTCCAGACCAGAATGAGATATATTGCAAGTCAAGTCTTGAACAAAATTCGTATTATGGCTCTGTCAATTATCATCTTCTCTCTTGCAAAAATAACAAATGTTGAATTATATCAACTAATAAAACATTGTTTTTCTCAATTTCCTCAATCCGAATTTGGTTTCATAACTAAACTTTTCATATTCAAATTAATATACCTGAACTTTGTGCTAATATAAGACTTAAAGAGGCTAACATCTATGATTTTCACAACTTCCAGATGTGCGTATGCAGTATTTAACAAAAAGACAACTAAAATAGGACAAAATTCATATTAAACAAAAAGGCCCCCGAAATTTATGTTAACGTCTTAACGATACCTTCCAAGATTATTTACTTTTCATAATTTGTAAATATTATTCAAGATATTATATTTTGAAGACCAAACTCAAATTAAACTTATAGAAACTAGAAAAAATGGTGAAAGACTTTTTTTTCCTTAAAGTTAAAACATAAAGAGTGTAGTATTTCCTAGAAGACTCAAATTAAATGTTTTTTTGACTTCTTGGAAAACATAACTCATCAACTTCAAAATTCAAATTTCATTTGAACTAAAGGAAAAATTTATTCTAAATAATGGGCCATGTTTGCTGGACTTTAAATCAATTGGCCAGACTTTTAAATTAGATTGGACTAGCTGAAGCATCGGATACTCCTGTGTTGGTGGCGTTATCCCTTTCACAACAAAGGATGGATCACTGTCTTATGGATCTAATGACTGAAAGTGGTGGTTGTTGTTGAAAATGAGATTGATGAGGTTTGTTTTGTGAATTTTAATTTTGAAAGGATGAGGTTTTTGATAAATGGTTGTGATGGCAGTGGGAATAAACATGCCTGAGGTGGATTTTGGGTTGTGGGATGTCGACAAATTTTGGCCAAATAGGTTTCTTTTGGGGGTGTTTGTTGCACTTCTCAAGGTCACAATACTTTCTGGATATATGATTTTTAAAAAAATATTTTTTGTACGTCTAGATTGATAGTTTCTAGTATCTAAAAAAAAAAAAAAGATTGATAGTTTCTAAGTAAACATTAATAATTGAAAACTATTAAAAATAAAAGAAACAATTTCTGTGATATAAAATTATAATATCACAAGAAAAAAAAATGCAATTTAAATTCTAAAAAAATAAAAATGGATTTCACACATAATTTGAAGCAAAAAATAACTAAATCAAGATTAATGTGTATATATATATATATATATTAATAGGTAAAACTAAGAGAAAGTTCAATTAAAATTTGAAATTAGAATCCAATTTTGTGCCATATGTCTAAATTTATAAAGAATCAAATGTCAATGTTCAAATATAAATTTTAATAAAATAAAGGTGAAAGTTGAAATCTACACTCCAATTTTTTATTTTTGTTTTGAGAGAGAGAGAGAGTTTGGTAGGTTTATTTATTTATTTATTAATTTATTAAAGTAGAAGTCACATGGAAAATTATGTGGCTAATATTGACAATTTTCTGCTTAGAAATTTAAGTTATAAAAATTGAAACGTCAAGACCTTATCAAAATTGATCATTAATCATAATTCGACACACTTGGAGACAATTCATTTTTCATTTTTCATTTATAAAGTGGTTGATTTTAATCAGCTGTAACAATTCTTTTTTAACTTCAAATCAGATTTCATTTTACCTTGGTTGAGTTTGTTCGTAGTGCTGTCCTTTTTTATTTTTTATTTTTTTATTTTTTTATTTTTTTATCTTAAGAGTTGAATAAATAAATTACATTTGAATTATATCATGTCATTTTGCAACAAGGTAATTAATGTTGAAAAATTGAGATTGTTGTTGTCAATGGTGTTTCGGTATGGCCAAGCAACTATAGAAGAAGTTAAAAAACCCATCAGAGCCCATTTTCTATTGGGTTCGGGTTTGACCAATGCTTTCGTGTAAGGTTTTTTAATAATAAAAAAGTTGTCATATCAAAAAAAAAAAAAAAAATGCCACATTATTTCTCCCTTAGACACATGAATAAAGAAATTATTGGAAGTTAACTAAGAGACTAATAATGCACATTTTTAAAACTTTTTGGGATTAATAATGCTCATTTGAGATTGTACCATCTCTTGCGCATGAAAATTAATACAAATTTTGAGAGTGTGAGACGTCTTATTCGAGCTTCTTTAGAGATTGTACTGAAAATTTGAAACACGAATATTGGGCTCAATTGTTTGAGAAGACTTTGAATTTATGGTTAACAAGAGGAATCGAAGTGTCCAACACCTCTTCCCAAATTCAAGGTGGTCCTATATATCTTGGAAATAGTCATTTCCAGAATGAGATATATTATTAATTGCAAGTCAAGTCTAGAATGAAGAGATTCGTATTGTGGTTCTGTCAAGTGTTATCTTTTTCTCTCCTCTTGCCAAATTCAAGGTGGTCCTATATATCTTGGAAATAGTCGTTTCTAGAATGAAATATATTATTAATTGCAAGTCAAGTCTAGAACAAAGAGATTCGTATTGTGGCTCTATCAAGTGTCATCTTTTTCTCTCCTCTTGACAAATTCAAGGTGATCCTATATACTCCTTCCATCTCTTTTTTTTTTAATCATCTATTCTATTTTGAGATGTCCCAAAATATTGTCCTGTTTTTAAAAATAAAAGTCATTAATTTACTAATGTTTCTATTATACCCCTATTAATTTACTAATTCAATTTTTTGATAAATTTTTTTAAGGGTAGTTTTGGAAACTTTTACATTTTTAAAAGGTAGACAAAACAATAAATGATATTTCCTTAAAAAGTTTGACTTTTCAAACAGGACAAAAAAAGTGAAAAAGAGGGAGTATCTTGGAAATAGTCATTTCCAGAAAGAGATATATTAATTGCAAGTCAAGTCTAGAACAAATTCTTATTGTGGCTCTGTCAAGTGTCATCTTTTTCTCTTTGAAAATAACAAATGTTGATAGCCACTTTACTTCAAGCAATTGAGGACTTGACTAATAATTTGATTCCCATTTAATTTTATTAGGATTTAATGTGCTGGCTTTGTGTGGTTTAGAATCAACGTACGTGTTGCATGGCTGTCAGAAAATAGAGCACTCAGTAGAACTCGCTAGATTTGGGTGTCTTTGTAGTTTTAACTTTTAACTTGCATCACAATGTTTAATTTGTTTTGTTCATAATTATTTTGTTGGACATTATGCTTGACAAAGATTAAGTTCAATTCATTTTACAAATTACAATCCTTTGTGAATGCTTATGATTTGCAATGATCTCGATGTCTAATTCATATTTAGGGGCGGAGCCACAGCATCGCTTGGCCCCCAATTCTTTTTTTAAAAATTATTCTCTTATTGTATGTGGGTTTTTAAATTGTTTTTAATATTAGACCAAAATATATGAGTTCCCTCCACCCAACCCAAAAAAAAAAAAAAAAATTTAAATAAATAATAAACAACTAATTAGTGATCTAAAACCAATAGTTAATAATAACAAAAAAAATTGTCTTTTTTTTTTTTTTTTTAACTCAAAAAAGAAAAGTATTACTAGAACTATGTAACGTTTCTCCTTTTTTATTTTTTCCTGTCTTATTTGGTGAGTTTTAGTTGTCGAGTTCAAATAGTGAGTATTTAATAAAACAATTCTCTTGTAAATGTTTTTTATTTGGAACTAAGCTTTTTGTTGTGTTTAAGTTTCAAATTTTTTGTTGGTTTGAATTAGAATCAAAATGTTAAATGAAAAAAAAAAAAAAAAAAAAAAAAAAAAAAAAAAAAAAAAAAAACCTAAATAGAGCAAATTTAATGTTAGGGAGGGATAGTAAAAAAAAAAAATTATAATAAAATAATGGCGATTTTTTTGTACATATTGATTGCAAAGTAGGCAATTTGTGTATATTAAAATTTGTAAAGATGATAATTTTATCTTCAAAATCATATACACACAGACACACGTATGTATATGTATGTATTTGTTTTGAATTTCTCTTCTTATCAATATGTGGTTTGGCCTTGGCCCCCCCAAACCAAAAGTTTTGGCTCCACCCCTATTCACATTATTTGTTATTTCTGGGCATCTAGGAAATCCAATAAAAAAAAGGTGATATAAGGTAAAAGAATGTTGGAATATTCATGTGTGAATAGGGCGAGACTTAGGTACAGCACTTAGGTGATGTTCCTTATATTCCTCTCTTAAAATTTTGCTATGTAGATTTTTTCTCATGAGATGGAACTGTATTTTTTAGTTAAATAGCTATATGACTGAATTTTAAGAGGGAAACTTAAAGAACAACACTTACCTAAGTTTTGTCCATGTGAATAATGTAGTTAGTAAGTGTTGAAGTCCAATGTGGGATAACAAGCACAAGATTAATTGGTTAATATTACACAACTGGACCTAAATCTAAAGAGGGGGGGGGGGGGGGGGGTGTGAATGCAGTCTTAACAACCTAAAGAAGCAAATGTCAAACTTAAGACACAAAAACGAATTAAATCCAAGATAACTAAGGCAGCCTCCTCCAACTACTTGAATTATATCAACTAATAAACCAATGTTTATCTCAATTTCCTTAATGATGATTTGGTTCCGTGACTAAAATTTTCTTGTAAGAACTAATATGCCTGAACTTTGCGCTTAAAGAGGTTTACATCTATGATTTTCGCGACATCCAGATGTGCGTAAGCACTATTTAACAACAAAAAGACAACTAAAATAGGACAAAATTCATATTAAACAAAAAGGCCCCTGCAATTTATGTTAATGTCTTCACGATACCTTCCAAGATTTTTTGCTTTACATGATTTGTAAATATTATTCAAGATGTTATACTTTGAAGACCAAACTCAAATTAAACTTATAGAAACTAGTAAAAATAGTTGAAGACTTTTTTTCCTTGGAAATTAAAACATAAAGACTGTAGTATTTCCTAGAAGACTCAAATTAAATGTATTTTTTTTTTATTTCTTGGACAACATAACTCATCAACTTCAAATATCATTTGAACTAAAGGAAAAATTTATTCTAAATAATGGGCCGTGTTTGCTGGAATTATAAATCAATTGGCCAAACTTTTAAATTAGATTGAACTAGCTGAAGCTTCGGATGAATCATTGTCTTTGGATAAATTATACCTTTCACAACAAAGGATGAATCATTGCCTTAGATATAATGACTGAAAGTGGTGGTTGTTGTTAAAAATGAGATTGATGAGGTTTGTTTCGTGAATTTGGATTTTGAAAGGATGAGGTTTTTGGCAAATGGTTGTGATGGCAGTGGGAATAAACCTGCTTGAGGTGGATTTTGGGTTGTGGATGTCAAAAAATTCTGGCCAAATGGGCTTCTTTTGGGAGTGTTTGTTGCAGTTCTCAAGATCACAATATTTTCTGGATTCTCTCACAAGAAAGATGACTTGATAAAAGCTCTATGCTTCAATGGAACGTAACCTTGTAAAACAAGTAAACAACATAGGATGGCACCAGTTTTTAGGTTATTACCAGCAAAGGAATTATACATAAGATAAGATATTGATCAAGATATATGATTCTTAGAGCTATCCAAGAATCTAAGATATATGCATGATGCACCAATCTTCAAAATGACATTACTAAGAGGTTTTATTGTTGCTAATTTTACCAATCATTCCATTTAATAATAATAAAAAAATTCAAATAGAATTTTGGGAAATAATTGATCCCATCTGAGTAGCCCGTTTCATATAGGCATGACTTATAATATTTTGGGAACTAGATTAAATGGAATGAAACGGGATCAATTTCTTTAACACCGTTCTAGTCTCTGCACAAAACGGATTGCTTTGTTGGGCTTACATTCTTCACTACACAAGAAGGGCTCTGTTTATGTTTTCGCTACACCAAATGGGCCTTGAGAGCTCTTTTCTAGACAAATGGGTTGCTTAGATGGGCTTAATTTACTCACTATGCAAACCGGGCGTTGTGCCCTTATCTTCATTACATGAGTGGGCTTCATGACTTTTCCTCTTTACATAAAACAAGCTGTTTTTGGGGTTCTTTAATTTTGTTCCAGGGTTAAGCATGAGATTGTAGTATAGAGAAACCTACATTTTCTGACATTGACATTGTTAAAAAAAAAATGAAGCTAAGCTTCATACCTGGATGTTGTCCTAATTTTTCAATCTTTGGTAAACCGTCTATATGTTCCAGTCTTTATCGACCCTTTGCTTTTCTTCAATTTCAAGCCCACCCACTTCTTTGAAGCCTCTAATTCCTATCTTTCTAAGTCCACCACTGCACTCAGCTTCTGTTGAGAAGATTTTGGGGAGTTTTGGGAGGGTCGTTGCAACAGATTTAAGCCCTGTCGCACTGTCTGTGGCAGCTTTTAATGTGCAGAAGTGTGGTCTTCAGCTTAGTGAATTTATCATTGTAATGTAATGGTTCCAATTCCAATAATTTCATACGAATGAAAACTCGCCAACAATGATAGTATTCATCCTGTAATCCATATATTGGACCACGTTACATGTTGAAATGAAATGCATATAGTTCTTAATTTGCTTCTAGTAAATCATTTATTCGACATAGAAGGAGAATGATTGTCTCCAATTTAAGAGTGAAGTTGTTGTCTACTGTGAAAAACTGGAAAGCATTTTGAACCAAAACCAAAGCTCGCTAGAGCGAAAAAGAAAATCACACAAAAATTTTCGCAAATCCTTTGTTCGTCACTCACTCTAGTGGAACCATTAATGAACAGCTACGAACATAACTAGATCTAGGCAAATTTTGTGGCCAACCCTAATCTCTTCACATTCACTTATTAGTCATTTGAAAATTGTTTATTTTCAGTAGCTTATTTGTATAACGTGAAATAAAATGTTAAAAGTTAGCTCATTTTCAAAATGTTGAAAGTTAAATTATTTAAAACTAGTCGCTAATCCATGCGATGCACAGGATAGTTAAATATATAAATTACAAATATTTATTTTGCTTGAAGGTTCTATGATTTTAAAATGGATAAAATGACTATTTTTTTTTTTTTTTTTTTTTATAAACAACAATCTTTATTGAAATGTATCCAAGTACACACGGAATATCAAACAAAGGAGTAACTACACTAAAAATACATTTGTATAAAGGAATCTACATGTTTGGAAGCTCTAATTGTACATGCCAGAAAATGTTTTCAGATTGTTGGAAAAATAACAATATTTTGAATTTGCTCAATAGAGACACTTTTTTTTTTGTGTGTGTGAATAAAACTATAGTGTAGACTTTATTAATAGTATTATCATTAAGTAACAGGTACTTCACTGTCTATGAGACTCATAATACATGGAAGGGACTCCTCTAGCCAATATATTACATCAATATAGTTCTTTGCTTCATATGCTACTTCGAGGAAGACGATAAGTCGGATAAGAGAAACATATATTCTTGATAGAAGGACTCAAGCCCGCTACTATCATTAAGGATCTAGGCAATCCGCAAATTAGTGGTCCAACTGACTTTAGTTCATCTATCAGATTTTTGACTATACACTCCAACTTTTTGAAGCCCCAAATTCACAAAGCACTACACTTTGTAATCTTATAGCCTGCACTTCAATATGGTCATTCCCTACTTCTAATTTTACACACATTGCTCATATACATTGGCTTGCACTATCACGAACAGCTACCCCTAATCCATACAATCTATTGTTATGTGGTCCATACAAATATTCTACAAAAAAGTACAGCAAGCTCATATGACATCAAGTGCAACCAATCAAATAATTCAGCAATTTAGACCCAACAAATGGCAATCCAAAGCCTTAAATTTGGGAGGGGAAAAAAATGACAATAATAAAATGCAGGACCAAACATATTTCATCAAACATGTAAAGATGACACAAACTCAACAAACACACAGTAAATTCAATGCTCATTACACATTACACAAACACAATCTCTAGATAAATGCTAAGACAGATGATCCATCTTTTTTTTCTTTTTTCTTTTTTTGGCTAATAGACTTATCCTAACCTTTTATGGTAGTTTAATTCATAATAGAATATCAAATGGAATTCAAGATGATCAGTGTTAGATTGCTATAACCTATAACATTAATACTATATAACAACCATCTCTCGTAACAAAATAATACCAAGTATTTAATGAAAATAGAATATAGCAAGTTGTTTCGTGCTTTATGATGCCAATAACAATAGGCCTTAAAATTTGATATTCTAGACCAAACTTAGTAGTTGTAAAGTATCAAGCTTTTTTTTTTTTTTTTTTTTTTCCCCTCACGGTTCTCATTTCTTAAGTGCATTTGTTAGTGCAGAATTACTACTTGAATAGATTATTTTTTTCTCCTCATTAGATAAATTACTCTCAACAATACCCAAATCCAAATTTTCAGCACAAATTGATTAACTTTGTTGATCCTATTTCCAGTGCAATTCACTCTTCAAATTATGCAATCTGCTAACACCTTCAAGATTAATTTATTTTTAGAAAATCCAAAACTTAAAAGGCATAAAGAAAAACCAAACATTAAAGAAAAAATACTTCAAAGAGTAACTAAAAGTTAAAGGCTTTTGAGTAAAACAGACTTCTCAATCTAATGGGTTCGAGTTTCCTTTTTAAATATCTTTGAGACAACAAATTCTCTATTGATAATGCAATAGGCTCTTACAATAAAACAAAGGCCAAAACTGAAATATCAGATTGTGTTCAATCATAGAAATATTATGGCCTTTTGCTATGTTGTTTTTTGGTATCAGCCAAACAAAGCATGCTTTCTCATATTGTAGTCTGCAATCATAGTCTTTGCAAATTATATGACAGGAGGCTATGTAATCTGTAATTTCTTTTGCACTTATTGAGATAGCTTACCAATATGTTATTAAAATAAATAAATAAATTGGCATCCAAAGAAGGTTATAATTGAAGGGATAAGAAGATGCACTGAGGGTGAGAGACTCAAAGCAAGACAACATAAAGAAACTTCTGCAAAGCTTTGGCAAACATCTTTGGGCTGAAGTGATTGCTGGAGAAGACATATCTAGGCTCCAAAATCCATACCAACCACACATAGTTTCAACTTTTAGTAGATTTTATAACCAAATGGGATAACTTGCACACAAAAAAAAGCATCTAGTTCTACATATTAAAATTTCAAAACAAAATAATATAACAATATAAAAGTATGGTTCAATATCAATGGTTTGAGATTAAATTTAACCTCCTTGGGGGGCTAACAAACAAAAATTTAAATAAAGGAAACTACAGCTACAACTCCTTTTTAATATATATATATATATATTACAGTACCACTCATTCATTGAGGAATTTTATCAATCATATTATACACAAACCCTCCCACACCCAACAGAAAGTGGAAACCTTTTATTACCTTGAGCAAGAAATTTAGAGTGACAGAAAGGTAATATGGAATACCGCTAGCTGCTCCAATCTCCTTACAAGTCACAACCGTCCTCACTAATCATTGCCACCAACAATGGCCAAGTTGCTCTCTAAGAAGCTTTCATGTGCACCAACCCAACCATTAAATCATGATGAAAGTTGTCAATACCACCTACAAATCAAAAAATCTCAAATTATGCTACCAAAAATATTGAGCTTTTCTCTACGGCCAAACACAACAATAAAAATGAAAAAAGGAAAAAGAAAACATGCTAAAAAAAAGAAAGGGGAACTTATTGGAGGCAAATTGAAATCTGAAAAACGAACAAACAATTTAACAAATTCTTAGGTGTAGATTAGAGTCTTATAGTCCAAATTGACTTTTGAAACCAACAATACTCAAACTAAAAGCAATTTGAAAATAAATGAATTATTAAAACTAAATAAAAATTAAAATGATTCACAAATACATGATCCGATTTTTTCGGAGAGAGAAGAAAAGAGTGGCCTTCTTGAAGGAGTCGGTGTTTTGGGCTAAAGTTGTAACCGGGGAAAAGAGTAAAAGAGGCCAACAGAACATCACTTAAGAATTTTATCGAACATTTTGTGTACATGTAAAAGAAGCAACACTTAATGAATCACTAAAAAATTAAAATGTAACAACAAAACGTCCTAAACAGGTATGTATTATGTGGTTTTACACTCACAACTTAGTAATTCCAAATTTGCAATATCCGATCAAAGTTTCTTGGACAATATTCAAGTGCATATTAATATTATAATAATGTGTTAAGAGAGCAATAAATTGGATTACTTAAGCAAACAAAGTCCAAAAAGAAAATTTTAAAAAGAAAAGAGATGTACATATCAGAATCTATGCTGGGACGACTACTTGCTGCAAGCTTTCGTGAGAAGAGACTTTCGTTTCCTGAAAACCAAAAAAGAAAGATATATCTTAAATGAAGAAAACACAAAACAAATTAGAAGTTGAAAGTAAAATGAAAATAAAAATCAAATTGTAGATTTTGGTTTACGGACGGTTCTAGGGCTTTTATGCTTTGAACCAACTTCTATCAGTATTTATATACTGTGAGGAGAGAAAGGCAGGAAGGAAGACAGAGAGGCTACCGTTAGAAGGGAGAGAGGCTGGCATGAAGTAAATGTGAAACCGCAAAATAGAAATTGAAGAAGGGGAAGGAATGTGAAACAAAACATGGGGAGAGAGGAGCTTTAAACCATGCAACAAAAGGAATTTAAAAACAGAAGGTTGAAAGTTGAAACTGTGAAAACAAAAGGTTTTAGAAAGGGTTTCAGTTGAAAAAGCTTTGGGTTTGGGCTTTATGGTGGAATTAAATTTATAAGAAGTGGGCTTTATGGTGAAGATAGGGCTAGGATTGATTTTATATTTATTAGTATTTTAAATTTTAAAATTCATAAAAATTATTTTAAAATTGTAGAACAAATTCAGAAAAGGAGATGAAAATGACATGGCCGCTGATGTGCCTTAACATGAACGTAGCAACACTAAATGCTACGCTTCAGCTTTTAGTATTATATAGATAGATTTTAAATTTTAAAATTCATAAAAATTATTTTAAAATTGTAGAACAAATTCAGAAAAGAAGATGAAAATGACATGGCCGCTGATATGGCTTAACGTGAGCGTAGCAACACTAAATGTTACGCTTCAGCTTTTAGTATTATATAAATAAAGGTGAAATGAAAAGTAATGTAAGACCCATAAACAATATATAATTTAAGTTTAAGCAGAAAACTAGCTTTCAATTGGTTGCAAAACACTTAAAAGCCATAACATAACCCTGACTTTGAAAGAGAAAAACAACTGCAAAAACATAGAGAAAACCTTGAGAGAGATTCCAATTGTCTTCAAACTTCTCCATTGAGAATCCTGGGAAGGTTCTTTGGTCCAACAACCATTGATCACCCACATATGTGTGGGTTGAACCTTATGAAGTAATTTCATGCTCAGCTGCCACATCCACAAAATCAATGGTTTGTCTGTAATGTGCCAGACTCAAGATTCAAGAAGAACGTCTCTGTTGTTGTGATAAAGAAATTTGAGGAAAAAAAAAAAAAAACATTCTATTTGTCAATCGAGAAGAGTTCCATGTGGACCAAATTGACTTAATAGCCCCTCCATAAATCTCATAATCACCAGGAAAGAAGGGGGTCTCCCATTTCATAATTTCCCTTGGTTGCTTCACCAAAACTTTTCCATTGATATTCAAAGGTCCACAGTACTCAAGCATGGTGCACTCTTTCTGCTTAGATTGAAATAGAGATTTCTAGTCATGAATAATCAGCCCATTGGGCCGCATCTCATTAGGCAAAGCTACTCCAGACCCAAACACACAAAGTTGAGCTCCATTACACCTAAACCCAGGGGATTCAACGTGATTTTCTCAGATTTTTCTCAAGAAATTTTGCGAATAAGCAAGAACCGTCGACACAGTTATTCTCACGTTAGTTAACTTAGGCCTGGCTAATGCTCAGTTTCCTTAAATGACTTTTTAGACCCCAGAGTTAACTAAAAGACAAGTTAAATGGGACAGAAATTTCACGAAAGTGAGGAACATTTGTAATTTTCATATTAGAGTAACATGTTTGTTTAGACCCCAGAGTTATCTCCAATCTCATACTAGAGTAACAAAGATGGCAAATTAGGAAAAGTTTGGTTTATCATGATGATGAAATCTTTGGCCTTTTTGGGAGGATTCCACTTATGTTGACACTCTCGGTTGATAAGGTTAAGGTACAGAGTAGCATGACTTTCATTTTGGGCATGATGAAGCTTCCTGATAATGTGGTCCTTCAGTACCCATTTCCTATTGTATTATAATTTGGAGGCTGTTTTGAAGATAACAGGACATGGGACTTGATTTTCAGATTAAGGGATCCAAAAAGAGGTCTCTAGAAGCGTTTGTTAAGTGTCACCCCAAGGATGTTGCCGATGAATTAATGATTTGTGAGTTTTTAACCATTATGAAGAAAATGTCAATCTCTAGGAATTGTCTAAAAAATATATTTGAAATTGGATCCTTGAAGAATTAATTCTAGGCACTGAGGGATGATTGTTCTTTTAACAATTCGCTTAAGATCTTATAAAGCAAAATTAACAAAAGAACCACTTTTACTTGAAGTTTTGAATACAAGAATAACGCTGCACATAAGCATACAAAGTTCTAAATTAATATGGCATCTTTAATACATTCCCTTCGCATAAAGGCTTTTAGGATTTGAATTGATTAAAAAGTACAGACCAAAACACACATTACATAGTTGAACGGACCAAGCACAGTCCACCAAGACAACCAATACACTAGAAGAGAAAACAAATCATCTATTGATCATTTCAACAAGGGATATTAAACAAGCATGAAATTATGACACATCGAGTAGGAATGCCAAATCCCTTGCTTAATCCAGGCATTATTATCTTTCAGTAGTTTCTTACCCCTGTAATTCACAAAAAAAGTTCGTTAGCTCAACATTTTATACATGGGTAATTGGAAAACAATAATAGGGAAGGTCATGGGTTTATATAAGGCGAAAATTTTCGCTTAGCATTTTGATCAGGAATAAGAAATGAAAATGCAATTGCACAATTTGTAAGGATAATCTACTCAAAATTAATAAATAAGAAGTGTTATGGTCATGTTTTCTATGTAATTGGCTTATCCATTGACAAAGCACACTTTACTTGTAAATTGAGTAGGTCTAAGTTCGGTTTGATACATATCAAGTGGTTGTATTAAAGATATAAAGATTGATCCAAGAAATAAGTGAAGAAAAACTATTTTACTAAAGCTCGATAGATAGCTCGACAGAAACTTTTATCGAGATTTAGTGGGTAGCTCGACGCCAACTCGACACTAGCTTGATCTATCAAGCTTTACGAATTTAGAAATTCTAGATTTGAATTTCAGCCCATGTTGATGTATTTATTTAGGATTTCTTCTCTCATAACCTTAGACATATATATATGGCTTATTTTAAGAGCCGTCACACACGAATACAAAGACCAAGAGTTTATTTTTCTCTGTGAGAAGCTACTGGGTTTGTATGCCATAGGGTTTTATAACCAAGTGCTTCATGACCTTCATTGTTGATGAAGTGAAAAACTTTGCAGCTAATAGCAACCATTTAAGTTGCTGGAGTTAGTCACGTACTAGGATCTGTGCAAAAGAGTCAGACACAGATTGAAGATTTGTGCATCAAAAGAAAGAAGGCTATTACAAGATCAAATCTAATTGGGTATTGGAGAAAAGATTCAACTATAAGTTGGTATTTTAGGATAGGTCGGGATAGTAGTAAGATTACTCATACTTGTAATCGTTTGATTATCGATTAGTGGATTCTTAGGAATACTGACCTTAAAATCACTCGATTGGGTTTTTCCTTGTAAGAGGTTTTCCCCATTTGTTAACAAATTACCGTGTTAGTTTAATTTCCACTGCATTTAGTTTATTTGGTGATTTGTTGGTGCCTTCGCAATTTGCATGTAATTTGACATAATTAATCAATTTGGGTAATTGAATTAATTAATCGGGGTTAAGCTATCTTAACCCAAAAAGTGGTATCAGAACAGACACTTTCTGATTAGGTTTTAATCTTTGCTTTATGATCCATTGACCCCTATTGTTATGGATCGTGGAAAATCTTTGATTATACCTCATCTTTTTTATGGTACTAACTATGTATACTAGAAAGTACGCATGAAAGCTTTTTTGCAATCTTTGGATGAAAAGGTATGGCTCACCGTCAAGGTTGGATGGACCAAAGTACTAATCCGCCTGCATCTTGGGATGATGACATGATCAAAGTTGCAAATTTCAACAATAGGGCGTTAAATGCCTTGTTTAGTGCTAGGACTAATGAGGAGTTTAAGAAAATCTCATCTACAAAGAGTGCAAATGAAGCATGGACAATTCTTCAAAACACTTATGAAGGCACCAAAGTTGAGAAAGATTCCAAACTTCAAAGGCTTACCACTAGCTTTGAAGAAATCATAATGGATGAAGAGGAAGTGCTCTATGAATTCTAAGCCAAGCTTAAGGACATAGTGAATTCTGCTTTCAATTTAGGTGAAAAGATTCCAGAGCCTAAAATTGTGAGGAAAATCCTTAGATCTCTCCTAGAGCAATTTCATGCTAAGATCATTGCCATGCTAAGATCATCGGCATTAAAGAGTCAAAGGACATTGACACTATTCCTTTGATGGAGTTGATTGGGAATCTGCAAACTAATGAATTAGGTTTAGTTAGGATTGGTAAAGGGAGCAAGAATAAGAATATAGCTCTCAAAGCCAAGAATGATGAAGAAGATGAGTCGTCTGAAGATGAGAACTCAAGACTTAAATTTTACATTACCAGACAATTCAAGAAGTTCATCAAGAATGCGAATGTCAAAGCAAATGACAGGGATCGCAAGTAGCCTAGATTCTCTCAATCTAAAACTCAAGAGAAATTCAAAAGAGAATCCAAAGAAGGAGGACAAAGCAGCAACATTCCAATTGGTCCAAAATGCTATGGGTGTTAAGGGTATGGACACATGAGTTAAGAATGTCCTACCTATCTCAAGTCAATTGGCAAGAGCAAAGCCCTGGCTACCACCTTGAGTGATACCGAACCAGATGTAGACTCAGAGGATAGTGATTAAGAAGGGATAGTCAACGCCTTCACAACCACAGTTGTTTTGTCCAAAGAGTCTAAAGAACTAGTTGATGAGGAAGAGGAATTGATGGAGTCCAAATTTGAAGAGATGGATGAAAAAGATGATATCCATACTGCCTACTCAAAGCTTTACAATATTTCCAAGAAGGATGAAAAGATTTATAGGCTAGCCACAAGGAAGCTGAGTGAAGTGGAATTGGAATGAGAAGAACTCTCCACTAAAGTTGATGAAGCAAATCAAACCATTAGACCATTGCAGTTTGAAAACAACTTCCTAGTTGAAAAGGCCAAGAAACTGGATGCTGAGCTGTTTCAAGTGAAAGCTCAATTGGAAAGGACTTCAAGTGCTAAGCTAGATGAAATGCTGAATTTCCAAAAGGCTACATCCGATAAAACCAGTCTCGGGTATGATCACTCTCTCTCTTCTTGTAGGACTTCCTCTATTGCTTTGAATAATGTTCTGTTTGTTTCTCCTGCTTATAATGTTGAACTTAAGATAATTGAACCCAAAACTGAAAATGTTAGTGAGGTTAAAAATGATAAGGGAAAATCCATTCTAGGAGCACCCCCTAAGGTTGTTAAAGAAGTTAAGCAGAAAAATCATCGCTTCACCAATAAGAAGTCTCAACCAAAGAAACCACACTTTCATCATCACTGTGGAGGTTCAGAACACACTTGTCCAAATTGTTATAAATGGTTTGCCACACAACAAAGCAACAATGTGTTATCTTTTTGAGGCCAAAATCATCTTCAAAACTCTTTAGCTCATTTTGGGGAACTCTTAAAGGCTGTGATGTTCTTACCTAATTTCAGTGGGTTTAATCCTCCTTCTTATTCACCTATGCAGAGGTCTTAGAATAGGAAAACTTCATCTTCCTCCAAGTCTCCCGTCTGGAATGAAAAAGACTCCTTCAATTGATTCCATCCCTTTCTTGCATTTCTTGTTTGTTTGTTTGTTTTTGAGTTAGTCTAGTTTTTATTGCTTCTTAATATGTTTTTTTTCTTGTTTTGTTTATTGCTTTCAATAAAAAAAAAAGGGAAAAATCTGAAAAATACAAAAACAGTGTGTGTTTGTGTACACTAGATTTGTGTAAATTTTTAATGGATCAAAACTACAAAATATGGATCCATCACATTGAAGAGTGGTATGAGTCGTCACCTAGATTAGGTTTAGCTAGGGTTTTGATTGGAGACATAAGATGAGTATTTATAAGTTAAAATTAGGGGTTTTGGGGCTTTCTAATTGTCTTTGGACGTTAAAAGGGTCTATGGGCTGGCCCACATCAAAACATGATGTTTTTGGCCATTAAAAAGAAGTTTTAAAACCCAGAAAATCGGACTGTCTAGTTGGCCCAAATTAAAATGGTCTTAACTTACTCAATATAAGTCCAAATTAGGCAAAATTTGTATTTAAATTGAAGCCCGAGATGTCTATTTTTCAATAAAATAAACTGCACTAAAAAATTCTTTGTGGATCAAAAGTTATGGTCAAAAAAGTAAGCGAAGGTCATTTTTCAGTATTAATTTCAAAGCGATTTGAACACTTTTGGGTTGTGATTACTTCCAAACTATTCTGAACTTTTTAATTACCCTTGGTTGACATATGTCAAGTTCATCATTGGTTAACAAGTACAAATTGCGGTGTCTACGCTATTGAAATTACGTTTTTACCTCACCAATAACAACTCGTAATAAACTACCACTTCAGTTTATTGGTGGCTAGTTGTTATTAGTTTTTTAAGTGTTTTGAAAATATTATAGACATAACATTTCTCTTTGTTTTTTTTTTAGCATTTATGAGCTCTTTGTATTTTGTACTATTTTTTTACACAATTCTATTTTTTGGGGTTTAAGTTACTAGTTGTAATGCTTTTCTCTCTTTGTTGCTTGCACGTATACATGGTAACCTTAGTTATCACGGTTCAATATATTCTTTTGTGCCACATTCTCACATTCTCTCTGTCTTAAGAATGAGTGCTAAAAGCCTATAAGAGTTAATCCTCTATGCATATATATATGTCTATTAGATTCAAAATCTGTTTACCAACTTGCCAAATAGCTAATGGATACTCTTTTTTTAATTAAAATTTCATTTAGAGTATTATTGTTGATGCTCTAAATTGGGTTAGATCGCCTTGAGAAAACAATCTTCCTATGGATTGACCATTGACACCCAATTGGAATACTTCTTCTTTAATTTGGAAATATATAGGATTATATATGATGCAACAATCTATGAGGCTTTGGTGGATTCAGTCTTAAAAAATAGAACTTGGTTTAGTCATACTCCAAAGCCAATCAGTCTTGTAGATCCAAAGTAAAGGATAAGGCTAAATGGACCAAAACTAAGTCAGGTTGCTTCTCTTGTGTAGCCACATATACAGAGCTTTATATGCTTTAGGGAGGTCCTAGACTGTTCGCTATGTGTCATATCTAATTCATCAAATATTGGGCAGTGATGGGTGACTGGTATTCTGTCGGTTTAAAGTCTTATATAATAAATTGAAACTAAGATTAATTGTTTTATTCTCTATAGCCAGAAGCTACTATAATCTAAAACTTTGAGTTTAAATGGAAATTAAATGAAACATCCATTTTTATTTGTATACTAAAATAATGTTGCATAAAGCATCTAAATTTCGAAACTAACATGGCATCTTTGATACATTCCTTCCTATAAAGACTTTTAGGTATTGAATTGATTATTAGTACTAACACATAATCACACAGTAAATGAAGATGACTCCTACACTTGAAGAGAAAGAAAATCATGATTCCTACAGTATAAGAGAAAGAAAATCATCCATTGATCATTTCAACAAGGGATATTAAACTAGCTAGAAATTAAGCTCACGACTCATAATCCCTTGCATAATCCAAGCATTATTAAAGACATTTAATCTCTTCTAGTTGTTCCAGGCCTCTGCAATTCACAAAAAAGTTCGTTAGCTCACCATTTTATACCTTGATAATAATAAAAAAAAACAATAACCATTACAAGGTTACAAGGTCATGGGTATTAATAAGATGACAATTTCTATTTTGCAATTTGACCAAGAGTGAGAAATGAAAATCTAATTTTAAAATCAGCTATGACAATCTACTCAAGATTAATAAAAAGGTAAACATAAAGTTTCCATGCTTTTTGAAAAGAAGTATTTGGGAACTGAATGAAATCAACGTAAATGACTAGGACACACTACTTAGAGTAGTCTTATAGTAATTAAAATGAAATGCCTCTTACTTGAGCTCTACTTGGTCTACCTCTACGAATCCCCAAACCAACAAAAGTACTTTTTATCAATTGTAGCTCCTTAATGACTTCCTCCATATTGATTCTCTCTTTTGGAGATTCCAGTGAACATAAGATTCCAATATTAAGGATTGAGAGTAAGCATTTTTGCATATCCACATCAATATGCCAAAAGTTCTCAGTATTATTAGCTTCTTCTACAATTTCATTGTCATTGTCATCTTCTGTTGTTGCCATCATTGTTGCAGTTGCTACTTCCATTTCTTCAACTTCTCTTGGCAAAAGCATTGGGTCGACAACTTGAATTAGCCTTTTTGGCAAGGACATCTTAACAAAGTTATGGAGATTGAGACCATCTTTAAACATATCATCAGTGGGTCTCCTTCCTGTGAACATTTCCAACACAAGGACTCCATAACTATATACATCCCCCTCAGTTGATGCTTCACCGCCCATGCCATACTCTACAACTCATGGAATGGAGGGAAATTAAGCAATATTCTATCTATTACAAAAATATGGATTTAGGGTTTACAGAATGCAAAGTCAAGAAAATAAAACAAATCTACATTAAAAAAATAATGACATATGCTATTACTTTTGAAATTAAAGGAAACAGTAATAACTTTATCCTGAGGGTCCAAATCACTTTTTCCCCCTCTTGTAGATTTATTTTGATTAAGAAAATATACTTGTTCAAAGAAGGTAGAAATTTTAGTCAAAGAATATCAAATTTAACATTTCTCAAAGTTTGAATCATATTTGAATGTTATTTTTGAATTAAAATTTGCAGTTTTTTTTATAAAATTAAATTAATTACGTGCTTGCGTGGTACAAATGTGAACCTGTTTTAACTTCTAAAAGAAAAACAAATACTAAGCAAGAGTTACTTAGCAAATAAATAAATAAAAATTACTAACTGAGGGTTTATGTTAATATGCTAATTATGTGTATACCCATGTGAATATGTTGATGATACGAAAATTAAAAAGTATATATGACAAGAAAATCAAGGAGTTAAAAATCCTATCATTTGATAAAGTGACAAAAAGAAAATAAATACATTAGAATATTTAAGGATTTAAAACAAAAGAAGAAAGATCATACCTGGAGCAGCATAACCGATAGATCCCTTTAATCCAATTGTGCTAGTACACTTTTGGGAAGAATCATTCAAAGTTGTGAGGAGCCTTGATAAGCCAAAATCACTTACATGAGCAATCATATCACTATCAAGAAGAATATTGCTTGGCTTTAAATCACAATGAATGATTTTTTGCTCACAATGATTGTGAAGATAGTTTAAAGCAAAAGCCACATCAATTGCAATAATTAGTCTTTGAAGAGCACTCAAATTTTTTGATTGATTGTCGCTATCTGTCATCGGATGCAACCACATTTCCAAGCTCCCATTTGTCATGAATTCAAAAACTAGAGCTTTGAAATCATCACCAATATAATTTATACTGGAGCAACATGTTAAGACCTTTATAAGATTTCGGTGCCGAACATTTCTTAATACATTGCATTCTGCCATAAAACTCTTCGAAGCATCTTTGTTTTGAAGGCTAAGAACCTTTACAGCCACTAATCTTTCATCTTGCTCAAGAACTCCTTTATAAACTACTCCAAAACTACCGGATCCAATTAAATTGTTGAGAGAAAATCCATTAGTCGCTTGATGAAGCATTTTGTACGAAATTGTTGGAAGGAGATCAATATTTGATACTATAGACGATGGTTTCTTTTTTGATTTCTTCCCCCAATAAAGAAAAAGAAAGGTTGAAACTAGAAGAATACATGTAATGACACAAACAATTGTGATTGTCAATCTAGAAGCAAGGGACTTTCTTGATTTCGTAACTTTGTGGCATGTTGGTAATTGCAACTGTGGAATACCCCCACAAAGCTTATTGTTTCCAATAACATATATCATATTTACATTTCTGAAAACTCCTTTTGTTGGTACCTCACCCTCAATATTGTTGAATGAAATGTTCAAATATTTTAAAAATGAAAGCTTCTCTAGACCTTTTGGAATTAATCCTGATAAGTTGTTTTGTGAAACATCTAAATGTTCAAGGCTTTTCAAGGAATCCATTGATGAAGGTATGGTCCCGTTAAATGAATTCCCTTGCAAGTCTAGGTACACTAAGTACAAGCAATTTCCAATTGTTGTAGGAATTTCACCAGAAAAATTGTTTTTAGAGACATCAAGTGAATTAATATTCTTCAAATTGTCTACTTCAACAGGTAATTTTCCACCAAGTGAGTTGTGGGATAAATTGAGTAAAAGTGACAAAGAAAAAATTTGAAAAACCTGTTGGGGTATGACTCCACTAAGGTAGTTTTGTGAAACATCCAACTTTTGTAAACTTTGACAAGTTCCAATACTTGGAGGAATGCTTCCTTCTAAATTGTTTTGAGACAAAAACAATTCAACCAATTGAGTGAGGTTGCCAATAGAACTTGGGATCTTCCCTGACAATTTGTTTCCAGTTAAATACAATCCTTGCATCTTTTGAAACTTCCCAAAACAGGTGGGTATCATACCTGTGAAAAGATTCTCTTCCATGCCCAAGATAATTAAATTGGTGAGATTTTGCAATGCTACAGGAATAGTTCCAGATATTTTATTACCTCCCAAATATAATCCTATGAGTTGTGTTGACAAGTTGCCAATAGAACTGGGCAAAGCACCTTCAAATCGGTTTTGTGCAAGTGCTAGCTTGTTCATTTTGCTACAGTTTCTTAGAGACTTTAAAAAGTTCAAATCCTTTCCTAATTTATTGTCACTTAGTTGCAGTCTTTTAAGATCTTGTAGATAACCCAAATTTGTTGGAACTGATCCCACAAAGCTATTACCGCCAAGGGAAAGTATTTGAAGTTTAGATGCATTGCATAAAGAACTAGGGATTGACCCAAAGAATTTGTTAAGACTTATTGTAAACCATTGCAGATTAGGGAGAGTATGGCCAATATTTTCTGGAAGGGTACCACTAAGTTGGTTTTTTGCAAATGATAAGATGTTAATAGATGATATATTGTAGAGAGAGGAGGGGACCATACCGTTCAGTTTATTGTCTCCAACTGAGAAAAATGATAAGCTTTTCAAATGGCCTACGTTTTCTGGAATATTTCCCTCTAAATCATTATTGACTGCCGAAAAAAATTCGAGTAATGAAAGATTTCCCAAGAAACTTGGGATTCCTCCTATGAAATTGTTTGCGGAGACCCGAAGAGAAATAAGCTTGGTCAAAGAGCCAAGCTCCATGGGAATTCTCCCAATAAGTTTGTTGTTCGTGACTATTATCAACCTAAGTTCAGAGCAGTTGGACAAGTTGATTGGAATTTCTCCTCCCAACGTGTTATTTGTAAGACTGAGGTCTCGCAATCGAAACAACTGACCAACTTCCTTTGGAATTTCACCATAGAAGCTATTGTTTTGAAGGTTGATGGCCCTAAGAAAGGTGAGGTTGCCAATGTAAGGTGGAATGGTGCCACGCAAGTTATGACCTTGTAGTTCTAAGGTTGTGACTCTTTGATGACGGCGGCCACATGTAATTCCATGCCAGTTGCAGAAGTGGATAGAATCATTCCATGAGCTCAAGATTCCATATGGATCATAATCAATGGATTCCTTGAATTTGAGCAAAGCCAAACGGTCAGTCTCATTTGTTGGAGCGGCAGAAGGGGTGGCAGGTTTCAAGCATAGAAGGGTTACGGTAAAGAGTAGAATGATATGAAGGAATGTAGAGCATAATAATGCAGGAAAATTGGGGTTGTGAAGCTTCATTGGTTTGGACAAGCAGGAAACTGGTGAAATTTTAGTGCGCAGTAGAGGAAGATACACAAGTTTGTATTATATATAGGCCGTTTCAGTTAGTTATGACGTAAAAAATCATTTGCGTACCTTGTAGTGCGTTAATGCTATTTGTCAAATACCTCCAAAAATATGAAATCCGTGGGATCTTTAATTGATAAAATTTTCTAGGATTTAGTATTAATAAATTGATAATGTGCTTCCAAAAGCAGTTCTGTCTAAAAATAAAAAATAAAAAGTGAAAGCGAACAAACAAAGAAATTACTTTGTTAGTGTGCATAGGTCGTTGAGCAGACCCTACCAGAAATTCATAGGAACTGTAAAATGATGAATTTTCAATAGAAAATAGAAGGAACTGAAATTGCTTTGATTAGACAGTGAGGTGAGCTCGGAATACACTGGAGACATGAAAGGAACCATTAATGTAATTGACTTCTAAATCATGAGTCATAAAGAAGCCATCGTCCATGTCAGAGTTGTTAGACTGTATTCTCCACTAAAAATTCCCTAACGATCTTCTAATCTTTGATGTAAGTAAACACAGCGAATTTTAAAAAAGAAAAATAAGGAGGAATTGAATTTGGTGCAGAGCTATTTTTTCTTAATTTCTTATTTTACTTTTTTCCTGGCTAATGACCATCATGTAAGCCGTGTTGTTGTTTTTTTTTTAGTGAACAGTGTATTTTTATTCTTAGTGTTTGGATTGCAAGAAAATAAAAGAAAAATAAAAAGGGAATTTTGAATTGTTTTTAATTCATTTTACATATTTTCGTAATTTCATCGGTTCAAAACTTTGTTTTTGTTCTTTAATTTTTTTTTTACATTGTTTTTTTATTTAATAAATTTCTAAGGTGGCATGCATTTTTATATGTTAATTACATTTTTTTTAAATATTATTCTATATGCCATGCACACTTCGAGTGTGCCAGCAATGCATACTATTAGTTATATAGACATTTTTCGTGAGTCAACGGTAAGAACCAAATTGACTACAACTTGAAAATTATAGGAATTAAAGTAACTGTTGCCAAAATGTATTTGCTAAATTGCTTGTGACCCAAAATGTAAGAACCAAAATAATATTATTGACTACAACTTGAAAATTATAGGAATTAAAGTAATTGTTGCCAAAATGTATTTGCTAAATTGCTTGTGACCCAAAATGTAAGAACCAAAATAATATTTTCACTTAAATCAAATAGATATATAGTTACTCTAATCAAAATACAGGAATTGTTAAATTATAATTTTTTGTTATGTTATTCAACAAGCATTACGGTAAAGGAGATAATTATTTCATTGAAAAAGCATGTAGCCAAGAGCCACGTAAGAGTCCTACTAGACGGTCTCCACCTTTTAGTTAGATCTTATAAGGAAAATTTTGTTGCTGCAAATTTTTCCAAAGTTTCATTCGTGATTCTGATGAAACATTATAGTGTGTCTTTATACACACACATAAAAAAAAAAAAACAAAAAAACAAAAAAACAAAAAAAACAAAAAAACAAAAAAACAAAAAAAAAACGAAAAAAAAAAAAAACAAAACAAAATCCACATTCAGTTGAACTCGCGAGGCCGTGGCAGGAAGTCAAGCAGTGACATTTGCAAAGGAACTGCGTGTGTAAGGGTCCAAGTGGGCTAGTTTGGAAATCGGATTAGGAATATTTTATTAAGTCCCAAAGTTCAGGTGTCTGTTTAACCCTTTCCTTGGATAATTGAATTAGGTGTAGAGCTTCTTTTTCTTCTTATTTCTTTGACTTCTATACCAATACCATCATGTAAGCCGTGTTATGTACGGTGTATTTTTATTCTTAGTTACTATGTAGCCTAAGGATATGTGCATGTGCAATTAAAAATCATCACAATTATACAGTTCATTTGATATATTTATTTATAGAAAGGGATCCAATTATATATCATATACTATATAATAAAAATTAGGTTTAGAAGTCATAGTTGTGCCACATGGCTTCACTAAATTGTAGAAATTTTGTTAGATTTTTACAAATGTATATATATTTTTGTTCTTATCTTCTTCTCTTATAATTTCTAAATTAATAAAAATTTTAATTTGAATACAATTCTAATTCTTCATCTGATCCTTTTATTATTAATTTATCTATAATTTCTAAGTGATTAATTTAATTACCACTAGGAGATCTACTTCATTTATGATTTATGAGTTTTAGCATTCCAAGGAATTAGAATTTTGGTTTCACACTAATTGTTCATATCAACAATAATTTAAAAAAAAAAATCATAGTACACGTGTACAACTACTAATATCAACCTTTAATTCTATTTTTTATTTTTCTAAACACCTCATGGATAGCAAAATTATAATTGTTCTTATTGATTTTTTCTATACATCTCTATCAATTTTTGGATAAATACAAAAACTTAGTTGTTGTTATCTTTTGTTTAAGTTACATATGATTCTTAATTAAACCATACATCGCACGGGTATAATACTAGTATATATATATATATATATATATATATATAATTTATAATTTAATTGGTTTTAAACTCTTCGATTTTTGTACTCAATAATTCACTTGCCAAAAAAAAAAAAAAAAAAAAAAACTTAGTTGGACACGTGGTAAAAAATTGGATTTCAATTAAAATCTAATTAGATTTGGACTCTTTGATTTTTACACTCAATAATTCACTTGATACAAAATTTAAAATTAAATAAGGCACATTGTCGCAAAATTAAGAATCCAATTAAAATCTAATTGGATTATCTCTCAGATTTGTCTATTAATATATCTATATATATATATATATATATTTCTACATTTAATAGATAATTTCTTTTTTTAGAATATTTAATTGATTTATGATTCATATTAAGATATATATATATATATATATGCCAATAATATCATGAGAAAAAGAAAAATGCATGGCTAGGACAACCCAATTTTAATACAATGAGATTTAGATTGTTTTTTTCTTTTGTTTTAAGATAGATAGTAGTATTTCATTAATTTGAAAGATTTACATCACTGATGAATTGGTGGGTCACACATTATTAATATATTAATAATGTGATTCCAAGAAAGTGAAAGCAGAATAATTAATTATAGAAATTAGGATAGCAAGCCTCAGTTGACTTGGGTGGATAAGTTACTACCGTTTAAAAAAAAAAAAAAAAAAAAAAAAAAAAAGAAAAAGAAAAAAAAGACCCTAAAGTCAACACTATCGTCTGATTTGTGTCAAAATTAGTTTTCACTAGCCGTGATTAGAACAACTTTTTGGTCGTGTTTTTCGTTATTGGTTTTCTAGTGGGTTTGGTAAAAATTGTTTAAAGGCTACATTGATAGTGGCGCAGAAGCAAACCCATTGCGATCAAAGTCTTGAAGTGTTTAGGTATTTACTCACTTAGAGCATTACCATCAGCTGTTTTATAAAAACGTCATTTTGACACACTAAAAGTTTATTTTATTATTTTACCACATCATTTTACAATATCACATTCATTAAATGTTTTATTATTCAATTCTATACATTAAAATAATATTTACTACACATTAAAATAATATATTATCTCCTCCCTATCATCACCATCAACTACATCAACAACAACAATGACACATCCACCACTGCTGCAACAACGGCCACCAACAATCACTGCCACAACAACACCGACCAGCCACCACCGGCACAAACCCACATGAGTGGCGGAGCCAGAAATTTAAGTCAGGGGGGGCAAGATTAAAAGATAAGATTGAAAGTAAAAAACTAATCTAAAAAAAATTTAAACATGAATATTAAGAGTATGCAATATACTTGTGAATATTTAAATGTGACTCAATGACTTGAATGCTTTAAAAACTCGACTTGAATGCTTTTAAAAACTCAACAGAAACTCTAATAACTTGTTTGGATAGAGGGGGAGTACAAAGAAGTAGAGTATAAAGAGGGAAAGTAAGTTAAATTACCTTATTGGATTTTTTTTTAAGGAAGGGGGGGCAGAGATTTGGAGGGGTTTGGAGAAGTTCTAACTACTTCTAACTCCTAATTTTTAATTCCCCAAAATTAGAGAAATTTTGAGGGAGAGCAGAGCTTATAAGTGTTGAACCAAATGAATTATCAAATTTACCCTTATTACATTAACAAAATTACAAACTATGAAAAAATTAATTGTTCTCCCCTTACTTAATTTTAAAAAAATCCAAATAACAATTTATTATTATTTTTTTTTTTATGGGAGGCGTGCTTTATACTGTATTATGTATATATATATATATATATATATATATTTTTTTTTTTTTTTTTTTTTGAAGAGTTCTAATGGTATTAGGCTGCTGTGATTCCTATTCCGTATAGGCTTATAGCATTAGCAGTAAGTTTGTTTGTTTTTTTTTTTTTTTCCCTAATCATTACTAGGTGGGACCAATAGTTTTATATTAAAGTTATAGTAGTTTTAGAGTTCTATTAGTTAGGCTGTTGGGTTTTGAACCATGTAGCTGTAGGTTATTCCCAATAAATAGAAAACGCTTTTTTTGTCTCTTGTGTAGGGAGCAAATAAGACATTTCAGTTCAATACATTATCATTATCAGCAATAAAAATTTGAAGTTCAAGGTGGGGCAATTCAATACATTATCATTATCAGCAAAAAAAATTGAAAGTTCAAGGGGGGCACCTGCCCCCCCTCGCCCCCCCCCTTCCCTCTGCCCCTGCCCACATCCACCGACACCACCTTAAAAAAAAAAATATATATATATATATATATATATAAAATAAAAGTAAAAAAAAAAAAAACCAGAGGGATCGGCATAAACCCACACCAAACCAAACAAACCCACATCCCAAATCCACCAAATCAAACAAACCCACCACCGGCACAAATTCACTTCCACCAAATCAAACAAACCCACATCCACCGACACAAACCCACATCCCAAATCAAACAAACCCAAAACCAAAACCCACCACTGCAGGCTGATTGGGAGAAATCCGATGGTGGAAGGTTCCAATGACATGGTGGATGGCATGGCAAGCTCGGCAGCATGGCGTGGTGTCGTGTGCTGATCAAGCCATAGGTTGCTGTGGATGTGGTGGGTCGGGTTCGTGTGGCTGTGTTGGTGGACGGCGATCTGAAAGTGTGAGGTGAACGGCACTGCATGGTGGACAGCGATCCGAACCCACCCACCACCGATTTGCTCGTCCGAACCCACCCACCACTGATTTGCCCATCCAAATCCACCAAAAAAAAAAAAAAAAACCACTGCCATAGAGATTGGCCTAGCTTGATGCTCCGGCCTGGGTTTTGTCAAAGAGGGAGGCAATGACGTGGAGTAGAGGGAGAGAGAGCAAAGAAATGGTTGAACAATGAAGTGAGAGAGAGAGAGAGAGCAGATATTGATCAGTGAAGGAAATAAGGAGACAGAGGGAAGAAAGAGGAGATGAGGAGGCAGAGGAAGTGGGCCCATCATGAATAAAAAAGTAATATAAATTATGAAAAAATAAATAGTGCGCTCTTAAATTTGAGAGCGTACTGTAGCATGTTTCAAAAAAAATGACAGATATAAAACACCTCATGAGGCTCATATTTTGGGATTTGGTGTGCCAAATGCCAAAAATTTGGCATATGACACACCTGCTACGGATGCTCCCTTCCCTTTCTTTTCGTTTTATTGTATATTTATTAATTTTAACTTTGGTATATTATTGTGTTTTTAGAGAAATCTTCGAGGAATGTAAAGGGATAGGGTGCTAGTCAACCAGGTTATACGAACTAAGATATCCATGCAGCACTAAATTTATTTGTGCGGGTAAGGGCTTTTTTAACGTTTTAATTTTTTTTTTTTTTTTTCAATTCCACTATTTCAACCATTATCTTGCATACAACTATTATGAAGATACCACTATGTGGTGTCCAATTCTACAGTTTGCCAACATTAGACATGACACACTGTTTTAATTTTTTTTTTTAATTACAAGTGACAAATTGGTAAATAGCTTTTATTTTGAACCTAAGAAATTGTAAAGCTTTATTTATTTATTTATATCTTTTTAACTTGATTAGAAACTATACACAAATAACCCGATCTCCCTTGGGGACTCAAATTGTTTTTATTCATTCTAAGAAGATAGAAAAAAAATTAAAAATTAAACCAATGAATTAAAGAGTTTTTCTTTTCATTTCCTTAGAAATTAAAGAAATCATTTATACACTCACATCATTGAAAAGAGAAAAAACGAAATTTAACATGCATTATTGCATCTTCAAATTGCTTCCCTCTCTCTCTCTCTCTAGGTGACATTGATCTTAAAAAATATTGTTCAACAAATATTGTAAAAATTTTCAAAAAAGTGTACAATAATGTAATTATTATTATTTTGATAAGTAATGTAAAACTTTTACCATTAGAAAAAGTGTACTTTTTTTTTTTTTTTTTATGAAAAATAGTTCTTTGTTTTCTTTATTTGAATAATCCTTATATGCCACAGAAAATCATAATGTTAAAATTCATACAACTTTCCAACTAGCATGTTCATTGGATAAAATTAAAATTTACTTTGTATGTTCTAGTATTGGTTTTTGTTGAATGACTATTGTGAACATGAGATTTAATGCTTGGCATTAGGAATGTTTTAATAGTTTGCTTTGGACTTTTAAAGGCCAAAATGGGTTTTTACCCATTTCTCACAAACTTTCCAATAAAATGTCCCATGTCTGAAACTATTTAGAGAAATGCCTCTATTTTGAAACTCAATTTTTAGAAAATTGAGTTTCAAATGTAAAACTCGATTTTTGGAAAATCAAGTTATAGCGAACGCCCATTTTGCTAGAAAGTCGGCTATAACTTGATTGTGAGAAAGTTTGTGAGAAAGGGGCAAATGCCCATTTTGGCTGACTTTTAAAACAACGGTATATATGGTATGAGGAAATGGAAGCAAGAAGAGGGTAATGTATTAAATTAGTTGGATTTGTTACTTAATCTTAGTGGTATCTAGTTACCTCAACTGGTAAAGTCTCTGATGGTCAGGAGCAGAGGGAAGGGGGGGCAGGCCCCCCCTGAACTTTCAATTTTTTTTGCTGATAATCCCCCCCCCCCCCCCCCAAACTTCAAATTTTTATTGCTGATAATGATAATGTATTGAACTGAAATGTCTTATTTGCTCCCTACACAAGAGACAAAAAAAAGTTTTCTATTTATTGGGAATAACCTACAGCTACATGGTTCAAAACCCAACAGCCTAACTAATAGAACTCTAAAACTACTATAACTTTAATATAAAACTATTGGTCCCACTTAGTAATGATTAGGGGAAAAACAAAACAAACTTACTGCTAATGCTATATGCCTATACGGAATAGGAATCACAGCAGCCTAATACCATTAGAACTCTTCAAAAAAAAAAAAAGTATATATACATAATACAGTATAAAGCACGCCTCCCATAAAAGAATAATAATAATAATAAATTGTTCTTTGGATTTTTTTTAAAATTAAGTAAGGGGAGAACAACTAATTTTTTCATAGTTTGTAATTTTGTTAATGTAATAAGGATAAATTTGATAATTCATTTGGTTCAACACTTATAAGCTTTGCTCTCCCTCAAAATTTCTCTAATTTTAGATTAGGAGTTAGAAGTAGTTAGAACTTCTCCAAACCCCTCCAAATCTCTGCCCCCCCCCCCCCCCCCCTTCCTTAAAAAAAATCCAAATAAGGTAATTTAACTTACTTTCCCTCTTCGTACTCTACTTCTTTGTACTCCCCCTCTATCCAAACAAGTTATTAGAGTTTCTGTTGAGTTTTTAAAAGCATTCAAGTCGAGTTTTTAAAGCATTCAAGTCATTGAGTCACATTTAAATATTCACAAGTATATTGCATACTCTTAATATTCATGTTTAAATTTTTTTTTAGATTAGTTTTTTACTTTCAATCTTATCTTTTAATCTTGCCCCCCCTGACTTAAATTTCTGGCTCTGCCACTGCTGATGGTTGTATAAGAGATCTAAGATTCAATCTCCGCCTACACTAAAAATTGATTGATGTCTTGGTCTGATGATAAAGAGCTATTATTAGGAGCGGATGCCATAGGTTGAAACTCTCTCAAAAAAAAAAAAAAAAGAATTAGACGTAATTATGTCCATAAATTTTGGGGTTAATGGAGGAGGTGTATCAACCAAATGGACAACTATAAGGGATATAGTTGGAACGAAAGCTAAGCTATGTCACTAGCTTGTGTCAATTGATGGCAATCACCTAGGGTTCTAATATGAGAACCTGTCAAGTTCAACCAGGAGTAACATGAAAGCTGTGTTTCCATTTTGCAACATTCAACATGCACAGAAAACTTTGAGTAACACTTTTTATGCTCAAATGGATACATTTTTTATTTTGCTATATAATAGTGAAGTGCTACGTTCACAACATTTTTACAACGCTTTCACAACATATTCTAGTTGGTAGGTTGTTATAGGTTATCAATTTGAATCCACAATTGAAATTATTTTTTCCCACTAATAACAACAAATAACAACCTGTCATATAAAATTTGTTGTGAAAATGTTGTAAACATAATATTTCTTTATATAATATAGGCTCTAATAGTCATGTTGTGCATGTAAATTGTATGCTTTTAAAATGATGACGCACACATTTTCCTGCCTAGCAAGTAAAGTTTGGCTACTCTACACTCTTGTAGAGTTGTAATGTTTTTTTTTTTTTTGCTAAATGTTATAGTTCATTATTTATATATATATATATACACACACACAATACTATCTTCAATTGACAAAATTTTCTAGGATTTAGTATTAATAAATTAATGTGCGTGAAAGAAAATAAAAGCAGAATAATTAACTATATAAATTAAGAATATAAACCTCACTTGAGTTGGCAGTGCTGGTGAAGTCACTACCGTAAAAAAAACGTACAATTTACGTCCACTAAAAACCTCATCAACAATTTGTATAAAATAATTTAAAGTAATTCGTAAATTTAGCATTTTCTATATGTTATTATTAGTGTTGGGGTGGGTTTGGTGAGAAGTGTTTGAAGGGTATATTGATGGTGGAGCACAGCCAAACCCATTGCAATATCAAACTTTGTAAATCTAGTATTTTCCATTAGTTATTATTGTTGTTGGGGTGGGTTTGGTAAGAAGTGTTTGAAGGGTAAATTGATGATGGAGCATGGCCAAACCCATTGCAATATCAAACTTTGTAAATCTAGTATTTTCCGTTAGTTATTATTGGTTTTGGGGTGGGTTTGGTAAGAAGTGTTTGAATTGCAACATCAAACTTTGTAAATCTAGTATTTTCCATTAGTTATTATTGGTGTTGGGGTGGGTTTGGTAGGAAGTGTTTGAAGGGTAAATTGATGGTGGAGCACGGCCAAACCCATTGCAATATCAAACTTTGTAAATCTAGTATTTTCCGTTAGTTATTATTGGTGTTGGGGTGGGTTTGGTAAGAAGTGTTTGAAGGGTAAATTGATGGTGGAGCATGGCCAAACCCATTGAAATATCAAACTTTGTAAATCTAGTATTTTCCGTTGGTTATTAGTTATTTTTGGTGTTGGGGTGGGTTTGGTAAGAAGTGTTTGAAGGGTAAATTGATGGTGGAGCATGGCCAAACCCATTGCAATATCAAACTTTGTAAATCTAGTATTTTCTGTTGGTTATTATTGTTGTTGGGGTGGGTTTGGTAAGAAGTGTTTGAAGGGTAAATTGATAGTGGAGCACGGCCAAACCCATTGCAATATCAAACTTTGTAAATCTAGTATTTTCCGTTGGTTATTATTGTTGTTGGGGTGGGTTTGGTAAGAAGTGTTTGAAGGGTAAATTGATGGTGGAGCACGGCCAAACCCATTGCAATATCAAACTTTGTAAATCCAATATTTTCCATTAGCTATTATTGGTGTTGGGGTGGGTTTGGTGAGAAGTGTTTGAAGGGTATATTATTGGTGGTGCAGGGCCAAATCATTGTGATGTTAGTCATTTGAAGCCCATTCTCAACAAAGGGGCTCCAATCGTGTTAGGTATTTACTCTTTTTTTTTTATACCCTCCCTTTCTTTTTGCTTATTATTATTATTATTATTATAAAACCGAAACCTCTGAAACTCTCACAATTTTCCACATCAACACAATATTTAAATAAAATTATCATTTTATTATAATAAAATTATTTTTGTTTAGTCCAAACTTAACAATGAATGAAACTCTATCTCTCTAACAAGTCCAACTTAAACTCAAACTCATCATTATCATTTTTTTTAAAACAAAATTATTTTTGTTTAATCAAAACTTAACAAGGAATGAAACTCTATCTCTCTAATAAGTCCAACTTAAAGTTAAACTCAAACGTTGATAATTTATATAAAAAATAAAAAATAAAAATTCTGATAGGACTTAAAAAAAAAAAACAAAGAAAAAAAGAGACTCACGTTGAAAATAGGATTTAAAAAAAAAAAGAGACACATGTTGAAAAAAAAAAAGCTCACGTTAGAGTAAGAAAAAGAGAGAGAGAGAGAGAGAGAGAGAGAGAGAGAGAGAGAGAGAGAGAGAGAGAGAGAGACTCCTATTAGGACTCTCTCTCCCTTCCTCAAAATCCTAACAATTATCACCTCAAAACCCTAAATCTAACTTCACTTTAGGATTCAAAAAAAAAAAAAGACTCACTCAACAAAAAAAAAAAAAAAGTTGGGATTAATAAAAAAAAAAAAAAAAAAGAGAAGGACTCCTGTTAGGAGTCTCTTTTCCCTTTTCAAAACCTTAGCAATTACCACCTTAAAACCCTAATGTGGCGTTTGGTATGGGGTAATGTTTTAGGATTCTTAAGAATGTTTAAAGATTCCCATGTTTGGTTGCACGCAAATCACGCTCGGGAATCAGATGTCAGGGCAATCTAGATTCCCCCTTTAGCTCCCTTTTAGTAGGAATGTGGACTCCTTTTTAAAAAATGGGTATTCAGATTCTCAAACTTAAAGGAAATTGTATATTTTATAAATTGACAATTTTAACTATTTTTCTTTATGATTTAAGTAATTAAGATAAAATATAAAACAAATCATCAATACATTTTCCCTTGTCTTTATCTTTTCCCGCCAAAACAACATAAACAAGATAGACAACTTTGCTAATATATTCTTTAACAAAGTTCTATTTAGGTTTCAAGTGTGGAAAAAAAAAGAGTTTGAAGGAGACCCTCCATTATTGCCAGGTATTCACTGTTGATGAACTATTATTTTTATTACTACTTCTATGGTCTTATGGACCTAAACGTTGTCAAGTTGTTTGGTTATTTGTACGTTTTTAGACCCCTTAAAACACAAGTTGTTTAACCTAGTTATATAGCCAAGTGATTACTTAGATAAATTATTCAGATCTAGGTTAATACAAGAAAATCATATTATGTAAATAATGCGGAAATATAACGAACACACGATATGATAACCCAGGAAAACCAAACCTGTAAAAAATCTGAGGAGGATTTAACCTAACTATCCTTAAGGTAAAATAGATCCACTAAGAAAGAATTGAAGTTTATATAATAGAACTTAGATCACTAACATCCTATTGCTACCTCGAGTAGAAAACTTACTACCACGACCACGTGACAGCTCCGAGTCTACGGAATACTTCTTTTTTTGATCCACTGCAACTACAAGTACTCCCACTTGTGACTTTGAGACTCCACTCAAAGGTTTCAAATCTTCTTTAAGTTCTTTATGCAGCAACTGAAGCGATCACCAAGTTCTTGACATGAATCTTGATCTTGATAACCCTAAGTGTGTATAAAGGTAAACACCTCTAGAATTCACAAAAGATTTAACACACAGCACATCTAAGACTTTTAAAACGTAGCTAGGGTTTTTCCTTTTATACTTGGAGTAAAACATAAAACCCTACACGTCACATGGGCTTGGGCTAAATTGAAAATTCTGCAAAAAAATAAATCTGCACGAGATTTGATCGATCAAGTCTAATTTTCGATCTATTTAGCCTTATAGATTTAGTCTAATAAATTCTGCAATCACTCGATTCCAATTTTACAAATAAACATACTTTGAGCAACCTAAACCTAGACTTTAAGTTTTGATCATGATTTGCCAACACATTACAAATTGAAGTTTTAATACATTTAGTTCCTAAAGTCTTAAAACCTAACATTATTGATTTAACTCCTTTAAAAATTATTATTAAGAATAAAGCATTTGAGAATTTAAATAGTTAATTTTGTGTTGTACTTGTCATTTTGAAATATTAGACTACAGTTTTAATGAATTTGTCATAATTTACAATTTATATTTTGTTTTTCATTATTTATTTAGAGGAAGATTTTTTTTGGAACTGGTAGTCACATTCAAATCTAAAGATAGAATGGAAAAAATAAATAATTCATTTAAGATTTCTAGAAATAAATCAAACATTATCATCTCACATTCCTAGGAATCTTATTAGATTCCCAATTAAACCAAATATATGAATAGTTATATTCCTAGGCATCTTGATTACAAGGAATCACATTCCAAGGAATCTGGATGTCAGAAGTTATGTGGATTCCTCCATAGCAAACGCCATATAAACTTAACTTCACTTTAGAATAAATAAATAAAAAAAACGCAAGCAATTTGATTCAGCTTTCTTCTTTAATTAATGAATTTTATGTCGAATTTGTTTATATGGTTATTATTAATAAAATTTCAATTCAACATATGTGGATATTTGTTTATATTGTTATTAATGAATATTATCTTTTATGTCGAATTTAAAATTTGCTTTCATATGTGCCTGAGATTTTCTCTCTATCTTATTCTTTTGTTATTTTTAGAATTGATTTTATTTTAAGTATTTGGGTTAATCTCCATATTTATATTGACATCATTTTTGTGGGTTTGGTTTTTGAGTTGAAATTTCTACTAATTATTCTTTTATATTGTACATGGCAGATAAATAATCTTTATTTTTTTTGGAGAAAAATCAAAACTACAACCTATGTCTTCTAGCCTAGGGAACGATAAATTTTTATTTGGTATGTTATATATAAATTTGTTGAATTTGGTTTGGATTTGAAATAGAATTTAGGGATTCTATAAATTTTGAAGTTTTAAATCTAGGGGTTTTTGGTATTTACATCTCAATAGGTTGATCTTAATTCTTCACCTTACATGCTTTTTATTTAGGTTCATGGGATTTTTTGTTTTCTTATTAAAAGCTATGATTTTTGGTTGATTAATTATTTGTTTGGATTAATTTCAATTAATTATTTGTTTGGATTCAGCATAAAAGATAATGGAATTAGGTATTATAATTTTGATATTGTTCCATGTTTTGAATTGTCTATATTGTTATTACTATGAGAAAGTCATATTGCTACTCAAATTTGAAACTTGGTGTGTCTTCCTCAAATCATGGTCTTTGTTTATATATTTGCAGTTTATATTAGTTTTGAGTGTGTGTGTGTATCTATAACTATTGAGAGTTTTGCTTTATTAATTTAAGAATTGTAAATTACTTTGTAAGTTGCGATAACTATGCACTTACAACTCAATAACGTTCAATATTAGACAACACTTCTAAACTATGAAAAAGTATAAAAGTTAAATATTTCATCATTTCTTTTAGAGTCAATAGCTTTTCCATGCATCGAACAAGTTAGCGACTAGTTTTTGTTATTTTGATAGATACAATAGTATTTTAAATCTATAATAAGAGCTAGTAATTGAGCTTTGGTGTTAAAAGGAGTGGAACTACTAATATCTTATTCGATGACAAAAGACTAATTAAGTTTCATGAAACCTATTTCATTTTATTAATCAAAGACAAAATTGAACAACTTAGTAAAAATATATCTTTAATTCTCATGTAAATACAAAATAGAACCACTCTCTAGTTAATTTTCAAACTGAGTATCCAATAAATTGCTTCAAGCCTCCAACTCTTCTATATTTCTCCGATCACTCCACGTTTTCACTTTTTTTTTCTTTTCCCTTTTATCAAAGCTTACCCCCTTTGTGCGCATGTGTGTGTTCTTTTTCTTTTTCTTTTTTTGAATTTGCGGTTTCCCTTGCTCCCTAAGCTCACATCTGTTTTTTAAACTAGCACAGTTCACGTACTAGTTTCCAATTTCCATTAGGCAAGGCTGTTTTTGTGACAGTTAACAACATTGTTTTTTCAGCGCAAAGAAATATATATGGTTATAACTCATATTAAGGAAAATTCAATAGATCTTTATACGCTGTTACTTTTAGCATCCTAGATTGCATACAAAGCATTTTCAAAAACAACAGTACAATATAGGCACTGTCAAATGTGAGTTTCACTGGCTGGATTGTGAATACAAATTTATTAAGTTAGAAACGGTGTATTCAGTATTCATTGGCTGGATTGGGCTGATTGAGCTTGATTTTGAAGATTGAGCTGGGTCAAACTTCAGTGTAGGTACTGGATTATGAAATACACCTTGGAATGGACTTTATTGTAGATGGATTTTGAAAATAAATTATCGGATGAGCTTATATGATGGACTTTGTGTTTGGGTTCGATATGATATCCAAAAGCCAACGCTATGTTCCAGCAGGCGTGAAGCGATTGGCAGAAGAAGCCTTGTTACTACTTACTATGCTTTCCAATATCATTTGTTTTTCATGATTTATGAGTTTTTTTTTTTTTTTTTTTAATTAAATACCATTCTATTTATTAAGCTATTTTTTCTAATGCATATCTCTCTACTCTCTCTGTTGCTTGCACGTACACATGGAAGCATTAAAAATCATGGTTCAATATATTCTTGTGTGCCACATTCTCTGTGTCTTAAGTATGAATGCCACAAGAGGTCAAACTCTAGGCATACATGTCTACAAGATACAGTATCTGTCTGCTGTAAATTGGGTTAGACTTGGGAAAAGAATCTTCCTATGGCATTATCGTTGGCATTATATATGATGGCTAAGGTGGACTCAGTCCTAAAAATAGAACTTTGGTTTGGAAGCCTGCTAGATCTGCGGATTTAGTCATAATTTAAAGCCAATCAAGTCTCATAGATCTAAAGGAAGAGGATAAGGCAAAGTGGACCATCACCAAGACAGGTTGCTTCTCTTGTGCAGCCACATATGAGGCATAAGGCTGAGGTGGTGGACTGGTGGAAGCTCTTGTGATTCAACCTTACCATACCAAAGCATGCTCTCATTGGCTTATTGATGATCAAGAATAAATTAACCACTAGAGGTAGGTTGTCCCAATGGGGTTACACAAGTGACCCACTTTGTGTGCTATGCCGGGGTTGTGTTGAAAGCATAAGCCATTTCTTTATTTAGTGATCTTTCCGGACACATGTTTATGGGGATTAGGCTGTTAGGATCCTCAAAGGGAAGGGACTTACAGCATCCATATATAAAATTGGAAGGTGGCCATCTATATATTATATTTGGTGTCAAAGGAAGGCTATCATCCATAATGGCCCAATCTTAACTAAGGAGCAAATCCTGTTAAAAAGTAAAGAAAGATGTTAGAGGCAAGCTTGAGTTCAAAGCAAAATTCCCTAATTCCACTGTAAATAGGATTCTTTGCTGACTTTGGGGCTTAAAAAATTCTATTTTCATCTCCACGGCTCAATGATCTTTAATTTCTGCAGTAAATTGTGGAATTTGTGTGGATTTTGAGTTATAATGCAGCTGCTTGTTGGATAAATGGAAAACGGCAAAGGTTTCGATTTTGTTTGTGGTAGTAGGATGCTGTACTAACTATGGCTGATTGTATTGCACTATATTTATTCACTTTGCTTGGGTTATGAGTTGCATTTGAGCAGTTTGCTGAAGTCAGCTGTTTGCTTTTTCCTTGCAAGTAAATGCAGCTATAGGTGCAAAAACAAACTGCATGTGGATTCTGCAGATTGTTGCTGCTATAGATTGCCAATTAGCTACTAAGGCTATTGCCGTGTGCTAGACTGTTTGCTATGTGCTTGGAAGGTTGATTGATTAAACAAGTGTTCTCATATTCATAGTTCACAGATGTTTGTTTAGCTTATGCTATTAATGCACAGCTTAACTCTTGTAAGGTTGAATTTAATCAACCATCTTATTGGTTTTATTCTGTGCAAAATTTGCTTGTATTTTAGCAATTAGTAATCCTGTATTTAGGTGAGAATCATGTAAGGGTAGTGAGTTAGAGAGTGTGAAGAAATGCTCAAGATTGTGCAATGATGCAGAGACTCGCGGCTAGGACTGGGGGGTGACTCGCGACTGGCAAGCCGCACACGAGTGAAGCATGCGAGAAGATGAACAGTCGCACCAGTTAGAGCACTACAGGCTAAAAAGTCCAGCTTGGCCGTTCTGTTATCTCGCGGCTTGAGGTCAAGCCGCCAACTAGCTTTATTTTAAAAAACCTGACTCTTCGCATTCCATTGTCACCCTAGTATAAATACCCTTTATACCCACAAAATGTAGAGAGATTCCAAAGAGAATTTTGAGAGAGAAACCCTAGAGAAAAAGAAGATTGATTCATCCGCAATCTTCACATAGAAACTCTTCAAATTCCTCTGCTCTCACCATTTCCATTGTTACATCCTTGAGAGGTTTTACCCAAATCCTTCTCTCACCATACCTACATTTGTGAGAAGGCTTTTTGGTACTTTGGGAAGCAGTTAGGAATGGACCAATGGTTATTGGTTGATGCTATGGGCTATAGCGGAATCTGGTAAGCTAAAGAAGAAATAGGTTCGATGTAACCTCGTTGGAGCAAGAAGTTTAGAGGGCTTAAGTACACTGAATAGATTAGGATTGGAGGGTCTTCTGCTGTTCATGTATCTTAACTACATTCTTTAGTGGATTATTTACCGCTTGGAGGGTGGCGGATAGGTTTTATGCCAAGGGTTTCGGTTTCCTCTTCGATAGCACATCGTTGTATTGTCCTTATGTTTGCATCTCTCTTTCCTTAATCTTTGCCATTTAATTTCTGCTATGGATGTGATTTTATTTGGTTTAGATTGTTTATCAATTCTGTTATTAGCTTATATTCATGTTCCGCACATTTATTGTTTGATAATAAGCTTGAATTAGTAATTTGTAATTTGGGAGTCTAAACATTCATAGCATTTTCAATGCTATTTGAACATTCAATTGGTATCAGAGTGGGTGCACTCTTTGTGGTTTAAACACCTTAGTGTGATCCTTGACCCCGTATTGAGATGGACCGGTCTCAATCTTTAAATGTTCCACCATTTTTTGATGGTAACAACTATGCTTTTTGGAAAGTCCGAATAAGGGCATTCTTGTGTTCTATTGATGATAATGTTTGGGATGCTGTAGAAGTAGGTTGGACTAGGCCGAAGGCTGCTAAATCCACTTGGGATAAGGCAACTCTTGCAGCAGCTAACGCTAATAGTAAAGCCTTGAATGCCATTTTCTGTGGTATTTCTCCAGAAGAATTTCACAGGATTTCGCACATCACTGTTGCCAATGAGGCATGGAAAATACTGGAGACAACTTATGAAGGAACAAAGAAAGTAAAGGACACTAAACTGCAGATACTGACCACTCAGTTTGAGGAGCTCAAAATGAGTGAGGATGAGTCCTTTGACTCTCTATATAGCAAGTTGAATGAAGCGATCGTCAACAAGTTCAATTTGGGAGAGAAAACGGAGCACTCTAAAGTTGTAAGGAAAATCATTCATTCGTTGCCGAAGAGCTTCCATGCCAAGGTGACAGCAATGGAAGAGAGCAAGGACCTTGCTGATATCAAAGTTCAAGAACTGATAGGCTCACTTCAAACCTATGAATTGTCATTGCCCACACAAAGGAAGAGCAAATCTCTTGCTCTTAAGACAATTAATGAAAGGGTCGAAACTCACGACTCATCGAATGAGGATGTTGTCGATAAATATGTGGCATATTTGGCGAAGAATTTCCAAAAGTTCCTAAAATTCAAGAACAATGGAAAATTTGGCAATAAAGGGAAATTCCAAAATTCCAGGAAGGAGAAAAAGGAATTCAAAAGGATAAATGGAAAGGAATCCCAATCTACACAAGGAATTACTTGCTTCGAGTGCAACGGACACGGACATTTCAAGAAAGAGTGTCCCAACTATTTGAAATTGAAGGGCAAGGTGTATGCCACAACTCTTAGTAACTCGGGTTCATCCAATTCTAATTCTGAGGAAAGCTATGACGGAGAAGGGAATTACTCTGCATTTATGACTATTGCTCATCTTGAGTCTTCAGAGGACTTGAATTTGCTTGTACAAGAGCTTGGGGAGCATAGTAATGAGGAATCAATGGAAATCGTAAAAGAATCAGATGGTGAAAAAGATGAGAGTATAGGGGGTCTTCAAGAAAATTTCAATTCACTCCTTGAGAAATCAGGAGAATATGCACGTGTGGCCAAGGCAGCTGTGGGAAAGATGAAGAAGGCAAAGGAGGACTATCTAAGCCTTCTAGTGCAACATAAGGAGGCCAAGTGTGAGATAGAGATGCTGAATGGAGAGTTGACCAAAGCATACTCGAAGATAAAATTTCTTAAGCATGAGGTGGTTCAAGCAAATGCTAAAGTAGACCGTGTCTCCTCCAAGAAACTTAATGAAATGCTTGCTCATAAAAAACCATCCTCAAACAAATCCAGGTTGAGTTATACCGGAAAAGATAGTTCAGCAGTCAAAATCACCAAGGAAGTGAAATTTGTGCAAGCCAAAGAACCTGTAGTGGCTGACTCTATACCTAAGAAAGGGGAAGGTGGAAAGAAGAAGAATATGGTTGACCAACGGGTGTTGAATAAGCCCCGTAACCAATCAGTGATAAGACCTGAAGCTAGAGGAAGATCTCTTCCAAGATCACAAAGAGGTCCTAGAACAAATCATTTCTGTCACCATTGCGGATTGCAAGGACATACATGCATCTGATCAAAGGCCAAGAGGACCAAGAAATGACAAGAAGACTTGGACTGTTGAGCCATCAAAAGGTCGAAATGGTGATCCCAGTGTGATGGACATGATGAAGATGATTGGTGCATTCACCACTTGCTTGGAGAGCTTCACTAGAAGGTTTGAAAGTCCTAAATCTCGTACCCAATCCTATAGGAATATCACCCCAAATGCACGTGACGTGTGGGTGAAGAAGGATACTCATGCATAAGCATTACAACATGTACATGCATTAATTCTTCCTATGCTTTGTGAATATGCTTGGTTGTATGCTTTTTGCTTGTTTGAGTTGAAAATTGTTTGGTTGTTTATTTGTTTCCTTTTAAATGCTTTTACATTGTTGTTTTTTATCAATCTTTTCATATTTTATGTCAAAAATCCAAAAACACATAAAAAGTAGAAAATCCAAAAAGTTTGATCGACTTTGTTGATTTTTGTCTCAAAACATGTTTGGCCTTGTACCTTTGTACTAATTGCTTGGTGCATCTACGAGCTTAGCTTGTTTCCTATGCACTCATATCTTTGTAGAAGAAATCTTGAAATCTATATGACTGTTGTAAATAGATCTTCAAACTTGTCATGAATGATTAGTGAATAGTTTTGTTAATCTTGAGACATGCATAGACTTGTGCCTATATATCTTCCCACCTTTTATTCTATTGCTTTACTTAAAGAGCTCACCAAATGTAAATCTCAAAATGAAAAGAGATATTGAGCTGTAAAAACCTGTTACACATACTAGTATTTGACTAGGAAAAAAGGAAAACGATCAAAAATAAATTGTATGATGCCCAAAAAGCCAAAGGCTAACTCATCTAAATGAAATATAAAAAAAATTCAAGCATCGATCTCACAATAAGATGTGTTGTTTCAAAAAGATCAAATGATATGTTGAACATGGAGCCAAATGAAAAGCTTCAAAAATAATTGTACTCAAGATTATGTGGGAGCTCATATATGCATATTTCTATAATTGAGATGGGTCACATTATGTAGTACTAGTTGTGTATGCCTTGATTGAATTGATCATTGAAGCTTCACATTAGACTAAGGACTATCTCATTTTTTATATTCACACACAACACACAAGTCTATGTTCAATGAATGTCATATTCATTTGTGTGATTGTACTTGTTTAAATGTGTTTTCACATACTCAATCTTTGTTGATCAAACATAAAAAGATTTTTGAGTGTTTTAGCTATTTTTGGAAAGTATTTTGTTTTTACAAAAGTGTCAAAATTTCAAAAACAGTATTGCCCTGCTCTAGCGACTCAATCACAGGTTGGTCTTGCCGCATGCCCCAGTCGTGAGCTTTACTCAGAAGGCTTTCGCGATTCACTAGCAACTCATTGATGGGTAAATGCCTTAGTCGCAAAAAATATTAGAAAATTTTTCAAAATTTGAGTTTTTATGATTCTCGTGGCTTAGTGTGGCGACTTGTTCGCAGGTGGAAGGTCTAGTCGCGAGGGGTACACAGAGATTTTCACGGCTCACCTCGCGACTCTCTCACAGGTAGACCTTCCAGTCGCGAAAAACACTTAGAAGATTTTTCAAGAATCTTGTTCTCAAAGTGTTTCGCGGCTTATCCTGGGGACTGACTGGCATCTTGATCCAATCGCGAAAAACGCGTGTTTTGTGCAAATTGGGCAGTTTTTAAAATCATATTAGTTTTTCCCTCGAATTTTTGTGACTGTTCATTGTCTTTCCCATTTCAAACCTCTCACTAACTCACCGTCTCTCTCTCAAAAACCTCCATTTTTGCATCAACTCAATCTCAAATCTTCAAGCAAAAGGTATGGGTTTTATATTTCTCACTACATAATTCATGATTTTGGTTTTATTTTCTTGATTTGTGAGGTGTTATTGAGTTTTTGAGAGATATAGTGTTCAAACATGGTTTGGGTTAATGTCTGTTGAGTTTTCGTGTTTGGTTTTGGTGAAATCTTGTGTCTAGTATTCTAAATATGATTGTTATCATGACTTAGTTTCTTTGACAGAGTTTGAAGAATGATCTGTGATTGATTGTTATATCTCATACCCATGTTGCTATTTGTTTGGGTTTATTATGTTTCACTCTGTGTGTGAGTTTGGCCGGTTCTATATAGTTGTGTTGTGATGGTTGGGTTATAATCTCTGTCTTTAAGTTACAATAAATATCATGTGTGTTGCTTCTACCTTGTGTCTATTGTCTACTTTGCGCTGGTTTAATCATCTTATTCACATGAAAATATGTCTCATAGACATATTACTTGGTGTAGTATGTGATTGAGGAATGTACTCTAGAGGGCTCTTGGTTGTTTAATTGTGCTCTATGTCACAATATGCTATGCATTATATTGTTGATATAGTGCTCTATTATTTTCTGATCTTTGCTACCTCTTTTACTGACTGACTCTCAACTGAATATGGACTGAATGGTGGTAAAGCAACTTGTTTCTTACCTGTTACTAATGTTTGAATTTCATCCATTTTGCTATGTCATGTTGTGGCCTCTTCTGCTTGTTTACAAATGGCTCCCACACCTACAAAGAAGAAGACTCCTGCTAAGAAGGCTGACAAAAGACTGAAAATGGACCATAACCTATTTCAGTCTGTTCATCACTTTGAGAGATACAGAGATTCTTTCTTGAAGGGAACCATTATTCAGGAAAGGTTTGTAGACTTAGGGGACTCAAAGGACACCTTCATTCCAGACTGTTTTGAGGGCAGAGGATGGAATAAGATGCTGAGTGACCTACTTGCAGTTTGTGAGCCCTTAATAAGGGAATTCTATGCAAATGTTGTTATAAGGAAGGATGAGCTGAATTGTTGGATTAGAGGTCATGAGTTCACCCTAGATGCACATGATATTGATGAGGTTCTGGGGCTTGAGGGTTTAGAGGATCATGATTTCACCAATTACAAGGACAGGATGTTATCTATAGAAACTGTTCAAAATTGGATTGGTGGTGTTAAAGAGGGGAGATGTCTCAATACTAATGCCTTCCTTGCTAACATGAGGTGTTTGACCACCATCATGATGTTCAACTTGTATCCAATGAGGAAGCTGACTACAATTACCAATGCCAGAGCTATCTTCCTCATGGAGTTCAAAGAGAAAACCTTCATTAACATTAACTCTCACATATTCGACACAATTGTGGATGAGACTAGAACCACCTTTAGGCCCAAGCTGATCTTTCCTAGTCTTTTCATGAAACTTTTTAGAGCAAAAGGTGTTGCAATCCCTCAAAATATGAGTTCCATGACTCCACTCTTAGCCATTAACAAACATACCATCACAAGGATACAAGTTCGTCTTCCAAGTGATGAAGATGAGGGTGACTAAGGAGAAGGTGATCCAATGGAAACTGAAGCAGAGGCTGCAGGACAGACATCCACACCCAGAAGCAGAGGCAAGAGGAGCAGAGCTTCAACTTCATCAGCTGCACCTTTAGATGCATTTCAAATCATCCTGGAGAGGATTGATGAACTCAGAGAAGTTCAGAATGAGCATACTGATAGGATGGCAGCAATTCAGGATCAGCTCAACGTACTTTTCAGCCAAGTTTGATAGCATCAACACCCAGCAGTAACCCTTTGACCATTCCGATCAAAAAAAGGGAGAATTTTTTAGGGGCAGCTCTTGAGGGGGAGTGCCATTTTAAGGGGGAGCATGCCATAAACAGTGTTTATTCAGTTTATGTTTCAATTTTACTTTATGTTTCTTATGGTATTATGTTTGGTTAATGCTCTCACTATGGGTTTGACACACTATGGTTAAAGTTTTTGTTTAAAGGTTTAAAACTCATGGTTTTGTTTGACTGTGAAACTTTTGTTTATCAATACATAAGATGTTATTTTGTATGTGTTAAGGGTTTGTACCTGCTGCTTTTGTAAGCTTTTAAGGTTATATGTACCCTTGCTTTGTAGCCTAAGTACTTGATGTTAAATGTCATGCATTTTCTTCAAGTACATCACTCTTGTGCCCTTTGTTGGATTTTTATCCTTAATGCAATTACCTTGAGTTGTTGCATTGGTTGAGTGTTGGATATGTAAATGATACTTTGCAATTGAGCTTATTAGCTTGCATGTCCAGATGTTCATTCCTTGTGTGAATAAGCATTATGATCACTATTCATAGTGATCGCTCATTTTTGGTTAAGCCATGGTTCATTATTTTTTCTATTTTGCTTGATCACATTGTGCTTGCTCCATTTACATTACAAGTTTTTTGCATTCAATGATTATACTATGTTGTTGTGTTTCAGGAGATACTTGTTCTTATAGTTCAAGAGCTTCACAGATTCTAGAGTTTCACAGATTCTAGAATTAGGTGTGAGTGAGTTTGAATTAACTGTTCTCAACTCATGTGTTAAGTCTAAAGTTTATTGTAGGGTTTTGTCATGGAATAGCCAAAGGGGGAGATTGTAAGGTTGAATTTAATCAATCATCTTGTTGGCTTTATTCCATACCAAATTTTCTTGTATTTTAGCAATTAGTAACCCTGTATTTAGTTGGGAATCATGTAAGGGTAGTGAGTAAAAGAGTATGAAGAAATGCTCAAGATTGTGCAAGGATGCAGAGACTCGCGGCTTGAAAAGGATGCAATTAGTAACCCTGTATTTAGGTGGGAATCATGTAAGGCCGTTCTGTTATCTCGTGGCTTGAACTCGCTTCTTAGTCAAGTTGCGAGGCCAAGCCGCCAACCAGCTCTGTTTTGAAAAACCTGACTCTTCGCATTCCATTCTCACCCTAGTATAAATACTCCTTATACCCCTTATACCCACAAAATGTAGAGAGCTTCCAGAGAGAATTTTGAGAGAAAAACCCTAGAGAAAAACAAGATTGATTCATCCACAATCTTCACATAATGACTCTTCAAATTCCTCTACTTTCACCATCTCTATTGTTACATCCTTAAGAGGTTTTACACAAATCCTTTTCTCACCATACCCACATCTGTGAGAAGGCTTTTTGGTGCTTTGGGAAGCAATTAGGAAGGGGCCAATGGTTATTGGTTGATGCTATGGGCTATAGCGGAATCCAGTAAGCTAAAGAAGAAATAGGTTTGGCGTAACCTCGTTAGAGCAAGAAGCTTGGAGGGCTTAGGTACATTGGGTAGATTAGGCTTAAAGGGTCTTCTGCTGTTCATATTACCCAACTACATTCTTTAGTGGATTATTTACCGCTTGGAGGGCGGCGGAGAGGTTTTACGCCGAGGGTTTCGGCTTCCTCTTCAATAACACATCGTTGTGTTGTCCTTGTGTTTGCATCTCTCTTCCCTTAATCTTTGCTATTTAATTTCTGTTGTGGATGTGATTTTATTTGGTTTAGATTTTTTACCAATTCTGTTATTAGCTTATGTTCATGTTCTGCACATTTATTGTTTGATAATAAACTTGAATTGGTAATTTGTAATTTGGGGATCTAAACGTTCATAGCATTTTTAACGCTATTTGAACATTCAACTCTATATTTTGGTTTGTTTTGTTGGTCGAGTGGGCTTCTTTTAGGCTTAGTAATTTTGATAGCCAAATGACCTTTTGTTCTTTGAATAGATTGTGTTCTTTGTTTCTTTTTCAATAAAACATATATTCGAACCTGAATCCTTGAGGAATTAATTCTAGGCAATGAAGGGTGATTGTTCTTGTGTTTGTTTAAAGTCTTATATAATAAATTGAAACTTAGATTGATTGTTATACTCTCTAAAGCCACAAGATACTGTAATCTAAAACTTTAAGTTTAAAGGAAATTAAACAAAAATCCACTTTTATTTGTACACTAGAATAATGCCATATTTCTTTAATGCATTCCCTTCCTATAAAAGGCTCTTAGGAATTGAGTTGATTGTTAGTACAAATACAGTCACACATCATAGTAGTAGAACAAAGCACAGTACATGATGAACATTCCTACACTAGAAGAGAAAGAAAATCATGACTCCAAAACTAGAAGTTAAAAAAAAAAAAAAAAAAATCATCCATTGATCCTTTCAAAAAGGGATATTAAACTAGCATAATATTACAACAGATCAGGTAGAAATGCCTAATCCCATGCTTAATCCAGGCATTATTAAAGACATTTAATTTCTTCTATTTGTTTCATGCCTCTGCAATTCACAAGAAAAATTCTTTAGCTCACCATTTTAAGCCTTGATAACATAAGAAAAGGGATAGGAATTATTACAAGAAGGTTGTGGGTTTTAATAAGATGACAATTTCTATTTAGTATTTTGATCATGAATGAGAAATGAAAATCCAATTTTACAATCAGCTACGATAATCTCCTCTAAATTAATAAAAAGGTCAACATAAAATCTCCATGCGTTTTTAATAGAAGTATTTGGGGACTGAATGAAATCAAAGTAAATGAATAGGACACACTACTTAACGTAGTCTTATAATCAAAACTAAATACCCCTTACTTGAGCTCTACTTGGTCTGCCTCTGTGCATCCCCAAACTAATGAAAGCACTTTTTATTGATTGTAATTCTCTAATAACTTCCTCCATACTCATTCTATCTTTAGGGGATTCCAATGAACATAAGATTCCAATGTTAAGAATTGAGAGTAAGCACTTTTGCATGTCAACATCAATATGCCTTGAATCCTCAATATTATTAGCTTCTTCTACTTCAATTTCATTATCATTGCCATCATTATCACAGTTGCAACTCCCAATTCTTCAACTTCTCTTGGCAAAAGCATTGGGTCAACAACTTCAGCAAGTCTTTTTGGTAATGCCATCTTAACAAAATTATGGAGATTCAAACCATCATTAAACATATCATCAGTGGGCATCCTTCGTGTAAACATTTCTAGCACGAGAACTCTGTAGCTATATACATCCCCCTCAGTTGATGCCTTACCACCATGCCAAACTCTACAACTCGTGGAATGGAAGGATGGCAATTTCTATCTATAATGAAGTGGATTAAGGTCTATAAAATGCAAATTCAAAGAAAATGAAATGAATCTATATAGAAAAATGATATGACATATGATATTACTTCCACAATGGAAGGAAAATAAATGAAACTTTACCCCGAGGGACCAAATTACTTTTTTTTTTTTTTTTCTGCATGTTCAATTTGATTGAAATATATGCATACAAAGAAGATACGAAGCTTAGCTAAAGGATCGAATGTCCATTGCCAAATTAACTTAGGAATTTCTCAAAGTATAAATATCTTTTTTTTGCTATTAAATATTTTATTTTATTTTAAATTTTATGTAAAATTAATCATGTGCTTTTTGGTACTCAAGTGAATATTTGTTATAAGAGACAAAGAAATAGTAAGCAAGAGAGTATGCTAACATGTTTATACTAATTTTACGAATATTAAAAAGCTTATATGCTCAAATATACTAGTTAATTCTTATCTTTTGATAAAGTGACAAAGAGAAAAGCAACATATTATAGGATTGTTAAGGATTTAGAACTAATGAGAGAGGTTATACCTGGAGCAACATAGCTGATAGATCCTTTTAACCCAATTGTGCTAGTACACTTCTGGGAAGAATCATTGGTGCTTGCAAGGAGTCTTGCTAAACCAAAGTCACTTACATGAGCAATCATCTCATTATCGAGAAGAATATTGCTTGGCTTCAAATCACAATGTATGATTTGTTGCTAACACTGATTGTGCATATAATTTAATGCAGAAGCCACATCAATCGTAATAATTATTCTTTGAAGAAAGCTCAAATTTTTTGATTGATTTTTGCAATTTGTCATTGGATGTAGCAACATACCTAATCTCTCATTTGTCATGAATTCAAATACAAGAGCTTTAAATTCATCGCCATTATAATTGATACTCGAGCAACATGTTAAGATCTTCACAAGATTTCAATGTCGACCATTTCTTAAGACATTGCATTCCGCCACAAAACTCTTGGTAGGTCCTTTAGTTTGAAGGTTTAGGACTTTTACTGCAACTAAAATTTCTTCTTGATTAAGAACTCCTTTGTAAACTGATACAAAACTACCAGATTCAATCAAATTGTTGAGAGAAAATCCATTAGTTGCTCGATAAGGCATTTTGTACGAAATTGTTGGAAGGAGATCCATCTTTGAGACTATAGAAGATGAGTTCTTTTTATATTTTTTTCCTCCAATAAAGAACAAGAAAGGATGAAACTAGAAGGACACATGCAACCACACAAAAAGTTATGGTTCTTGATCTAGAAGCAAGGGACTTCCTTGATTTTGTAACTTCAGGGCATACCCCCACAAAGCTTGTTGTCTCCAATAATTGATGTTGCATTTCCATTTTTAAAAACTCCAACTGTTGGTAGTGCGCCCTCAATATCATTGAACGAAATGTTCAAATATTTTAAAGGGAAAATTACAGTAAACTCACCTGTGGTTTGGCTCGTTTTCACCTTGCCTACCCATGGTTTAAAATAACACTTTGGTCTCCGTTTGGTCTCTGTTACCCACCTTTGTTAAAAATATTGGTAAATAAGTCTTTTTGCTTATATTTTATATCTCTCTTCTCCAAAAACATAAAAATAAAAAAAAAATACACAAAGAAACTAAAAGGTCGAAAATGTGTTAAAAACACAAGAGCTGTTTAGACCTCCAAATTAAATATTACAGCTCGATAGATTTTATTCTAACTTGTACTAAGTGCGGAATAAAGTAAATGTGAGCAGATAAACAAATAAACTACTCTAACCCATAATCAATATAACACAACAGTAAACTGAAAGGTAAAAGAGTAAGGAAGAAGAATGCAAACACAAGATAACACACCAATGTGTTATCGAAGAGGAAACCGAAGTACTTGGCGTAAAACCTCTCCGCCGCCCTCCAAGCGATAATCGATTCACTAGACAATTAGTTGGGATACACTAGTAGCAGGAGACCCTCCAAGACTAATATACCCAATGTACCTAAGCCCTCTAAGCTGCTACTCTAACAAGGCTTCTTAGAACCATGTCTTGTCTAGCTCTATGGATCCCGCAATGCCCAATTGCATCCGCCAAAGCCTGGCTTCTTCCAATGCTTCCTAGCAGCACCAAAACCTCACTTAACATTCTAAAAAGGTGTGGTAAGTGTTTGGGCTATCAATCTCTCAAGTATATGGAAATGGAGAGGTAGGAGTTAAGGAAAATCCATAATGAATTATGTAGAGAATTATGGGTATAACAATCTCTAACTCTCAAGGTTTGTGGTTAGGGTTTTCTCTCAAAAACACTCCTCAACATCTATGAGTAATATGGATATATATAGTGTGGATATATATAGTGTGGGTACAAATAGTGTGTATCAGAAATGACAGTTCAGTAAAACAGAATATTTTGCGGGTATCTCGTGGGAAGGCCTTACCCGCGAGACACTTGCGAAAACCAGCTGTCACCAACCTATCCTAACTCTTCGCATTCAAGTCATATGCATGGCACATGCTTCACTTCGCTGGAAGCTTACTAGCGAGATACCTACGAAAATAGCCTTAGTCTTCATGCCTTGAGTCTTCACACACTTTCTCTCACACACAACCCTTACAATGAAATCCCACAAATAATACAAGGTACAAAAGATTGAACATAATTACAATCAAATTTGGCATAGAATTAAAGCCAACATAAATAGTTGTAAATTACAACTTTACAGAAACAAGATCAAATAGAGAATTTTGTAAAGAAACTAAATAGATAGAGCTGGGTATCAATTTTCCAATGCTTCATCCTCTCTCTCCAATCCCATCGTCCCTCTAGCTCCCATCCCATCGTCCCTCTCTCAAACTCCCATCGTCTCTCTCTCTCTCTCACAAACTCAAATCTCTAATTTTATTCTATCATCTCTTCTCTCTCCGTAGCATTGAGGAGACCAATCTAGCACCACGGCGAAAATCCAACTAACCCAACCTTGACAAGGGTGATCAAATGAAAACCCAGCAACACTAAAAGTTGAGGAGGCCAGTTTCTATTATGGCAAGGAGATCTATTATGGCAAGGCGATCATATGAAACCCAGTAACACCCAAAGTTGATGATGATCTTGTTGCTGTTGTTGATGCCGTTATTGGAAAATATCACTTCTTAGTTGTTCCTTTCAATGTTTGTTTGTTTATTTTTATTATTTTTAACTATTTCCTTGAGATTATTATATGTTCCGAGCTTCTCTAAGACATGTTGACTTCAAGCACAGGAAACGTAGCTTATTAAAAGAAAAGGTACAATCCATTTGATTATCTAATCAATCACTTACAAGTAAAAAAAGCTTAAATAATCCAATCATCTAACTGCTTAAAAGGGAATTTAATTTTCAAGTTGAAGATATAGGTGAATGTGGTGGTGATAATAAAGTTTATGGTTATTCATCCACTTTGATTTAATATCAGCCAGGTAAGGACAAGAGGGCATGAAAACCGAAATAATACACATATAAGAGGTTCCCAGTATGCCATTTTCTATTATGGCAAGGAGATCTTCCAAATAGTAATTAAATTCAACTTCCCACCTCAAGCACTTTCAAAAAATTCAAACCCTAGCCTTTTGATTCGTATTATGTTATGTTTTGGTGATAAAAATTGTTTTCTAACGGAAAAGCCAAAGATGGGTAACGGAAATCAAACGGAGATAAACACAGGTGGGTAAAGTGTTAATTTTTAAACAACGGGTAGGCAAGATGGAAACGAGCCAAACTACAGGTGAGTTTATTATAATTTGCCCTATTTTAAAAATAAAAGTTTCTCTATACCTTTGGAATAAATCCTGATAAGTTATTTCGCGAAACATCCAAAAGTTCAAGGCCTTTCAAAGAAGCCATGGATCGATGAAGGTATGATTCCTTCAAAGGAATTCCCTTGCAAGTAGAGATTTTTTAAATTCACTAAATTTCCAATTGTTGCGGGAATTTAACCAGACAATTTCAGAGACATCTAGAAACTTAATATTTTTCATATTGCCTAGTTCAACCGGTAATTTGCCACTATAAATTGAGTAATAGCAACAAAGAGAAAAGAGAAAAAACCTGCTGAGGTATAACTCCACTGAGATAATTTTGTGAAACATCCAATTGTTGTAAACTTTGGCAGTTACCAAAACTTGGAGGTATGCTTCCTTCTAAATTGTTTTGAGAAAGGTCCAATTTAACCAATTGAGTGAGGTTGCCCAAGGAGCTTGGGATTTGCCCTGACAATTTGTTCCCTGATAAAGACAATCCTTGCATCTTCTGAAACTTCCCAAAATAAGTAGGTATCACACCTGTGAAAAGATTCTCATCCAAGTGCAAGAGAATTAAGTTGACAAGATTCTGCATCGCTATAGGAATCGTTCCAAATATTTGGTTGCCTTCTAAATATAATGCATTAAGTTGTGTCGACAAGTTGCCTATAAAATTGGGCAAAACACCTTCGAATTGGTTTATTGCAATTATCAGCACTTCCAATTTGCTACAGTTTCTTAAAGACATTAAGAAGTCCAAATCCCTTCATAATTTATTGTGACCTAGATTTAGCACTTCAAGATCAAGTAGGTATCCCAAATTAGTCGAAACTGATCCCACTAAGTTGTTATATGCTAGTTCAATTATTTGAAGCTTAGATGCAGTGCATAAAGAACCAGGGATTGGCCCAAAGAATTTATTACCACTAATTTCAAATAATTTGAGATTAGGGAGAGTAAGGCCTATGTTTGCTGGAAGAGCGCCACTAAGTTGGTTGAATTCAAATCCTAATATGCTCATATATGATAAATTGTAAAGAGAGGAAGGGACCATACTGTTCAGCATATTGGATCCAACTACGAAAAATGATACGCTTTTCAAACGACCTATGCTCTTTGGAATATTTCCCTCTAAAGTTATTAAAGGTTGTTGAAAATAATTCTAGAAACCAAAGATTTACTAAGAAAGGTAGGATTCTTTCTGTCAAATTGTTTTCATTAACCAGAAAATAAAGAAGCTTTGACAAAGAGCCAAGCTCCATGGGGATTTTCCCAATAAGTTTGTTCCATGATAAGCCAATTACCTTGAGTTCAAAGCAGTTGGTCAAGCTGGCTGAAATTTCTCCTCCCAGCGTGTTATTTGAAAGATTGAAATGTCGTAGTCAGAGCAAATGACCAACTTCCTTTGGAATTTCACCATAAAAGCTGTTGTTATGGAGGTTGATGGCTGTAAGGAAGGTGAGGTTTCCAATGTAAGGTGTAATGGTTCCACGCAATTTATGCCCCTATAGTGCCAAGGCTGTGACTCTTTGATGGTGGCGGCCGCATGTAATTCCATACTCAGGGGCGGAGCCACATAGTGGCTTGAGGGGGCTGTGGCCCCTGCAAAAAAAAAAAATTTCCCATTAGCCTATGAAGAAAAAATAAATTGGCCCCCCTTATACATTTCTCCCAGCCCACTCTCAGCCCAGGAACACCCTCAATCGAAAATTAGGAAAAAAAAATTTATCTGTTCTACTTTATAATTTCAAGCAAAATTATTAAAAAAAAAAAAAAAAAAAGAAAATGTAACAGAGGGAAGCCCACAGCGAGCCCATTACAGAGGTAGCTCGCTCACGGCAAGCCCACGGATTCTCAACCAAAAAAAAAAAAAACCATCGATACAGAAAATCAGAAATCAAACCCATCAGTCAGGCCATCACGTCGCTGGCAGAGAAATCCAATCCCCAATACAGCAATATACAGAGCAAAACCAAAACAAAATCCAACAAACAAAGACAGAGGTGTTTATCAAAAAAAAAAAAAAAAAAAACCCAGAGCAAATCAAAACCGCCTCTACCAGCAAACCAAACCCACGGACCATGGTCACGTCGCCATCGTCGTCGTCGTCGCCGCAGCAGCTTGCTCGTCGTCGTTGCCGCAGCTCACGTCGCCCCTCATCGCAGATCGGAGATCATAGATCCGATATTGGAGATCGCAGATCGGAGCTCTGCCTCTGCTCCGGTGCTCGGTGCTCTGCTCCCTCCAGCCCTCCCTCAAGGTATTTCTCTCTTTTTCTCTCTAACTCTCTCTCAGTCTCTCTCTCTTTATCTCACTCTCACTGAAACGAAATTTTCGCAGATCGTCGTCTGATCTGCTCGCTCTGGTGCTCCCTCCGGTCTGACCCTCCCTGAGCTCCCTCAAGGTTTTTTTCTCTCTAACTTTCTCTCAGTCTCTCTCTCTTTATCTCACTCTCAAATGAAAAAATGAGATGAAATTTATGAACAGCTCTCTAACTCTCTCTATTCTTTAATAGGCTATCTCACTAAGTCAGCCAATTTAAGTCAGCCAGCCAATCAGAGATGAGAGACCCACAGTGGGTCTCTCATCTCTGATTGGCTGGCTGTTTTTTTTATCTTTTTGAATTTGGCTTTATGCCTTTATCTTATCCGTTTGGGTTGGTCAGTGTGTTGGTGTTGGCTTTATCTTATCCGTTTGGGTTGGTCAGTGTGTTGGTGTTGGTGGGAATGGGATATTGATTGTCATTTAGTGTAATATGTGTTGTGATTTGTGATTGGCATTGTGAAATTTTCTGATTACAGCTGGCTATTGTGATTGGGGCACATGTTGTGCTTGTCTTTTGTCTGTTGAGTGGGGACCGTGGGGTGGGGAGAGAGTAGATGGGCTCATGGGCTTATGGGGCCGAGTAAACAATAATTAAAGAAATGTAATGTGCAGCACATTACACTGCTTTAATTATTGTGTTGCACATAGAATGTATAATATTCGGCTCTTTTAGTGTAATATGTACAAGGGGCTAAACAATATAACAAATTAAAGCAATATAATTAATGACAAATAAATTAAAGCAATATAGTTTATTGTTACGCTAAACAATAATAATTGAAGCTATATAATTAAATTAACCAATACATTATAAAAGACAAATTAATTAAATTATTTTTGTTTTCATTTAAGGGGTTATTATTAATTAAAGTTGTATTAAAAATGGGTTGACTGTTTAAATTATAGTGGAATTTTTTTTTTCCTTCTTGAGTATGAATAACAATATAACAAAAAAATTTTGGCCCGTTTTGTAGCTCATTGTGAATCCTGTGCGCAAGATATAAAAGCCTTTTTTTTGTGATTAGGGTTTTGTCTTGTTGTTGTTTTTGAGAAAGAAAAATACTGTAGCCGCACATTGTAATTTTCTTTGATAATAGTGAAATCCCTGCAATTCCGTGGACATAGGCAAATTGCCGAACCACGTAAATACTGTCTTGTGCATGTGATTTTTTTTTTTTTTTTTGGCGTTTCTTTTGGCGTTTTTGATAATAGTATATTTATGTTACAACCCGGCCCCCCCATGTATTTATTCCTGGCTACGCCCCTGTCCATACTAGTTGTAGAACTGAATAGAATAATTCCATAAGCTCAAGACTCCATCTGGGTCAGTAATGGATTCTTTGAATTTGAGCAAAGCCAAACGGCCAGTCTCGTTTGTTGGAATGGCAGAAGAAGTGGTAGGATGCAAGCATAGTAGGGTAAAGAGTAGAATCATATGGAGGTATGTAGAGCATAATGTAGGAAAATTGGGGTTGTGAAGCTTCATTGGTTTGGACAAGCAGGAAATTGGTGAAATTTTAGTCCAAGACAGAGTTAGATATATAGGTTTGTATTATATATGGGCTCTTATAGTTATGGTGTGGACATAAATTGTACACTTTTAAAATGATGACATAGACAAACATTTTCCTGCCTACTTAAGCAAGTGAAAGTTTGGTTGCTCTACTTAATTATTCTGCTTTTAAAATGATGACATACACAAACATTTTCCATTATGATTAATTATTATGATTTCACTTTCTTGGGAGTACATTCATTATTTTTTAATACTAAATCCTAGAAAAAACTTACCAATTGAAAAATAGCATCAATGCACTTCTAGAGTGTAGGAGTAATTCTTAGGTACTTGTAAGGTTGAAATTTATCAACCATCTTATTGGCTTTATTTCGTGTCAATTTGCTTGTAATTTAGCACTTAGTAACCTTGTATTTAAGTGGAATTTATGTAAGGATAGTGTATGAAGAGAGTGTGAAGAATTGCTCAACTATGTGCCAAGAAGCAGGGACTCGCGGCTAGGACTCGCGACTGACTCGCGGCTTGCAAGCCGCCAACTACTGTGCACGTGAGAAGCGTGTAGGGAGGTGAAGGGTCACGCTAGCTGTCGCACTACAGGACAAAAGTCTCAAGCTGGCCAGGCCGTTATCTCATGACTTGAACTCGCGACTTGGACAAGTCGCGAGGCCAAGTCGCCAACCAATCCTGTTTGGGAAAAATTGACTCTTCGTATTCCAAACACACACCACTATATATAGACTCTTATACTCACGAAATGTAAAGAGCTTCCAGAGAGAATTTTGAGAGAGAAACCCTAAAGAAAAACAAGATTGCCTCATCTTCAATCTTCACTAAGAGACTCTTCAAATTCCTCTACTCTCTTCCTCTCCATTGATACATCCTTGAGAGGTTCTTAACCAAATCATTTTCTTATCACACCCACGTCAATGAGAATGTTCATTTGGGTAGATTAGGCTTGGAGGGTCTATTATTGTTTATGTATCCCAACTACATTTTCTAGTGGATTATTGATCGCTTGGAGGGCGGTGGAGAGGTTTTACATCGAGGGTTTCGGTTTCCTCTTCGATAACACATCGCGTGTTGTCCTTGTATTTGCATCTCTCTTCCCTTTATCTTTACCATTTAATTACTGTTGTGATTGTGATTATTTAAGGTTTAGATTGTTTATCAATTCTCTTATAAGCTTGTTATCATTTTCCACACATACATTGTTTGATATAAAGCTTGAATTGGTAATTTTGTAATTGATGGTCTAAACGTTCATAGTGTTTTCAACGCTATTTGAACTTTCAGTACTCCCGGAGTATGGAGAATTGTGATCTCTCCTCTCACATTCATGGTGGGATCTATTTATTAAATTCAAGGTAGGATCCACTATGAATGTAAGAGGAGAGGTCACAATTTCTTCATACTCTAAGAGTGCTTAAGAATTTTCCTAAGGGTACGTTTGGTATGCTGTAATAGCTCTTGTAATGGAATAGTTATTCATGTATAATATTAATTCAGTCATTTGATTGCATCTTTATTACATGGATTAGTTATTACATTGGAATAACTATTCTTTAAATTGAAGAATAACTATTCATCTTTAAAATGGATGTAATAGCTATTCCTTAGTGTATATAATAGGTTTTAAAATTAATATATTTCTAAAAATATAAAGTTTTCTTATATATCATCTTTTACAAGTTTTCCATATGTAACAACCAAACTTATGAATAGTAATAGTTATTCCATTACAATGTCTTCTATTCCTAGTAATAAAGATTACTATTCCTAATATAATCTACATTCAGTGTACCAAACGTATCCTAAGTGTAGAGCAGTCAGAGCAGAGTTTGGCTGCTCTACACTCTTGTAGTGCATTAATGCTATTTTTATATTGGTAAATTTTTTCTAGGATTTAGCATTGATAAATTATGAATGAGCTCCCAAGAAAGTGAAAGTAGAATAATTAATCATAATGGAAATTTAGAAAACAAATCTCAGTTAACGTGGGTGGAGCGTACACTACCCTCAACACCGTTTGTTTTGTGTCATAATATTGACTCTCTTCATTTTATCCCTTATTTTTTCTATTCTATTCTAATTTGTATTTTATTACTAAGAATATCATATTTTGGTGAACAAATTACACATATTACTTCTTGGTATATAATAAAATATTAATTATAAATTATAAATAAAATTAATATTTAATGGATTTAGTTAATATTACATCGAACTTTTTTTTTTGAAAAGTACATCGAACTTTTTATATATAAAAAATCATTAAAGATTTTTAAGTCTAAACTTTCCCTCATATGTGTGACGCAAGGGAAACCTTGTATGAACGCATAATATGCATAGAAATAGTAAAATAATAATATAATCTAATATACTATTTTCTTAAGTTGAGAGAAACTTTGTGAAAAAAGTTTAGGAGCATATCACATCAATAGCAAGTAGCAACTACTCTTAGGGGGCGCTTGGTTAGCTGTGATATGCCTTGATGTGATGCACATAACGATGATGTGATATTAAGATTTTTAGTTTATTTTATTTTTTCTAATATTACCATAATCTAAAATTACAAAATATATCACATTACCTTAATCTCATCACCTTCCTAAACAATATAATGTTGTATTCTTACATTGAGATTACATTAATGTAAGATTACAATAATGTAACATTATGGTGTAATGTAATATAAATTTTGATGACTTACTCAATGCGCCTCTCTCTCTCTCTCTCTCTCTCTCTCTCTCTCTCTCTCTCTCTCTCTCTCTCTCTCTCTCTCTCTCTCT